>OZ012703.1:27926084-28144706 GCA_963942595.1 Cylloceria caligata
AGAGAGAGAGAGAGAGAGAGAGAGAGAGAGAGAGAGAGAGAGAGAGAGAGAGAGAGAGAGAGAGAGAGAGAGAGAGAGAGAGAGAGAGAGAGATTGATTGATTGATTGATGTTTATTAGCTTTCTCAGCTATTTGTTGTACATAATTTACATGTTTATCTTACGTTTCTATTGAACTTATTTAATTTCGCTTATAATAAATGCTTTTAACATACTCTTGTATTGAACTAGTTTTACACAGCCTTTAACCTCTACTGGCAACGCATTATACATTTTCACTCCTTCGTAAAACATACTCTTTTGCGCATTTCTCGTTCTTCTAAAATGAATTACAATATTTTCCGCTTGACGCGTTTCCCGACTCGTTCTAGATTTAACAGCTTGGAATTTACTCGTCAGTTCCTTCGGCAATAATTTCTTAACAGCCTTGAAAATAAATATACACACATTATAATACAGTCTCTGTCTCACACTCATAAACTGAACCGCTTGTAACATATCGTCCACCTTCGTATACCGGCTGCATTGCAATATGACTCTCATCGCTCTGTTCTGCGCTATCTGCAGTTTATTCAACTCTGTCTCACCCACATCCACTAGCAGTGTTGCGCAATACTCAAAGTGCGGTGCTATGATTGCCTTATATACAACACATCTGGTGTATGCCGATATATATTGTCCTATTCTGTTCAGAAAACTCGTTTTTTTACCTATTTTTTTCAACATATACTCACAGTGGTCTTTAAATCGTAGCTTATCATCTATCATTAGACCTAAATATTTAATTACCTCCACTCGCTCTAACTCGGTTCCATCCCTGCATTTCAATACAATATTCCCTCTCAATTCTTTTCTTACACTCCTCACAATCATATATTTGGTTTTTTCCGCATTCATTTTCAGTTTGTTCCTATTCATCCATCTTTCCACTATGTTTTATGCCCCATTCATCTTTCTTTCCACCTCCGCACTACTGTCTCCAGTAACATATACTAGTGTATCATCAGCAAACATTTTTATTTCACATTCTTCTGGACATATTTCAATTATATCATTTATATATATAATGAACAGCAGAGGCCCTAATACGGATCCTTGTGGTACCCCGTATTTCGTTGTAATAATTTCAGAAAATTCCTCATTAAACCTGACTTTTGCGTTCTATTGTTTAAGTATGACCTAAACCAATCTAACACTTTACCTCTAATTCCATATTGAGACATTTTTTCTATTAACAATTCTCTATCCACTGTCTCAAATGCTCGTTTTAAGTCCATGAACATTACTCCTACTATTTTTCCTTCGCTTATGTTTAATTTCCATTCGTCTATCACGGTTTGAATCGCCGTTTCACATGAAAATTGTTTTCTAAAACCCGACTGATGCTCTGTTATAACCTCATTTGATTCCAAATACTTTTCGATTTGACTCTTTACTACCAACTCTAGGACCTTCTCGTACAGTGGCAACATATTAATTGGCCGGAAATCCTTCGCGCTATTGGCTTTCTCTATCTTTGGTATCGGTATGAGAGAGAGAGAGAGAGAGAGAGAGAAGGTATTTTACTTGAGAGCAACTCGCTTGACTCGGTTACTCGTACATTTAGTCCGTACGCAAGTCAGCTAGATCACTGTTCAGACTTCGCGCAAAGGCGTTTATCGTTGCGTGGAGAGTCGGCCAGCCTCGCTTTACTGTAGGAGAAGCTTCATTGCAACTCAATTTGGTTTCATCTCTTTCTCGTTTTGTCTATTTTTCGCTATTTTACTGTAAATTAATCCTAATATTTCCTTTATCCTTTCTATATATGCATAACATATTCTATATATATATTATGGTATTTTTACTATAAATTCCAATTTTTTACGAGAGACTTATTAATATAATCTCAAGAGAAAAAGGAAATTAATTCTGTTATACTGATCTTTCGTCTATTACCCGATTACAACTGGTAAGTTCATTAATTCATCCACATTGTGGATTGTACTCGTTTTCGAGTGACAGCCCTTGGTAGTTTCCATATAGAAGCACAATTGTTCTCTTCGCTGCTGATAAGCTTCAAAAAAATCTATGATTTAACATTTTCAGAAAATTTGACATTCGAAATTTTGAAGCTTGTTGTCAATACAACAAGATAGCATACATATCAGATCGCATATTGTTTGAGATTTCGTTGTTCTCATGTGTGTGTGAGCTGTAAGATATTGAAAAAGAATGAGTTCTCACTGACAGGGGCGAAATAACCAGACGAACGATGTAGGCAGTTAAAATGTTTTATATTTTCCACTTAAACTACAAAAAATATATATATCAATAAATGAGAACTGATTTTGAAGTGATTGGTGAGCCGCCCGTACAATTTTATTAATTGCGTGCCAATAAATAACGTGAAAGCAAGCGTGAAGCAGCCCGTACTGCAAAGCACGTCACGAGGTTGGACATTTGAGGATGCATAAAATGAATTTTTCTCACTTCACCTTGATTAAATTTACGTCAATTATCAAGATGCCGGCTTACCGTTCAATTTTAGTCCAGTTGAGCACGTTTGAGCGTGAGAATATCCGCTGATAGCAGTGAAAAAGTCCGAAGATAAGATGAGGCTGATATTACGTTCTTAGCGGTTTGCACGAAAGTAACGAAAATTACAAAGATGGCTGAGCTATTCGAAAGCGCCGTTGAGCGACGCTACTGCCAAGCGAAAGATAGATCGTCGTCTCTCGCGTGAGTTAAGTGTCCACGAGGTGCTGCCTCCGGCTGCACGTACGGCAGCCGAGTTCAGCGAAGCACCAGCAGCATCGAGCTATTGCACAACGACCATGGTAGCTGTGAGTCAGCTGATTTCTCAACACATATACATCAACATATAGTATGTGTAACTCCATCTATTGAAAAAAGTCTGTATTATTATCCGGTACACCTAATATCTATGAAACTTTCTATCCCAGTGCTGAGTGTACAAGAAGTATAGATTTTGCATTTGCCAGTACAAAAAGGTGACCCTCCCTATTCTGTTCAGATCAGAATGGCAAGATTGAGAAATTACTCACAGCAGTTACTGCAGTTACTGTTACTGTATGAAAATTGAAAACCTAGCTATTTAAATTTTTTAAACCACAGTCAATATAAATATGTATTGTAAATTTGATAATGCCGTGGAAAGTTACATTGAATTAGATACATTGAATTACATCAAAGAGTAGGAAATAAAAATAATTAACAACACTATTGCACACCCTCAGACTCCTTGTACAATGCTATGAAATGCTCTATTGCTCCCTCGTTATTATTACACTCTGCTGGCGGTCCACTCGCCGCCTGTTTTATTTTTAGGAAGTTATCGATGTACTCGGCAAAATGACCGCCTCGCTGCGTTGTCGAGTCATACTGCGTCACAACGTATTCCTACATTTCATCGATTCGTGTCACCTTATATCCGCGTGACACAGCTTTTCTCAGCTCGTCCATGATTCATGTGCCGTCAAACGCTCGCTTAGTCGTGTCAACGTGTGTGCAGCCCACGGATGTGTCCATGTCTGATCAACACGTTCTACACAGGGAGAACAGTAGTTTCCTATGCATACGAACAGGCAGTACGGGCATATAAAAATCGAGCGACGCTACTACGGTCCACGTCACGAGACCCTCGACGACACTTAGATCGTTTTTAAGTCCTAGGAGTTTTCGACACTCGTCACCTACGTACAATTTCGGATGTCCAATGGGATATTTTCCATTCTTCCATACCCATGCATACAGCGAGCACACATCCACCTAGCGTATCTGCTCCCTATTTCCGACGTCATACTGTAACATAGTTACACCCGTTAGCCTGCCTGATTATATTTCGCTATTATAAGAGGCGAGATTACGCTCTAACGTACGGTAGAATTCGAGCACTGACGGTCGGCGAACTCGAGCAAAATATGACAAAAACGAGCTACGTCACGACAAAGGAATTCCCTTGCTGCCGTAAACAGCAGGTCAGCGACCAGCTAGCCTTGCTTGGCGGCGAGGGGAAGACGGATGGCGCGGCAACGGCAATCGGAAAAATTAGGAAAGCGTTATATTTAAAAATTGAAATTGAAAATGATGTAGAGGGGAATGTGGCAGCGGGATAGAGTATAAAAGAGCCTGCAGGAGAGAAAACTCTCTCTTAGCTCTCAGCTTTTAAATCTGAGCTCTTCTCTGACGTTTTATCTCTTACGTGCATCTGGGTGAAAAGTAGACAGTTCGTGCATTATGAAGTTTGACTCAATGTGTCGAGATTTCAATAATTCTGCATCGACGTTTGCAAAGTAATTAATAAAATCGAGTCTGTGTGGTGAGGAACGAAGACAGTTAAAAAAGGAAAGACAGGCGAGTGGTCTAATTAATAAGAAAAATAATTACTGGGATTTAGAAGAGATTTATAATAATACTGGATTGAATAGACTTTAATTGAATAGTATCTAGCAAATAATATTTAATTGAATAGAATCTAGCGAATAATATTTAATTGAATAAAATTTAAACGAGTAGCATTTAAGTGCGTAGTATTTAAATAGGTAAGATAAGCAAGGAGTGTATAAGCAAGTAGGTTTAAAGCGGATAAGAAGGAAGTAGAACGAGTGGTAAATAGAGAGGATTATGAGTATAATAGAGATATCGCCTCTAAGAGCAAGTTTGACGCGCTTGGTTTGAGTGTGTAGGTTGGGTGACAGTCCTACTTCCAACCGCAAATACACTAACAAGCGAAGTAGCTAGGTGTACCGAGAAACTACACGAACGAGATCCACGAAAAGAATTGGAGTATAATCGTAAACATTAACGGTTTGAACTGCAATGTAATAGCCAACGGTGCCAATAAACCGAACATCGATATTCTCCTAATTGCTTTGGTGAATAAACCCTACTTTTGCCTACCTCGAAGTCTGAATTAATTATCCCTGTGTTGAAGCCCGAATTCTTCCTCTCGAAAGATAAAAATTAATGCTAACGATAGAAATTACCGTTACAGTACAAACTTACAAAATTTTGCAATCGCCTGCTTGATCATGGCGTGGTTTTTCACGTATAACGACATTTCCTCGTTATTCTCGAGTAATCTGTCAAAATCGCATTCCCATATCTCGCTTAGAGTATCCTTTTTCGATCTGATTCGACGTGAAATATGAACGCAATAAGGAAATAAGGTACGCTCGTATCGCTCATCCATTTTATCACCGAATTTAGTTCGAGCATCTCTGTTCACTCGATAATATCGCGGACATCTATGCGAAAAGCAGCCGTGGAGATAGTAAAGTGGGATGGTGTAGATACTCTGGTGAACAAGAAAGAGTAGAGATAACATCCGGAAGGAGCAAACGCATCCGCATACTTGGAAAAATGAATAAAATTATGAACTCGCCACCTCAGCTGTTGTTGTCTCAGCTGTTGTCTCAGCCACCTCGCGGCGAATTTAAACGCCTATCTCTCGCGAATGTACGCACGCGCGCGTACACACACACACACACACACACACACACACACACACACACACACACACACACACACACACACACACACACACACACACACACACACACACAAACGCACACACACACACATACACACAAATGGACGCACTCACGCACGCACTTACGCCTCATTACGCCCTTTACAAAAATCACTCGTCACCGAAATGCGTCACTCAACACCTCCTTGCCGTATTGCGAATACATACAACATTTTAATGTTTGAGTGTAGGATGCCAAAGACAGACTGAATGCTCAGGCTGCTGCTAGAGGATGTCATGGGGTTAAAGTTAACAACCTCCAATGAATCATAACTAGGTGTCCAGCGCTTTGAATGCATCGACAGCGGTTTTGCACGTGTATGTCGCTTTGCGCTGCATTCTTCACGAAACACTTGCTCTGCAGTAGAAGGCGTCGAATATGACCCATCACCGAGAGACTTCAATTGAAATTTTCTAACTATCACACTATAAAAATAAAAGACACAGTAAGACCAGGTATTTGTTTTTAATTGATCAATACTTTATTCAAATCACTTTACCGTCGCATGCAACATCCCGGCCAACACGATAATCTTCGTTCGGAGATTCCTCCACCGTTAAATTAATTTTTTTCACTGTCCAATCGTCGAGAGGTAAAAGCATTGTAATATTCTATCGTTTTTCATTACATTGTCGCTAAAGAGATTATTAAATCGCAACATGGTGAAGCCGCACGACATAAGATGCAGGAATACGATACAAAATTGTCCACACACATCCGACGAATTACTCTGTAGCTGCTTGAATCCGTACCGATAGAACTTGCAGTTTCTTCGTAGTCGTGCGAGATGTTGCGGTATAACCGGTGGTAGCCCGTAGCTATCAAAGTACATTCCTTTTCCATCATGGTTAACATACATAGTGATCCAGTGCTCTCCAGGTCCGTCGTGGTTAGCCGTGAGTCCGGCCGGTATCGACCATGCACGAGGAATTCTGTCAACTGGGTATACTCCAACGGTTGAAAGCGGTAGATACTGCAGACTCTCGTAGATTTGTCTAGTGTTCATGCGGAACATATAGTCAATAATTAAATGATCACGTATACACT
Source organism: Cylloceria caligata (assembly GCA_963942595.1). Taxonomy (NCBI): domain Eukaryota; kingdom Metazoa; phylum Arthropoda; class Insecta; order Hymenoptera; family Ichneumonidae; genus Cylloceria; species Cylloceria caligata. The sequence continues at coordinate 27,932,662 of OZ012703.1, forward strand.
TTGACAGATGTATATATGCAAAATTTATTTCACAGTATCGTCGATCGCGTCACGACTGCATGGTGAAGATTTCTCCTCTTTCTTATTCTCTTCCTCTTCGTCTGTCGACCGAGCATCCATGTACGATTCTCTTTTAAACGGGTGCTCGCGAAGCCAATTTTTTATTTGCAAAGCCTGGCGCATTGGACAGTGCGAAGACGCTGTATCGCTTATTATAGCGTGTGTGAAGAATTTTCAGAAAGATTTCGACATAAATGTGTACGATGGTACGTCCTCCTTATCCTGCAGGTTGGAAATTTCACGACTCGTGATATCGCAAAAAAGTATAGCCTCCTCGTGACCGCGTGTATAGATACGTCTTGATTTTCGCGAAATTTCACGCAGATTAGCGTATACTTGTTTACAGCTCATATCGCCCTCGTACCATTCGAGACCGTGGAAATATTTTAAGAGAAAATTATTCTTGCTCCTCGAATGCTGCGATAATTCGGCACAGTCACACGGTGGTGCGAAGACCCAATGAGCAGAATATGGTCTATAAGCTGCTACCGCGGCAATTTCTTTCGCAATAAATTCCGAGTCCTTACCACGCATTCTCTGGATATTCATAACGATATCAATTTTCACGTTTAATCTGTGCAGATGCTCAAGTTCGACTGACTAGTTACTCACAAAGATGCTTCTTCGCCGCTAAACACGAGAACATTTTAATCTGACAACCTACCAAAATCCACCATCACCCGACGAGTGGCATCAATTTTAAGGGCAATATCGTATTCCGCGAACACAACCCAATTTACTTTTGTACCAGGCCTATAAATATGAAACCGGAATTTGCCCATAGATGGCCCTAGCTGTCAATGCAGTTACCGTCAAACTGCGTCATTGGCGCTATTTCCTTGTTGACATCTCTGATTTTCAACTCACAACAATACAAGTTTCATACAACAGCATAGTTTGTAATAGCGTTGAACATGTCTAATTTTGTGCCTGGAAACTACGATTTGCGGACAGCATTGATTTTCTGTTACCATTTCAAGAAAACTGGTGCAGCATCGCATTGAATGCTTGTCGAAGCTTACGGTGAGCATGCTCTTGGTAAATCACAGTGCTTTGAGTGGTTTAAAAAATTCAAAAGTGGCGATTTTGACGTGGGAAACGAAGAACGTGGAAGACACCGAAAAAGTTTGAAGACAGCGAATTGCAAGCATTGTTGGATGAGGATGACACTCAAACGCAATAACAACTCGCGGATCAATTAAATATGACACAAGAAGCCGTCTCCATACGTCTGAAAGCCATGGGAAAGATCCAGAAGATGGAAAAATAGGTTCCACATGAACTGAATGAAAGACAGCAGGAAAACCGAAAAACCACTTGCGAAATGCTGCTCGCCAGGTACAAAAGAAAGTCATTTCTCCATCGAATTGTGACTGGCGATGAAAAGTGGATATATTTTGAGAATCTTAAGCGTAAAAGATCATGGGTAACTCCAGGCGTACCATCAACATCGACTGCGAGGCCAAATCGCTATGGACGGAAGATAATGCTCTGTGTTTGGTGGGATCAGAAGGGTGTGATCTAATATGAGCTGCTAAAGCCTGGCGAAACCGCTAATACTGAACGCTACCGACATCAAATGATCGATTTGAATCAAGCTTTGCGTGAAAAACTACCAGAATATCAAAAAAGGCAACACAAAGTGATTTTACTTCATGATAATGCACCATCACACACAGCAAAACTGGTCAAGGTAACGATTGAAGTGTTTAGTTAGGAAATACTTTCGCATGCGGCTTCCTCACCAGACTTGGCTCCGTCCGATTACTACTTATTTGCATCGGTGGGACACGCACTTGTTGAGCAGCGCTTTACTTCTTACGAAAATGTACGAAAAATTCGTCTCAAGTATTGACTGGTAACCAATTTTTCCAGCATTGGACTGCAGCGATTTTGGTTGGACTTTACATGAGAAGTCGCTACCAATCAAAATTGGAGATGATTTTTTCGACTTTACCAGTTTGCAAAATCGCACAATCCGCTAGGGTAGCGATGGGCAATACTTCGAATAAAATATTTTTTATCATTTTCATACAATAAACGTGTATTTTCTATACAAAAATTCCGGTTTCATATTTATTGATTGAATATACAGTTTTTCCGACATTTAAACATTGTTTTCTCTTTGCAAGATCCGAATTTCCCGATATGATATGATCCATTTTTCCGGGGGTATCGTTGTACCAGAGAATGCTCGTGAGATGCGAAATTTTTTCGAAAATAATTCGAGTTCCGAAACACTCGCACGAGTGCGCATGTAGAAAAGCCATCTATTATTTCAGCTATCCAAAAATATCTGCAACTGTTCGTTGACGAGTCTTCTTCTTCTTATTGTTCTTATTCATCTTCTTCTTCTTTTTCTTCATTACTTTTCTCTGTATTACGCTTTTCTTTTTACCGTCGATGCGTCGTAGTTTACGTTCGTTGAGTGAATGAGCATTTTGCGAAATTTTACGCCTTTTATAATTGGACCCCCGCATGACACTGTTAATTTTTTCAGAGGTTTTGTGTTTGAGATTTCTGCCGGATCTCGCTCTCTCTCGCGAATATCATCTTTCACAGCTATATTTCTATCGAGGACATCACCGGCTATGTTTACACCAGCATGCAATACCTCTTTTCCAATTGCTTCAGCACCCTTCTTTAAAAGTGGTAATACTCCACGAAACAGGCCCCCGAAAAAGCTGCCGATACCGTGTCCTCGTTGATAAGGCGTTCCGATATAAACATAGCTAATACCGCTGTACCCGCGACGGCCCCATCCATGCAGCACACCGTCAATATGATCCATAAGTATGGGGAAGCTTCGGCATTGGACGTCCTTAATAATGTTCACTCCTCTATTTACGTTTCGGTCCTTTGGTCAGGACCCTCTTCAGAATTCTGTTTTTTCATATTAAAATACGCTAACCTATGATGACAGGCCGGAGCGATCCTGTGAAGAAATCAAATAAAATTACTTTTGATTTCTCGCAATTTAATGTGTGGAAACAACTTTAAACACTTGAGCGTATTTTAATATGAATAAACAGAATTCTGAAGAGGGTCCCGACCAAAGGACCGAAACGTAAAAAAGAGGAGTGAACAATATTAAGGTCGTCCAATGCCGAAGCTTTCCCATACTTATCAAACATACGACCAAAAAAACTTGTTATTAAAATATCATCCATAGTGTCGTAATCAATCGTGGGACTTTTTGAAATGTAGTGTCATAGTCAACCGTGTTCCGTGTTCGAATGATATAAGATTTCCATACTCGTCTCTTATATCGATCTCGACAGTGTGTAAATTGTTGCGCTAAAGAGGTTTATATCATGGCGCCGAAAACGATTTTTTTTTATCGAATCGTACTAAAAGTCGTCAGCATCAATGGGAACAACTCGTAAGAGGGGTGTTTGTACATCGCCTCTAATATAGCTCTCACAGATATTGCTGTATAGAAACATGCTGCCTGGTATAGCACCATTAAGAGATGCAGGCCTCTATCCCGTGTATTCGCAATGCGGTTCTATCATTACAGACCTACATGCCTCTTCCGAGAATCCGAATAGTCTCGCGATAGCAGGCGATACGCGAAAGTTGTGGTATCAAAGATCGTCACAGACGCGCGCCACTTCAATCTGACCGATCAGAAGCGATTTAAAGCGCAGATGACCGGCCACGTGAGGTACTTATTTATACTCTCTAAAAGAGCGTCTATTGAGCGATATACACCAGATGGAACTTGGTCTCAATCTCCGTGTTTCCGTGTTAAAATATTTAAACCCGGTAAATCATAATCACCATCCTCAAAAGATACGAGATTTTCTACAATAGGAACATGTAAACCAGTCATCGGATAAGCAATTTCCATAAGAGAAACAGACCATTCTCCGTGCAAACGTATTTGACGCGGTAGTATTGTAATAAATTTCGTCGTCGTATTATCCAGAAAATACTGCATACTAGTGTTGCTCGGTAGTACGATAAAGCAAGAACTATCCTTGGAGCACATATTTATCAGGGACGGTGATTCCAAGCGTTCTTCCTCTTCGTCCTCTTCTTCTCGCACTTCTTCTCAGGTGACGGAAGCACTCGAACCTGCGATGGTTCTGCCTCGTAGAAAATACCGTCGATAATGTCGTTATTTAGATCGTGCAAAATATACACGAATGGTTCTCGATTCACTGATATTCGTTGAAACTTAAATAAATCGTTACTCCAACCGCGCTCATATCCGTTCACGAATGCTGCTTTAACTGTACTGATACGCACTAAGTCACCGATACTGTATTTAGGCTTTTTAGTTTTTTTCGGATTACCCTCGTACCGACGTGCTAAATTTTCTTGGGCTATAGAGGCATTTTCTAGGGTCACCTCACACAAAGAAATACATGTTCCGTTATGCCTAGTGTGATTATAAGCATATAAAAAATGTTGTAAATCAGCGATGTAACGCTTATTCCACGTGTACCAGGTGTATGCATAAGTTTTTTCCGGTTTAACTAAGAGATGGTGCCAGCGAAAAGTACGCAGCGTATTAATTTCACACATACGTCATTTTGTTCGTCTGACATTAACCTACAAACACACACAAGTTGAGTCCGCCAAAAACTAGCGTCTTTGTTTTATCGTTCAGTGATCATGTCGAGTTTTGTGCCTGAAAAAGAACATTTGCGGCACGCATTGCTTTTCTTATTTAATCAAAAGAAAAAGGCTGCTGAAAGTCAACGTTTGCTGGTAGAAACATATGGTGAACACGCTCCATCGATTAGAACATGTGAGACATGGTTTCGACAATTTAAGAGTGGTGATTTCAATGTGAAAGACAGTCAGCGCTCTGGTAGTCCAAAAAAATGCGAAGACGAGCAATTGCAGGAGTTATTGGATGATGACCCAACTCAAACTCAACGGCAATTAGCAGAAGCATTACATGTGTCACAAGAAACAATCAGCAGACGTTTACGAGTAATGGGGAAGATCAATAAACTCGGTAAATGGGTCCCACACGATTTGAATGAACGTCAAATAGAAAATCGCAAAGTCACTTGTGAAGTGCTGCTTCAACGCCACGAAAGGAAATCATTTTTGCATCGAATTGTGACGGGTGGCGAAAAATGGATTTATTTTGAAAACCCGAAGCGGAAAAAATCGTGGCTTTCACCTGGCGAAGCCGGTCTTTCAACACCAAGGCCAAATCGCTTCGGCAAGAAGACCATGCTCTGTGTCTGGTGGGACCAGAGCGGTATTGTTTATTATGAACTCTTGAAGCCCGGCGAAACCGTTAATACACAACGCTATCGCCAACAAATTTTTAATTTAAACCACGCATTAATCGAAAGACGACCGGAATGGGCCAGAAGACATGGCAAAGTGATTTTGTTACACGACAATGCGCCGTCTCACACAGCAAAAGCAGTGAAAGACACGTTGAAATCGCTTGGATGGGACATCTTTCCGCACCCGCCGTATTCGCCAGACCTGGCGCCATCTGACTATCACCTCTTCGCATCAATGGGGCACGCGCTCCCAGAGCAGCACTTCAGCAATTTCGAGGAAGTTGGAAAATGGCTCGACGAATGGTTTGCCGCAAAAGACAAGCAGTTTTTCTGGCATGGTATTCATAAGTTACCTGAAAAATGGGCGAAATGTGTAGAAGCCGATGGCCAATATTTTGAATAAAACAAAAATTAATTTCCCTTGAAAATTACATGTTTTTTTTTACCAAAAAACTGGAAAAAACTTATGCATACACCTGGTATATAAAGTATGTAAATCCTGTGTCTCGAGCCATGGTAAAACATTTTTGCTTGCCACTAACCGATCCACCTGAGCTAAATTTTTTACTCGCGAATAGGATGCCGGATGAGCGGAGTCATGATAGATTTTTTAAAGAGTTTCTATAATTTGAACGATGACCAGTGAAATAAATTCTTTTTCTTTTTCTTTACTGACTGTGCGGGGGACTGATATTCGCTGGGGTGTCGTTGGCTCTCTACTTGTGCAATGTTGTGAAATTGTTCGTCCTCCTCTTTCTCCCCTTCCTGCCCCTCGAAACGCGTTAACGGTGTACCGGTAGTCAGTACGGGCGGCAACGGCTCTATAGTACATTCTAGTAGTAGTAGTAAAAGCAGCAGTAGCGAGACCCGCAAGATGATGTATGATATCATGAGGAATAAGCACCATCTTTCTGGCATATTCCATAGCTCGTGTAGGCCAAGACAGGCACAAGGAGCAACTTGAGAAATCCGACATAGTGCTCGACGGTGATGTTCCACTTACAGTCCAATTTCCTCATTTGGCGGCTAGTCGTCGAAGAATTCTCACGTGCCCCCAAAGATGATTCTTTTGCATGTTGTTCACACTCACGATTCCTGTAAAACGTTTATTATCCGCACATTTGTGCAATATCCAATAAAGTTTAAACCACGCTATCTCCCTACCTTCGCTTGTGAGGAATCGCTCTGTAACTGTACTTAGATTTAGACTTAGAATATAAGAAATAACCTGTAAAATCAAAACAGAGATCCGTATTCGCGCCTTCAGTGCGTCGGTGAGTCATCGGGGCTAGCTTGCTCGCCCCACAGTACCTTGCTCGACCATCTCCAAGAAAACACTGATCGGGGGTGGTTTGGCGAGTACAAGGGAATCCCCACCACACCGATTCACCTGGAGCGGTACTCGCGAACTATTGGTGCGTTGGTGGAACATCGGGACTAGTAACCCCATCCACATTTCCCCGACCAATCACCGACCACCTGCCCCTATATAAACGGGCGCAAAAGCGACCGGCAGTCAGTGAGAAATCGGCTATAGGGAGTTAAATATCGAATGCCGAGAGAGTAAGAAATCGGCTATAGGGAGTCAAAAATCGACTGCCGAGACGGGCAGTCGGAGTTGGAGATCGACCACCGAGTCGGTCAGGAACCAATAAAGACTTCTTCAACACCACCACCAGTGCATCTTCAGTTCCACACCCTCATCTACCCGGGAACATCGACCAACAGCTCGTTCACCATCGCTTCGACACCCGATGCTTTTCAGGACCAGACTAATGTAAGACCGTCGAACGCCCAGCATCGCCGCGGACGCATCTCGCTGCCACCCGAAAGGGAGCATCACCCACGCTCCCTTTGTCGCCTGGCCTCATCACGCTGGGGTCGACACGTGTAGAGCACACTCGCATATACACCGTACGAGCCTTACATCTGCTTTGCGCAAAATTGCATGGCGTTGCTCCTGCTTCAGATATGACAGCGCCTGCAATATAATTATTTGCTTTTTATCGAGAGGTCCGTGCAACGCCATTACAAGTGCATTACTGGTACATCGCGCATCGCATCGCGAACCTCTATTGCTTTTTGAGGCACGTAAACGTAATTGTATTGGTCATCGGGAAATATATTGAAACGTTTCGCGATTTTTGTACACTATTCAGCTTTTGCTGTTACGCGCGTCTTATCAGGAGGCGGCGTAAAATCGCGTAGTTTTTAATTTTGTTTCGAGCGATTTCGTTCGAGATCGTATGGAAGAGGGAGCTTGCTCGAAACCAGTTCGTGCTCTGGGCTGGATGGAGTGAGAAGTGTCTTTATTTTGTTATTAATGTTTGATCATTGAGTGGGGGTATGTGGTGAGGTTTCATATGGAATCCCCTTGTCGTTTACTTTTGAAAGTTTGTGGAATTTCAAGAGTTCCACAAATTCTTTTGTAATCTCGCCGTATCGTGGCGTTCTCCGCACATCGTGTAGGTGTGGTGTCGTTGGCTTGAACGGGTGAAGCGGGCTATGTCTTCCTAGCTTGGTAAGGCGTTTGTTGTTACGCGTCGTTCCGCCTGCTTCCTACTGGGCGGGGGGTACTACGCTGAGGTTTTGTCTGTAGCGTGCTGATTTGGTCGGCCCCTCTTCTTACTTGTGCGAGCCTCTTGCGAGCTGTGTTTGTTTTGATAGTGGTTTTTGTGTCTAGGTGGGGCCTGCATAGGATGCTATGCTGATTTAGGGTGGGTACTTGCGGTTGACCGTGTGTACCTATTTTTATGTTATGTTGTCCTAGTCTAGCTAGGTGTTCGTCTGTTTTGTGTAGGTTGAATGTGTGGGTGCTTTTAAGGTTATAGTAGCGGAGCGCCGTGATGGCGTTCCGTTACATCGCCCTTCCTAATAATTAATACATAATTGATTGTTAAGTCGATTTTTTTTATTTAATTATTTTTATGTTTTTTGTTATGTTATATGTTCATCTTTCTCCTTTTTACTAGTTGTTGTTCTCCTCCTGCCGGTTTTTTTGGGTTTGCACACGTGGATGCTGGTAGGTGCAACAGAGAAGGTGTATATCGTTCGGGGATCCCGTGAGAGCCCGGGGGTTGGGTGTGTTGGTGGTCGTGGTGGAGGCGCCGTAACGGCCATGGTTGTATATTGGCGGGTGGTTGTGTTACGTCAAAATCGCGGCCTATCATACGAACCCACGAATTTAACATAGATTTCACGTTTCGGTGTATCTTTTCCGTGCTCTGGTCAAGGAGAATAAATTCTCCCTTTACCACACCCGACGAGAAAATACCGAAGACGCAAGCCCGTTTTTGAGTCTAACCTCGCGGAAAATTACTCGGGATAGGGCTGGAGTGCGTTTTGTTCTTGGTTGGGGATAATCACTTCACGAATAATGGGGAGGGACTTGAATGACAATTTCACGCGGAGCAAGATTTCACTTTAATTGGTAATTGAAAATTTTACTTGCGGTTGTTTGTTGCTGTGGTTCTTACTGTTGAACGTTAGATGGACGTATATTAGTGTAGTCAGACAGACTAAAAATCGAACGTAGGCGTTGGTGCGTATTAATAATTATTTATTGAAATAAAACTACATGAGTAGTTTAATGTTGCACGTTCAATATTCCCGATTTTACAAGCGTTAATAATTATAAATACTGTACTCTTACTCTGTACTACTTGAAACTATACTTTGTGAAAATTAAGCCGTGGTGAAAAATTATCGTTCTGTACTACTTTATTTCCCGGCAAACAGTACTACTTGTTGCCTTGGAAAGATTCTAATTCACTGCCGGCGACTTATTGACTGCCAGGCTAGTGATTAGTCCTCTAGTTGACCCCCCGTGAAACTGTATTACTTGACTCCCCGTGAAAAAGTGTCGAAGTTGACTCCCCGTGAAACTGTGTGTTACTTGACTCCCCGTGAAAAAGTGTCGACGGCCGATTTTCGCGGCCTTTTATAGGGCTCCTGAGCGTCGAAAATTCTTGTCGTCAAGCGCGTAAAAGAAGAGAAGGGATAAAACCCTATCCTGATTATAAGAATTTCCCCGTGGTCTATCTCGACCATACACGTATTCATTCCCCTTACTCCGCAGAGTAGCTTCTCGACATGCAGAGCCATAGATCTATGCAAGTGCATCGGTATGGCGCGCTCTGATTTGTCCGCGCGATGTGCTACACAGAGGACCACGCGATTAGGTGAGGGAACGCGTTCGAAACGTTTTTCCTCTGAAAATGAGGCGATTTTTACCACCCCGCTTCTTGGCCTACTTTCAATAGAATTTCCTAGTTTAGGTAATATCCTTATGCTCGCTTCTCTGTAGATGTGTCTATGGTAATGGCTTAGTTTTTCAGCGTTTTTACGGAACTTAAATAAATCCTTCACATGAAACCACTAATAATAATTTTGTTACAGCTTCTGTAGTTAACTTTGACGTATGCAACCTGATTTCTGCGTTAATCTCTTATTAGTATAAATGGTTTCGTTGAGTTATGGCTTATTCCAAACATCATTGGTTATTCGTTAAATTAGTGATTACTCTAGTTATAGCTAATGAGTTTTCTTAAATAATTTGTTAGTTAGACGTTAGATTTCTTATAGTTAATAAGTTTTCTTAAATAATTTGCTAGTTAGACGATTATTCTCGTGCTATAGGAACGAGAGCGAGAGAGAGAGATAGAGATTTTACTTGAGAACGACTCGTCTAACTTGGTTACTCGTACATTTTGTTCGTACGCAAGTCGGCTAGATCGCCGTTCAGCCCTAGCGATAAGGCGTTCGTCGTGGCGCAGAGAGTCGCCCCAGCCTCGCTTTCCTGCAGAGGAAGCTCTATTGAAACGCGTTACCGTTTTCTCTCTTTCTCGATTCGTTTTACTTTTAGTATTTAGCTGTAAAACAATCTTAACATTTCATGTTATCCTGTCTATATATGTGTAATGTATTCCATATAAATAACTTGATAGTAAAACAAGTATGTCCATGCATGGAAACGAGAGAGAGCGAGAGAGTTCTTCTCTTGAGAACGACTCGCCTAACTTGGTTACTCGTACATTTCGTTCGTACCCAAGTCGGCTAGATCGCCATTCAGCCCTAGCGATAAGGCGTTCGTAGTGGCACAGAGAGTCGCCTAGCCTCGCTTTTCTGCAGAGGAAAATTTGTTGAAACATGTTATAGTTTTTCTCTCTTTCTCGTTTAGTCTTACTTATGGGTGTTCAGCTGTAAAATAATCTTAACATTTCATTTTATCCTATATATATATGTATAACATATTCCATATATATAATTTACTAGTAAAACAAGTAATTTTATACATGAAAACGAGAGAGAGCGAGAGAGTTCTTCTCTTGAGAATGACTCGCCTAGCTTGGTTACTCGTACATTTCGTTCGTACGCAAGTCAGCTAGATCGCTGTTCAGACCTCGCGCAAGGCGTTTTCGTTGCGCGGAGAGTCGGCCAGCCTCGCTTTCCTGCAGCAGAAGCTTCATTGCAACTCAATTTTAGTCTCATCTCTTTCTCGTTTTTCTGTCTATTTTTCGCTATTTTACCATAAATTAATCCTAATATTTCCTTTATCCTTTCTATATAGGCATAACGTGTTCTATATATTTATGATGGTGTTTTTACTATAAATTCCAATATTTTACGAGAGACATGTTAATATATAGGCATAACATGTTTTATATATTTATGATGGTATTTTTACTATAAATTCCAATTTTTTACGAGAGACATATTAATGTAATCCCAAGAGAAAAGGGGAATTAATCCTGATGTACTGATCTTTCTTCTATTACCCGACTATACTTGGTAAGCTCATTAATTCGATGTGGGTTGTACTCGTTTTCGAGTGACAGCCATGGGTAGTTTCCATATGGAAGCATAATTGTTCTTTTTGCTGCTGATATTTTATTTACAGTATTCGTGTGAACATTTTAATAGTCATAACTCTTTCGTTTAAATCAACAGTTCCTCTGCTTTTGTTGATTGTTTCACGTAGTTAATAATTGTTCGTGATTTGATCATCTTTGTAAAGAGAGAGAGAGAGAGAAGATTTCAAGCAAGAGCGAGAAGAAAGGGTGCGGTCGCTTGGTCACGTGATAGCGTTCCCTCCAACCGCTCCCTTATGACCAACAACGCCCCGACGGCGACTAGCCGAACCCCTGGTCTAGGATTGAGAGTAAGGCCGCGCTGAATCATAGATCCATAAATGGCAGTCGATAACCGGGTCTACGCAGTAGATCCCATGGTTTGAAAGTTTGCCTTTTGACCGGGAGCGCCGAAAAATTCCATCTTTACAAGATTAATTCTTCCCGGGAGACGGTCGGTAGGGCCGCATCTTCACCCTGTTCCGATCTCCGTAGCTAAAATTGCTCTCCTCTCCTCTTAAGAAGTTCGAGAATAAAAGAAAAATGTGAGAGGTTACTTTTACTGTAGCGAAACTAAAACAGAAGAACTTTAACGTAATCGAAATAAAAAAAATAAATGCGACGTTACGTCAGGACGTAACAGTTGCCTCTGCCACGATCGGGTCTTGGTACGGTGCTTTGGCTCGGTTCTATGGTATGGCTCGTGTGATGTGAGCCTAGTCTTTTTCTTTGTTTTGTGTAATCATTGTTTTTCTTTCTTACCTGTTTTCGTCTTTCGGCCCTTACGAGGTGGGGTTGTAGCAGGATAGCGGGTCCTCTTGGCGTCTGGATCCACCCTTTATAAGTCTCCCGGGGCACCCTCTCGATTCTTTTGATGGCTGGGGCCCATGGAATGTGCTTCAGTGGCAGCCTCGTAGTTTTTTTTGTTGGGCCGTGTTTTGTATCAGTTGGCCCCTGTATTTCTCGTTGCACGGATTCTCCGTCCCGTATGAACTTAAAATACAGGGGTTCCATCTGGGTTTGCACTTTTCGTGGTCGTTGCTTGTGGGCACGACGATCGCGGCTTGTCGATATGCCCGTTTCGAATTTTCCGGGTACGACTTCCCGGCCCGTTGGTTTATTTTCAGTTTGCGTAGTTTGGTGCATGTCGCTTGATTGATATTTAGGCGTTTACTGAGCTTTTCACTGTCTCTCCTCTAGGTACCTTGCTCGTTTCGTTTTTGGAGGGGGGTACTTTCGATGGTGGGGTTTTTTCACGTGATGTAGGCATGCTTGTCTATGTTTTTTCTTTCCTTTGTTAATTTGTATGTTGATAGTATGGCCTGAGGTCACTCGTGTGGTACATACCTCTCTCTTGTCCGCTTTCTGTGTTTTCGAGTATGTATGTGGCCTTCCCGACTCGTTTTTTCAGTCGGTACGGTCCCTCATAAAGAGGCAGAAATTTGGCCGTGATCTTTGCTGTAGGGTTTGATACATTTAATGCTCTCGCAAGTACCCAGTCGTTTACTTGGAGTTCTTCTAGCCTGTGTTTGTTATTGAATTTATCGAGCTTCAATTTCGTGCCTTCTTTATATTGTCTTTGGCTAGCATTATTAGATGCTCGCAGTCTGGCATTTCATTGTTGTTTATTATGATTTTATCCCATGGTCTTGTGGGCGTGGCTCCTGTGTGTAGTTGTAGTGTGACATATCCCGTCGTTTCGTGGTATGTGTTGTTTATACATTCTTCGACTTTTGGTATCATGTTGAACCAGGCGTTGTGTTTATTTGGTAGGAGGGTCCTAAATAGTCGTGGTAATTCTCGATTGACGTCATGATTTTTCGTATGCCGGCTTCCTCTAGGAGTTCTTTCCATCTTTTCGCCATGAATTGCGTACTTTGATCTGACAAGATCGCTTGAGGTTTTCCATACCTAGGGAAATAATCCTGCGTCAGTTTTTTCCAGGTGGCTTCGGTAGTGGCATTTTTTAAGGGATAGATTTTTGTGAGTTTTGAAAACACATCAATTACTGCCAAGATGTATTTGTTGCCATATTTCGTGGCGGGTAACGGTCCGTAATAGTCAATTGACACTAGCTCTCCTGGTTTTTCTGGTATGATGTTTTGCATTTCTGCAAACATCCCTTGTGTATAAGTTTTGTTCCGTTGGCATGAGTCGCAGTATTTTAGCTGTTTTCTTATATACCGGTATAGACTGGGATAGTAGAAATTTTCGCGCAATATTAAATAACACTTCTTAGCTCCTGCGTGGCCGTAAATATCGTGGCAGTTTTCAATGAGGCTTCTTATGCCTCTACTGGGAACGATGGCTCTTTGCCACTCGTGCTGATTGATGTGTAGTACGTCATTTATTATTTTATGGTTTTTTACGTTCGTCCCATTTTTTATTGCCGTTTTTATTTTTGTGCAATACTCGTCGTCGTCTTGAAATCTTCCAAGGTTATTAAGCATGTTTTCTAATTCCTCGGTTATTTCCGTCGTTATTTTCGCGATTATTATTTCTCTGTTGTTTTTTTTATGATCGGGACGACTAAAGATGTCTGCTATCGTGTTGTTTTTTCCTTTGCAGTGTTGGATTGTCGGATGGTAATCCTGGATTGCTAGTGACCATCTGGTGAGTCGCGCGTGTGCTAATTTACACTCTTTTAAGAAGGTTAATGCGGCGTGGTATGTTACGATTATTACGGTTGCGCCTAACAGGTAGGTCCTAAATTTCTCTAGTGCCCAGACAATTGCTAGTAGCTCTTTTTCGGTTGTATTATAGCTGATCTCGGCTCCCTTGAGTGTCCTACTAGCGAAGTATAGGGTCCTGTCATCGTGATTTTGGTCCTTTTGAAACAGGACGGCTCCAACGGCGAAATCGCTGGCATCAGTTTGTATGAAAAAGGGCTGGTTTTTGAGGGGGTAGTGTAGCATTACGCCCTCGCAAAATTTGTTTTTTATAATTTTGAATGCTTCGGTTTACGCCTCTGTCCATTTCCATTTTTCATTCTTCCGGAGGAGGTGCAGCAGTGGTACTGTAGATTCGCCGTGTTCGCGAGTAAACTTGCTATAATAGTTTACTAGTCCGAGGAATCCCCTTAATTGCTTGATATTTTTGGGTGCCGGAAATTCTCTTATATTTTTTATTTTTTTTGGATCGGGACAGATGCCTTCTGGTGTTAGTATGTGCCCGAGAAATTTGGCTTCTCTTCTGAAGAATTATGATTTTGCTAAGTTGAGTGTTAGACCATGGTTGCCGAGTCTTTCTAGAAGCTCGTCGAGGTTGCTGATGTGTTCGTTGAACGTTTCTGATGTACAAAGTAAATCGTCAACAAAGTTGATTACGTATCCTAGACCCTGTAATACCTTTTCTAGACCTCTTACAAGGCTTGCTGTGCTTGTTCGTAGTCCGAATGGTGTTACTCGGAATTCGTAGCATCGTCCTCTATGCATGAATGCTGTGTATTTTTGAGAGTCGGAAGTCAGTGGTACTTGCCAGAAGCTTGCTTTCAGATCCAGTGTGGTTATATAGCGGACACTTTTGCATTCCTGGAATAATTCATCCGGTGTTTGCATACGCTCATTATCTGGTTCTATGATTTCATTTATCCTTCTAGCATCGAGACAGAGCCGGATTTCTCCGTTCTTTTTTGCTACTACTACAAGTGGGCTCGTGTAGGGGCTTGTGGATTTCTGGATGATTCCTTGGCTTGTTAGATTTTCTATTTCCCTGTCTACTTGGTCTCGGTATGCAATGGGTACCGGATAGTTCATCGCTGTAAATGGTTCATGTAGCTTGACTTCTATTCTATGTTGATATGAGTTGAGAAGACCAGGTCGCTTGAGAAATACATTCCTATGTTTTTCTAGCAGTTCTCGAAATATTTGTTTTTCGTTATCGTTGAGCCCTACTGTGTTTGATATTTTTAGGTCAATTTCTTCGTTGGTGACCGCATATTGTTGTCGGTCTTCCATGGTAATCTTGTGTATTTCCGGGGAGCTCGTTTGGTTGGAAATATATGGGTTGTCGAATTTCATTTTTATTCTTTCGAAGGGTTTGGTCGGTAATATGCATGATATTTCGTATTTTTCGAGATCTATCCTGATCTTGATTTTCACCAGAAAATCTATTCCCAGAATACAGTCGGTGGTTAACCTGGGGACTACTATGAGTGTATTATTCGTACCGTTTTTTTCTAGGAATATTTCAGCGAATATTTGTCGAGTTACTTTAACTGCTCGCCCGGAGGTTGCACCTCTCACGGATACACCTGTCAGTGGCAGCATGGGGTATTTGTTGACGAGTTTTTCGTGGTCCATCGTGAATTGCTCGGAGATTGCACTTATTTCGCAACCGGTGTCGATTAATGCGCGAATTGATATATCTTGTAGGTATATCGTCAGTACAGGGCATTTTGGTCTGGACCTTGGAAGTGGAGATTCGTCCTCTCTCGTTAAGAATTCTCTAGTATTTTCGCCGTATCCTAACGTCACCTCGGCAGTGTTTAGTTTTCGAGAGGTGACGGTTTCTCGTTTTCCGATACCTCGTTGTCGTTTATTAATTCGAGGGGTTCTCTGGATTCTTCGGTGATGGTGGTGTGACGTATGCTTTTTGTTTCTTCGCGTGGTCTGTCTCTAGGTCGCCATGGTGGTTTATTCTCTTCTCTATTTCTGGAATGATACTCTGCCTCGCTTCTTTGTGTTTGCATTTTTCCATTCGGCGTGGGGTTGGAAGGACGACTGCGGTCATAAGAGGATTTTTGTTGCCCTTCGCGTGAGTTCATGTTGCCTCTCTCATTCATTCGATGAGGTGGGTTTGATTGGCCTGTGTTTGGTAGATGATACAGTTCGCGTTTAGGCGGCTTGGTGCGCTCTTTGTTGCCTGGTCCCTCCTCGTCGTAGGATGATAGTAGATCTAGTAAGCGGGCGATGGTTTCTATTCCGAGGGTTTTTATGGTTACTCGGACGTTGTCTGGAAAATGTCTTTTAATTTTCTGTACTATTTCCTCTTCTGTGAGTTAAGGCCTTAGATCGCGGGCGAGGCTTATGTAATGGAGTGCGTATCCTATGCGAGTTTGTTTTTTCGTCTCGTCGTACCATTCATAGTCGAGTTTTAATTTTATGGCGTTTTGTATTTCCTCGTTCCAGAATCGTCGCTTGAATTCTTCCTCGAATTCTCCCCACTGTCGGATAGTGTCTCTTGTGATGTTCCACCAACTTCTAGCGATACCGGTCATGCACTGGTTAATGATTATTTTGAAATGGTAGCGAGGGACGTATACGTCTCGGTATGCTCGTAGATCGCATAGGAATTGCATCGGTTGTTCTTGCGTCTTCCCGTTGAACGTAGGTGCTTCGAGTCTCAAGTTATTGTTCGATACCGTGGTGTTTATGGGTCCCTGTGGGGTTATGTTTTCTTGTGAATTTCTCCTTGTTGTTCCTGCCCTTCCAGTTGTTGGTAGGGGTGGAGGTAGACCTGATGTGTTTACGTCTTCTTCACTCACATTTATTGTGGGTTTCTGTTGGTTTCTGTGGGTATTTATGAAGGTTGAATTCATACGCGGAGTCGCTTCTCTTCTTTTCGACATTTCGTGGACTTCGTCCTGTAACATTTCTATAGATTGTGTTACGTAGTTCTGTATGGATTCTATTTTTCTTGAGAGGTTCTGGTCTAATGGGTGGAAGCGTTGCTCTTGTATTGAGCTCTCTGATGCTTGTTTTTGCTGCATTTCTTCAAGGATCGCCAGAAGTGACTGCATCGCGAGTTGCTGCACTGCCTCATGGGGTGCAGGGCTTATTGTAGGTGGAGCAGGGTATCCTGTGGAATTTGTTGTTATATTGCGAGTATTGTAATTCTGGGCTGCTAGGGGATGCAGTTGTTGTCTTCTTTCTGTGTTTGTTCGTGAACTCGTGGCGTTTGGAAAAACTTCGGAGAGGGGTGGTATATTTATAGGCGTACTTCCTCATAGTGCTTGAGACATTGCCAACGACTGTGCTATTGTCGGAATTATGGAATCGTCCATTCCTACCATTCACGTTGTTTGTGTATTAGTTGTCGGTGTTAGGATGTCTCCAGACGTGGTTTCTTTGCCTGGATCCATGTTAATTAATTTGAGTTATGCAGATGTTTATTATTTTTTTATTTTTGGAGAGTTCTTCTCTCTTCTTTCTTCGCGCTTCTTCCTATGGTCTTCGTTCTTCTCTCTTGCTATCCAGCCCCACGTTGGGCGCCAATGAAACGTTTCGCGATTTTTGTACACTATTCAGCTTTTGCTGTTACGCGCGTCTTATCAGGAGGCGGCGTAAAATCGCGTAGTTTTTAATTTTGTTTCGAGCGATTTCGTTCGAGATCGTATGGAAGAGGGAGCTTGCTCGAAACCAGTTCGTGTTCTGAGCTGGATGGAGTGAGAAGTGTCTTTATTTTGTTATTAATGTTTGATCATTGAGTGGGGGTATGTGGTGAGGTTTCATATGGAATCCCCTTGTCGTTTACTCTTGAAAGTTTGTGGAATTTCAAGAGTTCCACAAATTCTTTTGTAATCTCGCCGTATCGTGGCGTTCTCCGCGCATCGTGTAGGTGTGGTGTGGTTGGCTTGAACGGGTGAAGCGGGCTATGTCTTCCTAGCTTGGTGAGGCGTTTGTTGTTACGCGTCGTTCCGCCTGCTTCCTACTGGGCGGAGGGTACTACGCTGAGGTTTTGTCTGTAGCGTGCTGATTTGGCCGGCCCCTCTTCTTACTTGTGCGAGCCTCTTGCGAGCTGTGTTTGTTTTGATAGTTGTTTTTGTGTCTAGGTGGGGCCTGCATAGGACGCCATGCTGATTTAGGGTGGGTACTTGCGGTTGACCGTGTGTACCTATTTTTATGTTATGTTGACCTAGTCTAGCTAGGTGTTCGTCTGTTTTGTGTAGGTTGAATATGTGGGTGCTTTTAAGGTTATAAAGGGTCGTTAAATTTTAAGGGCCGATGTTGATTTTGAATAAAACACAAATTATTTACGACATTATTGTCAATTCTTTTTATTATGATAATATGGTATGGTTCAATTATGTATGGAACAAAATATCGGCCAAATGGCCGCCGCGACCTCAGCAGCATACCTCTATCCGATGGTCCAAATTTTCGATGACGCTTAGGCATAATTGAGGTTCTATGCCGTTAATGTGCCGAATTATCTCATCCTTTAGCTCTTGAATTGTTGCTGGCTTATCGACGTACACCTTTTCTTTTAAATAACCCCAAAGAAAGAAGTCCAACGGTGTCAAATCACATGATCTTGGCGGCCAATTGACATCGCCACCACGTGAGATAACACGGCCATTGAATTTGTCGCGCAAAAGAGCCATTGTTTCGTTAGCTGTGTGGCAAGTGGCACCGTCCTGTTGAAACCACATATCGCCCACATCCATATCTTCCAATTCGGGCCATAAAAAGTTCGTTATCATCTCACGATAGCGAACACCATTCACAGTAACTGCCTGACCGGCCTCATTTTGGAAAAAATACGGCCCGATGATGCCGCCAGTCCATAAACCGCACCAAACAGTCACTCTTTGTGGGTGCATTGGTTTTTCGACAATCACTCTTGGATTATGATTCGCCCAAATGCGGCAATTCTGCTTATTGACGAATCCACTGAGGTGAAAATGTGCCTTATCACTGAAGATGATTTTCTTCGAAAATTGATCATCCACTGTTGCCATTTCTTGCCACCATTCTGACCATTGACGACGTTTGGAATGGTCAAGAGGCTTTAGTTCTTGAGTCAATTGCACCTTATACGCGTATAAATGCAAGTCTTTATGCATAATGTTCATCAACGACGAGCGTGAGAGGTGCAATTGTTGGGCACGACGACGAGTTGAGGTGGACGGCTTCAGCCACACTATCGCGAACAGCAGCAATATTTTCTGCAGTACGAGCTGTACGAGCATGCACTGGTGTTTTAATATCTCCTACAGACCCGGTTTGCTCAAATTTTTGCACGATTTTTCCGATTGTACGCACATTTGGACGATTAAATTGACCGAAAAAATCACGAAGTGCACGATATGCATTTTGATTTGAACGCCCATTTTCATAATAAGCCTGAATAACTTTAACGCGTTGCTCGATTGTGTATACTTCCATGGTTCAAATTGAGTTAGTCTGAAATTAAGAAATGTCAAATGAATCGCAGAAAAAAACTTGACGTTTAGGTGTGGTTCACATTCAACATCGGCCCTTAAAATTTAACCACCCTTTAGTAGCGGAGCGCCGTGATGGCGTTCGGTTACAATATAGTTGCGAAATCGGTCATTATCAGGCGTCGATTGTTTCCATTCGAATAATACATAGCTGCGGGTGCAGCTGTTGCATCGAAATATACTGTAACGGTCTTTATCGTTAACATTATCCTGACAAGGGTTCTAGTTCGGACTTGAGCTGGGAGGAAATTAATACAAGCTTCATTATTCGGCAAGGGTTTATCCAATAAGATATAATAAATAATAGTGTTTTACAAATAAAAATAGAATATCATTAATAATTATGTATTTGACTGCTTTTTAATGATTCTTGGCAACCATGCGCCTTACGAAAAGTTTCACCCGGACTCACGCACGACTAATCGTATCCCCGAAAAAGAAAATTTTTAATTCAAAAATATTTTTTCAAGTGGTATGAAAGTATAATTACTACGGAAGGTAAGGGAGAGCGTTGTTATACCGGCTTTGTCATCGATAATTTATCAACGTAAACGTGGTCCATTACCATTCTTCGCTTTCGCATTTAACGTACCCTATATTCATATATCGCGGACCTGTGATGGGGACGGAGCTCTTGCTTGGGCTCCCTTGGCTACGCTATCTGCTCGCTTGCGCGTCCGGCGCTGCGGTGGAGGCGTCAGCGAGATGCATCCTCGGTGCATTGGCGCATCCAGATGACGACAGGGACGTTCCTAGCAATTTTTAAGTATGTTTTCAATCCCCTGGATATGGTCCATTCATACCACATTGGTATCCTTCTACTGTGAGATATCGTCGTCTGGGGTGCTACGCTGCTGGTTCGTATGTGCCTCCGACTGAGCAGCTGGACTTTGATGCCTTCGGAGATGTTCCTCTTTGCTGCCTCAGAGGTATCAGGCCTGGTCCTTGGAGTGATGCTGGTTATATGCTCCTCCTTTGGTTGGCTAGCTGGTCCTGGACATCGGCGATAATCTGGGAACAAATGTTTTTCGATTATCATATTTCGTGTCCCTTTCTCTAGTTCCCCCGATGACTGGCTTCCCCGCTCTTCTTCCAAGTTCTGCCTCTATAAAAAAGTGTAACTATATTTAATCGTCGTCCTGTAGCCTACCTGCTCTAACCCATTTATCACTTTAATTTCTTATTTCCGATTATTGTAAGTAACGTGTACCTCGTTAATTCCTTTCCATATATAATTTAGTACTGTAGTGGATTGTACTATCATAGCTCGGGTAACGGTAGTTGTTTCCGCGGTACGCTGTTCTTCATAGTGTTGGGTAGTGTGTAGTACAGGTTCCTCTGGCTGTATGTATCGGACGTCCATAGGTTAGTTGT
Source organism: Cylloceria caligata (assembly GCA_963942595.1). Lineage (NCBI taxonomy): Eukaryota > Metazoa > Arthropoda > Insecta > Hymenoptera > Ichneumonidae > Cylloceria > Cylloceria caligata. Next base: position 27,953,367 of record OZ012703.1, read on the forward strand.
TCTCTGTCGATTTTCTGTAATTTGTGGAGCCGGTGATTAGCGATATTAGTCTTGCGTGTACCTCAGCTAGTTGCGTGGTACCGGTGCTTCCGTGTACCTGTGTTGGATAGATGAGACGAACTCGTCATCTCAATACTTCCTGCAAAAATCTCGGATTCTCGGGACATAGCTGGCGCGCTGATTTTTTAAGGCAACGATATAATTAGCGTTTAAGGAGATATCGCGCTGCCCGTGACCTTGATGGAAGAGATGTTGCGTGATGAAGATAACATTAAGATTTTTATGATGGCTACCCTCAGTGCAAAAATCGACCACGGTATTGTTCGATGCCTCGAACATTAGATCGTCAATGACCACAAGTTTAGGCCTCGTATCGCCCGAGTAGCCTGCTGCTTATAGTAAACCCTCGCGAAATTTGATTTTTCTCACCGTACTCTGAATACCCGGACTACCACTTGGAGTGATAAAAAAGTATACGCTTGAACGGGACATCCATCATTGCGCGCATGTATTTAAAGAATTTTTTGACAAATGTGTTTTACCACAGCCTGTAGGACCGCTTATCACGGCTATCCATAGATGTTTCCAACATGTATAAATATCGATGAGTGTTTATCAAAACCAATCAGCTGACCCCTAAATGAGCTTATACCGCAACGGCGGCGGTCCGCGGCATCAGCTATTTTCGCGGCCTTGATAAGTTGATGAGGCGGAGCGCGCCACTACTAGCTGATGAGGCGTGTGCCCGCAGTAAAGGCTGATATTTACTCCGTATGTAAATTAAATAACAATAGCTTTTAATTTCTCACAAATAAAGCAATATTTTTATCTTACTCTGCATACAGCTCTATGTGCAAAATTTACGAGTCATGTAATTCTAAACAGCAAGATTATATCCATGGGTATATAACAAGAAAGTCGGAACAAAAGGAAACAGTCGACGAGACAAAAGGAATCAACGATGAAAAAGTCAGAACAAAAGGGAACGGTAAAGAGATAGTAGCTACTGCTATGAATAGCAGCACAACAAGAACAAGCAGACAACGGTTTATACATAGTAAATCAATATTTCTATTTTTTTCGATTTTGTACATAGTAAATACGATACATGAAATTAGACAAATAGTTTATTTTGAAATACCGCGAATTCACCCATAAAACATAAAACTATATACTTTTTTCGTTATACTATTTAGCGTATTTGACAACAGCCATACGTTACAGTACAGTACTTCCCCTGACGTTTTCGCTTCATGTTAACAGGTTCGCATGATTTCGTTTCTTTACGCGTTACTACCTGATGAAAATGCGTCGAATAGCGTCGAATTTAAAAATAATACGTATGCTCCTAGCTCCTGTCACAAAGGACTGTATTGCGTCATAATTGACGTGACGGCTATTCGCAAAGTTTAACGTGATACCCTTTACTGTACATGTTTCTATAATCGTACCGTCAGGTCTACGAACAAGGTGTGCATAAAATGTTGGTCCTCCCAAAACAAAGGAACTTATATAACTGCTTGGCCCATATTTGCTTAATTCATCCGTGAGATCTCCCAGAAATTGACCGATTAGTGGCTTATACTCGTTACTACCGGGGCGACCAACGTAAATACAGGAGTTCGTATCGCAGTACAATATTCACCTCCTGAGCCCATCAAGATAACTTTATAGTTTTCGGCGAGCCTGTGCAGTCGTGTATGCTGCAATCACGGCATTCGATGTCGGGGATGGTGGGTTAGCATCGCGGTTGCTTACATAGATGCATACATGATCTCGGGATTAACCGGTAACATACGCGTCATCTCAATCTCCGGACTCTTTAGTAAATTCATTAACTCCGAGCGCGTGAAAACCATAACGGTTTTCGTGAGATTTTTGCGTTTACCATGCTTATCCCAGAACGAATTAAGCGCCAATTTTGCGGCCGATCGTAAACCGGGATTTGACCGCAGAGCACTTCGCTCGAAATATATACACTCAGATTCCTCGTACAACGCTATGAAACGCTCTATTGCTTCCTCGTCATCGTTACACTCTCCTAGCCGTATACTCGCGTCCTGTTTCATTTCTAGGAATGTGTCGATGTACTCGGCAAAATGACCGCCTGGCCGCGTTGTCGAGTTATACTGCGTAACAACATATTGCCAAATTTAATCGATAGGCGTCACCTTATGGTATATCCCAGCGACACAGCTTATCCCAGCTCGTCCACGACCCATGTGTCGTCAAGCGTTCGCTCAATCCGCGTCATCTTGTGTGCGGCCCGCGGATATGTCCATGCCTGTACAGCATGTTTTACGCAGGGGGAACAGTAGTTTCCCATGCATGCAAGGGGGCAGTATGGACATATTCAAATCGCGCGGTGCTACTACGGTGCACTTCACAAGACTCTCGACGACACTTAGATCGTTTTCAAGTCCTACGAGTCGAGATCTCGTAGTGTCGAGAACACTTGTCACCTGCACATTTTCTGCTGTCCAACGGGATATTTTCCATTATTACATACCAATGGATACAGCGAGCACACATCCACATAGCGCATCTGCTCCCCATTCGCGACGTTGCACAGACTCATAAAATTTTCCGTTCGACCGCCAAAGAATGCATCGCGTGGTTCGAGAGGCGTCTGCTCAACCATGGAGTAGTTTTTCACGTAAAACGATATTTCCTCGTTATTCTCAAGTAATCTGTCAAAATCGCATTCCCATATCTCGCTTAGAGTGTGACCTATCGATCTGATTCGCCCGGAAATAAAAACAGTACGCTAGTATCGCTCATCCATTGTATTGCTGAATTTCGTTCGAGCATCTCTATTCGCGTGATAACATTGCGGACATCCACGCCAAAAGCAGCCGTGAAATTAAAGAACGTGATGGACCTCCGCATCCACGTAATATCCGTCTACCGCTGGTAGGCCAGGCAAAGGGCGATACTCTCTTGTGCGTCCAGCATGAGCGATAACGCAGTTGCGCTCGCGCTCGAGCCATACGAGCTATACGACCTATACGACGGCCTTGCACGATTGCTTATCGCCCCAGCGGTACGCCCCTGCTGGTAACACCACGATGCGATCCTTCTGTAGAAAATTCTATCGAAATAATGTCATACATGCTGATGTAATCGTGCAAGCTTCTGTAAAAGGGTACACGCTTCTGCAGCGTATAATGATCTCGCGATAAGCTAGACATGCGCGTCTCAAAACCGTAACATCTGTACGACAATATTGCACAAATTCCGTCGGACAATTAAATTTCTAATCGACGCGATACGATTCTTCCTCATACAATTTTAAAAATCGCTCGTGATCGGCTGAGAACATTGTATCGGGCGAGTAAAAATGCAGAGTCGGTAGGTCACCTGTATAATTTCGACATTCTGATGTGTTGAATGAATGCGGAAATGTACCTTTTGCCACCTCATTCGCAAAACGGAAGGCCTTAGGTAAAGCGCTAAGAGCCATGGGTATAAAGTTTAGACTATCGAGAATCATGACATTGCCAATCTTTATCGAGACAATCTTCGTATCATTCATAATCAGAGAGGGTAGTTGTATTTTTTGCACTTCGATGAGATACCGTAGAATAAACAGCGCGTCGAAACCTCTTACACTATGACCAATAAAGATGGTCTTTTTAAATTTTTGCGATAATGCGAATCTCACGAGCTCCCCAACAGAATCATCGATAAACTCGAAATCGTGATTACTATTGTGTGCACAATCGATCTCTATATCTGTGATGTAAAGACATGTCATGCATACGCATTGCGAAACACATAAATTCGGCTCGTGAATTCGTGTCGATTTATTACCGTGCAATTGTTCGTGTTGCTACGTCTCAAAATCATTAAACAAAAATCTCGTCGAAGGCTTGTCTTTTTTCTTTTCCTTTGGCATCTCTGGTTTCTTAAGAGGTGCTATAAAACACCCATGAGTAGTCGGTCGAGTTTGCCTCCATGTAATACAAAACGATATACGACATTAATGCATATTTTTTTGTGTGTTTCTAGTTATACGCGACCAGCCTCTACAGATTTTCAATATTTTACAAACACTGTACCGTCTATATTTACGAGACGTAATACCTGCGGAGCCTAAAGAACCCCACAATTTCTTAGCAAGATAGAGAAAAATAATGTACAGAGAGCGAATGCTTGCACATGCACTCTGGTACTTGAGTGCTGGAATTTTATGACTGACTGTGAAGCAGCCAACACTGCACCGCACGATAGAGTGAGCTTGAGGATGCACAAAATGAGTGAAATAAATTCACTGTAGCTTCCCAGGAAGCTTGGTTGGGGGAAAGTACAGTGAACTGATATGCACACACGCAATTATATTAATTGGGTGAGCAACAAGTGGTGTGGAAAACGTGGTGCAGCCCGTGCTGCAGAGCACGTTGACGGGTGAGACCTTTATGAGTGAATTTATGAATAACCCGTACGAATTTGACCGCGTTCGGCATGCGCTCGGGCCGTGACATAGATCGTTGTAGATATAAATTATCGCTGTATGAGAATGAGTGTGAGTAAATTAGGTCAGACCGTTTGTTAATGGTCTAAAAAATTATTAAGAATTCTATGATTAAAATTAACTGGTGTGAAAAAAAGCACTATAAGGAAATTGAAAAATGCGCAGAGTGGGCGCCTAGTCAAAATGAGTAATAAATACTGAGTATTGGTGCGTGTAGTGGTTTGCTGAATGGAACTGTACTAATTGAGAAACACTAATATGTCGAAGGACTGTCTTGACTCAGCAGTTGCGGAGAATAATAGGTTGATGCGTTTGCACTTAGTGCGTCAAGTGACAGGTGAGACTATTAATATTAAGGATCCTGGTAACAAGTATACTAAATTAAATGCACTCAATTTTTAACAAGAAAAAACCAACGTTTATTGAATTAGTTAACAATATTTAAATAATACCTAGTGAGTGAACAAAAAAATATGCAACTGATTCAGTATGGCCTGTGTGATGATGCACTGATGTTGAGTGGATTCTCAGGCTGGTGAGTCGACTCGTTGATTCGTGTGGATGATCCTGGTGAGATGGCCTGATGTAGAGCTCTGTAGCGAAGCTACACGATGGACTGGTGAGTGGGCTATACCAGGTGTGTGCATAAGTTTTTTCCGGTTTAACTATGAGATGGCGCCAGCGAAAAGTACGCAGCGTATTAATTTGACACATACGTCATTTTGTTCGTCTGACATTAACCTACAAACACACACAAGTTGAGTCCGCCAAAAACTAGCGTCTTTGTTTTATCATTCAGTGATCATGTCGAGTTTTGTGCCTGAAAAAGAACATTTGCGGTACGCATTGCTTTTCTTATTTAATCAAAAGAAAAAGGCTGCTGAAAGTCAACGTTTGCTGGTAGAAACATATGGTGAACACGCTCCATCGATTAGAACATGTAAGACATGGTTTCGACAATTTAAAAGTATTGAATGTGAAAGACAGTGAGCGCTCTGGTAGACCACAAAAATGCGAAGACGAGGAATTGCAGGAGTTATTGGATGATGACCCAACTCAAACTCAACGGCAATTAGCAGAAGCATTATATGTGTCACAAGAAACAATCAGCAGACGTTTACGAGTAATGGGGAAGATCAATAAACTCGGTAGAGACATGGCAATGTGATTTTGTTACACGACAATGCGCCGTCTCACACAGCAAAAGCAGTGAAAGACACCTTGAAATCGCTTAGATGGGACATCCTTCCGCACCCGCTGTATTCGCCAGACCTGGCGCCATCTGACTATCACCTCTTCGCATCAATGGGGCACGCGCTCCCACAGCAGCACTTCAGCAATTTCGAGGAAGTTGGAAAATGGCTCGACGAATGGTTTGCCGCAAAAGACAAGCAGTTTTTCTGGCATGGTATTCATAAGTTACCTGAAAGATGGGTGAAATGTGTAGAAGCCGATGGCCAATATTTTGAATAAAACAAAAATTAATTTCCCTTGAAAATTACGTGTTTTTTTTTACCAAAAAACCGGAAAAAAACTTATGCATACACCTGGTAGTCAACGTATGATGCGAGGCTGGATGGCGTCTATGCTGGTGCCAACGACGCACCGCGCCGTGACTTTGATGGGAATGTTTCTATAGGTCTGGTGATCTGAGATGATTTGCACTTACTCTCTCTCTCTCTCTCTCTCTCTCAGCATCCAAGTTTTAAATCCACAATTTAGTGTATTCACAAAATATTTGTGAATATAATAAGTGTTCCCTGATATTTATCGAAATGAAGTGCTTTTATTCCAATCATTATTTAATGTTATTCCTTTTATTAAGATATTGTTTGGCACGCTATTTCGATATTTGCGGGAGCTAGAGCCCCGAAATTTGTCTAAATAATGAAAATAAAACTTGAATAAAGTGATGAGACCTTTGCTATTGGATTTTGCCAAAATCAATTAAGTAGTTCAGATTTGATAAAAGTTCGCATTTTCATAATTTTTCTGAAAGCTATATAACTCAAGAACTGTCCAAGTAAATTATCTAAAATTTAGCAAAAAAACATATGCAGAATGTATCGAAGTTTGACATTGAATTTAATAAGAATCCACCAGAGTTCATATTTTATTGAATTTTCTTCTTTTTGGGTTTTGTTTGTACTTTAATCAATAATTCACCGGTTCGAGTATAATAAATTATCTAAAATTTTGCACATCAATAAAACACAATTATTAAACGTTTGACACTGATTATGGTAAAAATACAACAAGATTTTCGAAGACTATGGGACTTCGAATTTTCTCTAAAATGCTGTGTGGTCCCTCCGTTTATTGTCGCTTTAACAAATGAAATTAAACGATCAAACGAACTTACCTGTTGTGAAGTTCGATCGTAATTATATGTGGAGTCTCGTTTGAGATGATTACATCGTAGTACCGTCTACTTCCACACGCTAGCGTCACGAATATTCAAAGCTTAACAAAAGATGACCGCCTGGCCCCCCTGGCGGTGCGGTCGTTCCCTCTCCAAGTCATATCGTTTAAAGTAACCCCATAAGGATTAAAAATAATAAAACCAACACATTTCAATAAATGAAGGGGAGGGAATAGTAAAAAGGAGCGAGTAAACGTTCCAAGCGTGGGATGTAATCATCTGAAACGAGACTCTACATATAATTACGATCGAACTTCACAACAGGTAAGTTCGTTTGATTGTTTAATTATATTACGACTCTAGTTTTCGAGATTACATCGTAGATGTTCAGAGATAACTCATTTTATTATTTTTCAAATAACCTTAGGCAATATAAAACACAACTTGTATCGAGACCCACGGTCTCTCAAAGAATAAAGGAATTTAAAGTGATTTGAAGGGCCTTCTTGATGTGATTAGCACATTATTGCAATCGCCCCTAAGCGGTTTCATTATTTCCAGATATCTTTTCAACGTGCTCGCTATGCACACTCTGGGCTGTTCACGAAAGTATGGCATTAGCAAAAGCGGTTGAAAAACCCCGGGACACGACATTTTTATGATGTCCGAGATCTTTATCTCGAAGCCCTGTGCCGAGTGAGAAATATTATCGAGTCTCATGAGCGAGAAGGTTTGCGCTCGATGAGCCGTATCTAAGGCTAACAGTAATGGTCCGTAGAAGGTCCGTAAATATAGGGAACCATGGTTGCGAAGGCCAATTTGGCACTACCACAATACCACAGGCGCGATCTGCTATAATCTTTCGAAGAAACCTGAGCACTAATGCGAACGGTGGAAATGCATAAAAATAATCAGATTTCCAGTTGATCGTGAACGCGTCAGTAGTTAAGACATCAGGATCTCTGTGCCATGAGTATTGAGGCTTGACATTTCGCGTTAATCCTGGAAGCGAACAAATCCAAATTTGCTTTACCGAATTCCGATATTATTTGTATCTATATTTTTTATCCTCGACTCCCTATCCGCCTCAACATTTTCCTTGGACGCTATACAGGACGCGAAAATCCAAATATTTCTACATTCACACCATTGCCAGATCTCTTTGGCTATCCCGTGAAGGGCGGCATACGAGGTCTGTTAAAAAAGTATCGCGAATTTTGTGTTTTTTCAAAAAGTATTTATTTATTCATTAATATCTATTTTGTCCCCTTCAAAGTAATTCCCCTCAAATATAATACATTTATGCCAACGTGTTTCCCAATCCTCGAAGCACTTAAAAAAATCATGTTTTGTGATCTTGTTCAGCTCCTCCTTCGATGCCGTCTTTATCGCTTCAATCGTGGCGTAGCGTCGTCCTTTCATAGGCCTCTTCAGTTTTGGGAACAGGAAAAAGTCACAGGGGGCCAGGTCTGGGGAATACGGTGACTGCGGCATCATTAGAGTGTTTTTTTGGCCAAAAATTCGCGCACAAGCAACAATGTGTGAGCAGGGGCGTTATCATGGGGCAAAAGCCAATTTTTGTTCTTCCACAAATCCGGGGGTTTCTGGCTGATTGCTTCGTGCAAATTGCGCATAACTTGCAGGTAATATTCCTTATTGACTGTACGACCCTGTAGCAAGAACTCATGATGCACCACGCCCCTGCAATCAAAGAAAACTGTGAGCAAAACCTTCACATTCGACCGAACTTGGCGCGCTTTTTTCTGTCTTGGCTCATGCGGCAGCTTCCATTGCGATGATTTAGCTTTGGTTTCCACGTCATAACCATAAACCCATGATTCGTCACCAGTTATGACCCTCTGGAGCAAATTTGGGTCGTCGCGGACCGAGTCCAACAGCTCCTTAGCAATGTTAATGCGACACTGTTTTTGTTCGAAATTGAGCAATTTTGGCAAGAATTTCGCGGCGACCCGTCTCATGCCCAAATCATTGGTAAAAATCGAATGGCACGAGCCAGTCGATATGTTTAGGTCCTCAGTGTTACGTCAAATCCGCGCGGTGTTTTTACAAGAACCGACAAATTTAAGACGTGTGAGGCGTTTCGGCGTGAGTTTTCCGTACTCTGGTCAAGGAGAATAAATTCTCCCTTTACCACACCTGACGAGAAACACCGAAGACGCAAGCCCCCTTTTGAGTCTAACCTTTCGGAAAATTACTCGGGACAGGGCTAAGAATGCTCGTTGATTATTCGCGTTAACCCGTCACTCGTCTCGATAAACTAAATTGATAAATTACCCCGCGGAGGAAGGGATTTTAGGTGGGAAGGGAAGTGGTAGGTTATCTTCACTTGAGGGAAAATTTACGGAAATATCAGATAAAATAAATTAGAAAAATTGGGTTGGTACTTACGTTTGGTTTTCCTGGTGAAGTTGTTTCGCTGGTAACCGATGTGTGGAAGGGAAAATTAATGGCAATCGTTTGTAAAAGAAATCGTTATACTCGATGAATCGTGAAGCTGTTAGATTTTATTCAAATAACCGAATAATTGATACACGTACGTTCGCTATTACCGTGCGCGAGCGATCGTTATTTCTCGATACAATATACTTAACGCGATACTTGTTGTTTGATAAAACAGTAAAACGAAATAAACAGTGTGGACTTGTACAAAAACAACAGAAAACAATTAAATTCAATTTCTTCTAAACTTTAGATAAATTCCGTATGATTAAAACTGAGAAAAAGTACATTCGAACTGAACTTAAACAGTTCGACCGTTTTTATTTTCAGTACTCACTCTGGACTTTGGCTGACTCTACAGGGTAGGGTTCCTCCGCGGTAATTATCGCCAACGGGCTGTCTACTGACTGCTCGGCGACTGACTGTACTATGAACTACAAAATTGAAATGTCGATTTGATACTCTCCGTTTCGGGCATTTTCCCGTCCTTATATAGGTCCTGGAGGGCTTAATTTTCTATGCGGAGGGGGTTACAATAGAGCTCGGACTTTGGACTTTGTCGAAGATCCAATTTTTTCCTTCTAGCTGTGACGTCATCGTCGTTCGATTATTTTCTTGAGTTGCATGCGAGGCGATACCACATGTCGCGAAGTGGTTGAAGGATCATTCCTTGCTTCGGTGGCACGCGTAAAGATAGAGAGAGAGAAAACGAAAGAAAGAGAGAGAGAGAGAGAGAGAGAGAGAGAGAGAGAGAGAGAGAGAGAGAGAGAGAAAAGCGCCTCGGTCAGGCAGCTAGGTGTCGAGGGTTTCGGGCCACGCTGTGCTGTAGATCCGAGTCGCTTCCGCTGTCCCTTTTATGACTAATACCGAATATAGTTCTTCGATAATGTTAAACTTATTTTAATTCTTAATAATGTGTAACATAAATGGGCATATATAACTACTATAGTAACAAACTGTCTATGGTTTTCATATCCTCTCATGATCCTTAATTGTTTAATTAAAACAATATATTGGCTTTTCAATTTTCTATAATGTTAAATTTTCATATTTGCAATTATTTCTTGTATCCTTTTAAGTAAGCATTTCTCTTCTGAGTTCCTATCATAATTTTAGCTTAAAATTGTTCATCAGTATAAATGATTTTATATCAAAAGGCTGCTTACATTCACACTGGGTCACAAAGTATGTGTTCTATAAATATGTATTGTTGTGAGGGAACACTCCTCGTCTTATGGTGTTAACACAGAGAGAGACGGGAAAGACGGCATCGTCTCGGGTGCGACCCGAGCTTCGAGTCATCTTTACCATCTACAATATGAATCGTTTTTTCTTATTCTATCCTATTTTAACGCTGATTATCTGTATGATATTATTGTTTAGCTCTTATATCGAACTTCCGTTTAAATGATTTGTTCCTTTTAAATTATTGATTTACTTATTAAATATATATATATATATAACATAGTTTAAATATTTACTTCATAAGAAGTCCAAATCTTTGCTACGATTGTGTTTAAATTTATATTTAAACGTTCAGAGATTCTGAAGAAATGCCTTTTGGGCTTTTGGTGTTCTGTAATCAAAAACAAATTCCAATTTCCTATCAATACCATTAATAAGACATAGGTCTTCGTGTAATATTTTTGTTCATTGCATTATTCGTCATCGGATATAAGAACTTCCGAAGCAACGAAAACGCTGCTACGTCAGTTAGTCTATCTTCGTGTAATATTCCTGTTTATTGCATCATTCGTTGTAGCATCTAGGGACTCTCAAAGCAACGAAAACGTTGCCACGGTAGTTAGTCTATCTTTGTGTAATATTTTTGTTTATTGCATCATTCGTCATAGCATCTAGGGACTTCTAAAGCAACGAAAAGGTTGCCCCGGCAGTTAGTCTATCTTCGTGAGCCAGATACGGTACATGACGGGGGAAGGAAGCGACCACCCGACAGTCACCAATACAACACGCGGACATGAATCAATCAAAGATTTCGATGACACGCGCCGCCAATGATATTCACCGGCCGTAGAGGGAAAACTCTTGATACGGGATTCAAGTCCCTCTACGCTGGCCGTTTAGAGTGGGGCAGTGGCCTACCAACTCTTGGTTTTTCGTTGTCAAGTACAGTGATGAACCTGGCCGTCCATTCCTGGCACGCACCATGTGTCTCCACTGCCTTGCCTCGGCGTACCTGCAGGCCTCACCCCTCCCGCCGTCATTATACCTGTATAATCTCTGGTAGCTATAGGACTCGACAACGATGCAGGTTTATGATTGTCTTTAAAAGAAAGATAGATATTGGAGCATGGTTACGTCAGGACGTAACATCAGCAACTTCTCTAACGGTGATTCGACGATTGGCCAATATTATTTTCTTCACTTCATCAATGTTTTCGTCTGTTGTTGATGTGCTCGGGCGTCCGGCACGCTTTTCGTTGTTCACATCTTCTCGGCCCTCTGAGAACATTTTGTACCACCGATAAACGTTGCTTTGGTCCAAGGTAGCTTCACTATATGCCACAGTCAACATTCGGAATGCGTCCGCGCACTCAATTTTGTTTTTCACACAAAATTTGATACAGATTCTTTGATCCATTTTTCGGAATAGGCTAAAATGGAAGACAAGCCAAAACACGTCCAACCAAAATAGCTGTCAACAATTAACTAAACATTTAAAATGGCCGACTTTGTCAGCATAAGTGAGGGACATGAGTACCAACCTAACGCCACAAAAAAATCGAAAATCGAATATACGTGGCCCGCGGAAATTCAAAATTTGCGACACTTTTTGAACAGACCTCGTATTGCACGCCTCCCATTCGATTAACATAGGCAATAGCTGTAGTGTTATCGATTCGTAGTAAGATTTCACAATCATATAAATCGCTTGCGAAACATTTAAGGGCCATCAAGACGGCAATAAGTTCGAGTTGGTTAATGTGCAACCCCCTTTCCGTATCACTCCAAAACCCGTGTGTACCTTTGCTATCACAATACGCGCCCCAGCCCGTTTTTGACGCGTCTGAGTAAATCTCCTTAACGAACCGAAAACTTCTTATCGGTCCAAATGACGTTGTAATATTTTGTTTCCACCAATCGAATTCGATTTGCAAATCTGCGGATAATTCGAGCCGTGCATCGTAATTCCCCCCGCTGATTAACAGGCCGAAGGACTTTTCTCGTTCGAATCTCTTGGTGTATAACCATCCATACTCAATTGCGTGACAACAGTCGACTAACTTTCCGATGAAATGAGCGACTTCCCGAATCGTACAAAACTTGCGATGACTAAAGTCGTCGATCAAGGTTACCATCTTCCTTCTTTTTACTTCCGGTATCTCTAATCTCATTCTATGAGAGTGAATAATGAATCCCAGAAAAGTGCAATTCTTCTTGGGAGTCAAGCTACTTTTTTGATAGTTCACTATAAACCCCAGGGACTGCAGTTCTCTAGCAGTGACTTCTGCGCTTCTGCGACACGCGTTTGAATCCGAACCGATGCAGAGGATGTCGTCTAAGTAGACCGTCGAGATAAATCTTTTTCCTCTGAAATAATTCACTACCGGTTTCAGGATTTTTGTAAAAATATACGGCGCCGTGCATAGACCGAACGGAAGGCAAATACAAATACAAATTCATAAATTATGTTCCCGAAAACAAATCTTAAATATTTTCGGCTTTCCACGTGCATATATACCATAAAGTACGCATCATGTAAGTCTCTGTTACACATAAAATCGCCTCGTGAGATTAGTTTCGTCGCAGTTCTGATGTCCTCCAACTTAAAATGCTGCGTGACTATAAAACTATTGAGCTTTTTCAAGTTTAACACAAATCTTATTTTACCGTTTGATTTTTGTACTAAAAAATACGACGAAATGAATTGTGCCGGGCATGGCAAACAGGGTCTGACTGCGCCCAGCTCCAACAGCTTGGTGATTGCCAGTTTCATATGCTCACGATCAGTCAAAGAATTAAATTCTGGCTGAGGAGGTGGAAGAGTTTGATATACCGGCTGATCAAATTCAATTCTATACCCTCCTACACAATTGAAAATAAATCGATCCTGCGTGATCTTTTCCCATTGGGGAAGAAACTCTCGCAGTCGCCCAGCTGCTTTATTTACCTCTAAGGTCTCCCCTGAGAGCCTTGGTACGAGCTCTGCTTGCGACTCTGACTTCGAGCGCGTTGCTGATCTCGTTGTTGATACGACTGATTCGACTTCGGGCCAAATTTGACCAATTTCCTCGGTCCTCTCTGGTTCGCGCTCGTCCGAGATCCCCCTCGATTCAAATATTCGAGATCTCCCTCGAATTCCCTTGACCTTCTTGTCGAGAGATGATGTAATACACGATCGCCGTGTAATCGTGTCTAGACAAAACGCATGCGCCAGCAGTCTACCGGCGTCGGCAAGACACTCCAACAACTGGTACTCATCGATGCCGTCTTCCTTGGGGCTCAACAGCAAGGATATTCCAGTGCCCAATGCGGCCATAGCTGAACCGCGAATATTTTGCGCATTTCTCAAGTACTTGTCTTGCTTCGTGGCAGACTCAAAGAGCGACGACGCTACCTCTGCGTTTAGTGATGGCGCTTCCAAGCGAGACTAGCCTGTCCGAGCATACTTTACCAACAACTCCTCTTGATCTTCTTCTTTGAGTTCTTCGGCCATCCATTTTTCCCAGTTTTGTGCCAAAGTTGGGTTGAGCTGTAATTCTGGTGGACCAGATTTGTCATCGACACCCAGAATACGCAACATCTCCTCATCGAAAGTCTGTACTGGGTCCTCCGTAGGCTGGCTCGCTGTTGTGTCTATGCGCTGACTCGCAGCATCCACTAGAGGTTGTCCTTTGATATCTCGAGTTTGATTATCCACTGCGATGGGAGAATTATTTTCCATATTGTCACCGTTCGCTGGTGACAGGCCTGTAAAAATATTAACGTGCGATAAACACAATCTCTCGCAGTTGCTACGCATGCAAGTCCTTGCACAACCAACTCAAGATAGGCAAAAAGAAATTACTCTATTTTTGTACGACTAATGCCGACAAGTCACGTGTTCCATGACATTGGACAATCTACCGATTCCATACCACATGTGGAATCGTGCAGTTCGACTCTGAGGAAATACTCTGCGAGATTTCCTTCGTACGGACTGAGCCGCCGAGTCTGTGGCCATGATAAATGCAGTATATGCAATAAATATCAATTTTTTGTGAACTACATTTACAAGCGACTCAAGTTAGAACTCTGAGAGTCTACCTTTGTACGGTCAAAGCCGCCGAGTCTGACGCCCGTTATTTCCGCAAGCGACACCCACTCGAACCTTTTTAGGTTGTGTACGACCCAAGACAATTTCTACGAAATTAACTCCGTACGGCAAAGCCGCCTGGTCTACGGAAATAACTATAGATAACGGAAAAAATACCTTGTTGACTTGTCGATGCACCCTGATGGTTAATTGTTACTCTCTTTGCAGCCACGCCCGAGGTAGCCACGCTCGTGTGCATAACCTCGTGCCTCGGACTTCCCGAGTCCGTATCTGAAGAGCTGTCAGGCATCGGATCGACCATCTTTTTCAACTTCTTAAGGAACTTCTCGTTCTTATTTTCCTTGTTCTTCTTCCTCTTGTGCGACTTTCCCATGATTCTTCTCTTAAAAACCTGGAACAATGCTCTAAACGTGCTACACTTTTACGCACGAAAAACGTTATTGGAGAGGGAATGACCGCACTGTCAGGGGGGCCAGGCGGTCATCTTTTGTTAAGCTCTAAATATTCGTGACACTAGCGTGTGGAAGTAGACGGTACTACGATGTAATCTCGAAAACGAGACTCGTAATATAATCTTTAAAAAATACGCACTTTCAGTGTAAGTACGCTGCAGTTTTATAAAACGGGCTTGTAGTTAGGACAATAATTTATGTGTACAATTAATATATAATACCTTTCATGCAAGAAAATTATGTAGATCAGACTATAAATAGACCATTATGATGTCGATTCCTCATTTTTACTATAATAATATGGCATATTATTATATCATATGGCTATAGGCAAAGAAAATTTTGTATCTGGATCAACTACCAAAGTAACCGATTAATTATACTGGATATTACTTATTAGATAATTCTATATGCTATTGACGAGTTGTAAAACGTCCACGCATTCATATTTAGATCTAACTTAATTTTTCTGTAGATTACTCGTCGTTTATTGATGTCTACTCGACTTTAGCGCAGTTGCAATTATCGTACGTTCCATTTCGCGAATTTCAAGTTAACAGAGTTGTCTCATTTCTCAACTTGTGCGACCTAATAAATCGTGCAATATCTTTTCGTTTTTCTTTCATTCCTATATTTATACCATCACATACTCTCTAATTCTCATAAACGAAAGTAGGTTAAATTAAATCACTATTGCTTTGGTATAAAGGAGCGTTGTTTTTATGACATTTCTGCCCAAACCACTAGCGAGTGTCTCATTTTATGAGTATTTGAATTTTTCGAAGAAAGAGTGTGATCTTTCTAACGTTCATAAATGATGGGCTATCGAGCTAAAACTTTCTAGGAAAATAGGCGAAGGGACAAGATTGTTCGGTATTTAGTTTGACATGCACCGATCCAGGCTTTCAGATTTTATGGAATAATGAATTTTGGTTATTTTTCGAAACAAAAATCTATTTTTTGCGGGAAAAAAATGGTATTATGAACAACAATTGTAGTCACTTAAGCTACAACCAATGGAGATTACATGAATAGCGAGTGTGTACAGTTAAGAATATGCGCAATTGCAATAAAGTCACTATTGTGGCTATAACTAGCGTCAGAAGTCAAATAAACCACAAAACTACGTATAACGTTCGAAGTCTAGTTATCGCTACTATCCTACACTGGTATTTTTTACCATAATTCCTTAGCTACACAAATTAATACGAGAACGGATATTTGTTGTACATGCGCCATAATAAAATGACGATAAAATATATTGGTCGCATTAAAAGTAACCCAAAACATATTTTTTCGACTCGGGAATTAGTTTTTCAGATATATTTTGTCATCAGCAATTGTTGTGTTTTTACCGAAAAAACGTCCTACTTATACCGGGATTTGAACCTATGACCTAATTACCTAACCGTCTATCTAACACGCTGACGCTACCCACTACGCCGTTCGAGTGTTGTATTCAATACATCTAAATAACATAATAGTTTTATGAGATGTAATCTCACTTAATTCAAATCAAATGTAATATTGATATTACATTAAATTTAATCAATTATTTAATTCTACACATACAAGAGGCAGTGGGAGAGAGGCAAAGAGACAGCCATGTGCTTGACAATACGTGCGACCATAACCATCACAAATGCATATTTACTACACTCTATTTTATTACACTATCAACGTTATATATTACACCAGCGAGGGTTATTTAATATATTTATGAAAGTCGTAGTTATAACGACCACAATTTATGTAATAATTATTACAAAAAGATTACTATTGTCTTGATGTAATATCGACAACGCCATTTCTATCCATGTAGTTGCGTATGCGTGGTTGAAACCAACTAGTTTATATAGTAGCATACATGCATAAGATCTATATATCTATAAACTTTAAAACATGTAGAATTTACAGGAGAATATAGTGGAAGGAATGTGCCAGTCTCTAATTTGCATCCTTGTTTACTGTTATTTTAGTTATTAGTTTTGGATTATTATTTATAATGTATAATTCGAGTTCTCATATATACATAAATTCTCATGGGGTGAGCATCATGTGCTTGATAATTTTTGTTTCTTTTTTTTGCAGTTTGTCCGTTTATTTCACAACTTTTTTCAAGTGTAGAAGATAGCGTACGTTAGTATACTTATCTTAAATTGTTTCACGCTGCAATTCTGTAGGATAATCGATCTCCCTATATTCCGAGGTTTGTCGACATTTTGCTAAAGACGGTAAAGTAGAACGGTCAAGTGTGAATACGGTCGATAAATAGTTGCTTCGAGGGCCAATACGACGAATATGTTGAGTTCCATTGAATACCAACCACACCATTAATCGACTAGTGGATAATAATCATGATAAGATTAAGCACGTCGACGTTAAATCGGAGCAAGAATAGGAAACCGATGTGATGAGGCGTCGATCACAGCATCACTGGAGAATGTAAGTATTATGCCTGAAACAACATTTTTTTTGTAAAGCAAGTGTTACATTCCGTTAAAGAAGCTTCATATCTTTCTGTTTTCTCGCCATGTATGACTTTTTCTACGCCATCTCCGACCCGAAAGTAGTAATGGTGGATCGTGGCAAACTTGTATCAACTTTATGTGTCACTCACTCACAAAAAGCTGCAATAAACACCATTCAGGGACTGCGAACATTTCAGGAAAATGTAAAGTATCACTTGACGTGAATTCAATTCTGAATCTATTGCCACTACTTCGAGTGTAATACATCTTTAAAGCCACCTTTCACATTCACCGTGCTTGTACGATATTTTTTATTTGCACCGGAACTACTTAAGGACTTCAGGACACTTTGATCCGTCCTATATTGCGCAGCACGTTGTAAAATTATTGATCCCTTAATTAACAAATTTCCTAACCTCGGTCGCCCTTACGTCAAAGCTCATAGATATCATGAGCAAGAGGAGAATGTTCGTCTCAACCCAGCGTCACCGCAGAATCTATCTATGATGGGAGTTATACACTTTAATTTTTCCGGATCTCTGTATGAGGATCTCGAACCTCCTTCTGTAATGCTTATAACTAATAACTATTGGGAATTTAGAAAAACAACTTAGTAAATTAACTTAACGGCAGACCAACTACCACCCGCCGAAAAGTTTCAAAATAATTTTGAGTCACCCTGTATACTCCATTATCTTGGGGTTCTTTTATTAAACTGTAATTTAAAAAAATTAATAGATAGAAAAAGAAATTTGATGAGAAAATAGAATGTTACTCTTTCTGGCAGAGATTCCTTAACAGGATATGTAGCAGTTTGTCTGCAAATTTCTCAACAAATTTAACAAAAAACTGTTTGTTGGGAAATCAGCTGACGCACGGCGATCGATAATCTCCGTGCATCGACATGTTGCTACTGGTGTTACGCTGCGCTTGACTGCCGTGCGAAGAGCCGAGGCAGCGCTTCGTAGGCATGCTACTGAAGGGAGAGACCACGATCTCGCGCTTGACTTCAGCGTCTCACAACGACGCTTTCATACAGCTCAGCCATCTTGAAAATGTTGACATCTCTCGTGAAAACCGCATAGACAGCTTCAATCACTGCTCTAACCTTGGACTTTTTCACCGCTTTACTCAGGATCTACTCAACTCAGAAGTGCTCAACAGGACTCAAAATACTCGGTAAGCGTGTATCGTCACAATTGAACTAAATTCAATGTCGGTGAGGTGGGGAAATCTCAATTTGTGCATCCTCAAAAGTCTCTCGTGACGTGCTTTGCAACACGGACTGCTTCACGTTTCACCTCACATATTCCAGCACGCAATTGATATAATTATATGTGCAGCTCATTAAACTCACTCTAAATTCATTAGTTTAGTTATTTTATATATTTTTTTATAGTAAAGTGAGTCAAGGTGGAATAAAGGCTACTTTCTCTACCAACATCTTTGGTCTGGTTATTTCGCACCTGGTGTGAGTAAAAATTCATCCTCTATCAATATATTACAGATTTAAGATCACCAGGGAATCCTCAACACTGTAACTAGTATTTTTCCTAAAATGCTGAAAGTTGCAGCATTCGGATTAAGCGACATTTAAAGACCGTTAGTAAATTTAATAATTTTTTTTTCAATGACATCTCATATATACTAACTCCTTCAAAAATATTATTTAATACATAAAAAAACGACAGTAAATATACGTTTTAAGAATTACAAGAAGCAGTAAATTGTATCGCTATTTGATGTTTGTTAACAGGGACGAAAAGGTCTGGGCAACATCTACGTGTGGGCCTCCGGCGACGGCGGCGAAGAAGACGATTGTAATTGCGACGGTTACGCAGCGAGTATGTGGACTGTGAGTATAAACAGCGCGGTCAACGACGGTCAGAACGCTCATTACGACGAGAGCTGTTCGAGTACTTTGGCATCGACATTTAGCAATGGTGCTAAGGACCCTAATACCGGAGTGGTAAGTATATCAAGAACAATTCTCACACTTGAATTACAAAAAAATCAATGGTCAACAAAAGTACAGATAAAAATTTAAGTATCAGTTCCATTCTTGACGCGAGTCCATTAACTAGCGAGGGACGTGTCTATATTCTTCTCCTACGATTTTTTTCCTCTCACTATGTTTGAGAAATTCATCCGGTGTAGATTGACGTTGAGAGAACCTGTGAAGATATTGGAAAAATATGAGACTTCACTCACGACAGGGTGATAAATAAACCAGACACAATTGTTGTTATATTGAGAAAGTGGTTTACTCCACCTTCCTTCAGCTCTCAAATACAAAATTCAATTTAAATATAATTTATATAAAATGATAAAAGTGAAAATAAATACAAAATAGGATGAGTTTAGAAAAAGTACAAAATTGATATAACACCAACAAATTAACAAATTTAGACTGTGTATAACAAGTGAATTGGTTATATGGTATAAGCAGAGAACCAGCACACAATTATATTAATTGTGTGCTGTGAGTACTGAGAGCGGTGCGCGTGCAGCAGTCAGTGCTGCGTAGCACGCCACGCTAAGAGAAAAATGAGTGCGTAAGGTGTGTAAATTATTCACTGCAAGCTCTCAGTAGATTTATTGGAGAGAAGTTGCAGTGAATAGATGAGCACTTGCAATTGAATTTGCATGAGTGCTCTACATGTATGAGACCAGCTATGCAGGCAGCACTGCATAGCACAATACAATATATAATGAGGATGCACAAAATAAGCAGTGTATAGTCGCTGTACTCTCCCAGCAGGTGTCCTGGGGAAAAGTACAGCTAATATAGTACACCTGCATAATTATATTAATTATACCGGCAAATTAAGCTGAGAAGAAACGTGGCGCGACATCTGCTGCGATGCCCGCCATAAAGTGAGACCAAAAAAGTTGATGTACCGATGAGAATCCAACTCCTCATTGCCATTGAATTTATGGTAAATTATAACAATGCACTCGTACCTGATTTTGAGTCCTGTTGAGCAAACGAAAATGAGATAATCCGGTTGAGAAGAGTGAAATTGTCCGAGCCTTGAGAAGTGCGTGCGCTGTTCCGTGCGGGTTTTTGCGTAAGTGTCAAAAATATCCAATATGGCTGCGGAATATGAATGCGTCGTTGGGTGCTGAAGTCAATTAAGAGAGATAGCCGGTGAGCGAAGCCGAAGTCAAGCGAGAGAGACATCCTCTCGCTCAACGCGGCATGCCTACGAGGCACAACCTCGGCTCCGCGAAGCCCTGCCTCGGCTATCTGCGCCCAACCGAACGCTGCGTGCTTAAACACAGCAACAGGTCGACGCACGGTGATTATCGATCGCCGTGCGCCAGCTGATTATCCAACACACTAAGATCACTATATCTTCGTTTCGTTTTTTTTTTTTCAACTTCTGTATTCGCGAGAGTGCAACAAACTGGTATCCCTTTTTTCACATTATTCAACGAAGTCAATAACAAGAAACTCAATTAGTACTGCCTCGGGCGGAGCTAAGACAAGGACTTGGGGCTCCAGGGTAGTAAGCGCTTTATACGCTCAGATAAACGAAATTTTTTATTCCCTTCTAATTTTATTAGTTTAGGCACTGCACTAGTTTACGCACTGCCCAGGTGACATACTCACGATACGTTTGAATGTACGGACGTACTCTGCTATGACGTAGTTCTAACACCGGAGTCATACCCGTAATTAGAAATCAATTGGTAGCTTAGGTTACTACATAGAGTGACTGGTTGCGATTATCAATTATTCGTTGCTGATCCATGCATGAAAGTCGCGATCTTTAATCCAATCACAATTCCAATCTTATAATCTCTGTATTGAGGGACGATTTTACTTTTGCGTTTCCACCTTACTCGAGTCCTACAACGTTAACGCAATTCAAACAAATTTTTACTTATTGCTAGTAACGTCATAGTAAGTGCTCTTAAAGCTCCCTGAATCGCACGAACCATACAATAACAGCTGTCAACTACAGTTGCTTAATCGAAAAGGAGCATTCATTACAATTTTGGCGAATGGCTTAATTGAATTAATTGAGACAATATACGAATGATATACTTTTGAATATTTACCTACATTTATTGAAATTTTCAACAATGAAAATCGTCAAATATGAGATTTTTTGTCAGAATGCACAATATATTGCAGTTCACTGAGATCAAAAAATGTTGTGTTCGTGGTTTGATGGATTAGAATTATGCGTGGATTAAGACAAAAAATATGAAGTTATATTTCCTTTTGCTTCTTAATTTTTATTATGACGCATTTATGGCAATAAATTGTAGGTACAATGTACAAAATACGTAAACAAATGGTCTTTTAGATACTAAAACGTACTTTTTGTTATAAAAATTATAATATAGTCAATCAGATTAAATTATTAGCTTAATTACCAATTATCCCCCCCCCCCCCTCTTTCATTTAGAAACCGGGGTAATACTCAAATAGCCATCGAGATCGCGAATCCACGGGGATGCTCCCTCATGTCCCCTCCGCTAGCTAGTTATTCCGTTATCGAGTACAGTCTTTTCGTTGAAGTAAACGGAGCTGCGCCGTTACATTATGCTGTCGCTTTAATACCCTCGCAATCGCCCCCACCCCGACTCTCTTGCTCTCTCTTGTGCGTGCCTAGTTTAAGAGATAGAGAGAGAGAGAGAGAGATTTATTGTTATGCCATGGGTAACCTTAGGCAAATCATAGTAAAAGGGAAGACATTAAAAGAACACATAGAATACGGAATATAATAAAAGTAGTATGTGTACACATTTGCTCCATCCCACTCCTATCCCCACTCGATCCCCCACCACGCGGCTACCTCCACCACCGCACTTTTCCACCGCCGCGCTACCCACTCTGCTTGACCAGTGTCGGTAACATGGAGATGGTAAAGTGAGGTGGTGTGGGTACCTTGGTGAACAAGGAAGAGTAGAGATAAGAGCAGGATAGAGCAAAGGTGTACACATACTTGGAATAAAATTTTCAACTCACCCTTGTGTTGGCGGCATCTGCGACGACTCTCCAGGGTGACGAGCACAATATTTACTCCATGGCACACACACACATATGCACACACACGCATTCTCTCTCTCTCTCTCACTTACTGACTCACTCAATCACATCAAAAACCACAGCTACGCGCCAGGGTAATGCGAATTACCCGCACCCATGGAGCGTGGGCACCGTCAGGCGTGGGCATGCGTATCCCGATCAGCGTATCGCTACCGTATGTTTCTTCGTTCAGGTCATGATATACGTCCTCGTCAATGAAATGTTCGAGGCCGAATACCGTACACTTCAAAAGCAACACAGGTAGTGCGCTAATCAGTGGCCCAGGGTGAAATAGCTGCTGCCAATCGATGTATATCGATTCATCGATATCGACAAGTAGCACCTCGCAGCACCCGTCATCATCCATGTCGATGATCTCCCCGCGCATAGTCCTTTGATGCCGCACAACGACACATGAGGCTCCCGCACATAAGTCCTCATATGTAAACGCACTCCTGTCAGCAAATCCATCAATATATAATCTCACCAAATCGTCCACTAGTTTTAGCCACCCAACACACATTAATTCCGTGCGCAGGAATATCGCGTTATCCCCGCACCGCAAACCACCCGACACACAAAAGCCACGGCTAGAGCGAAGTTGTCGTACCGCGGATACATTTTTTCTTGATTTAAACTTTCGTCGTGCACTGCTAAAGGCAGACTGAATGCTCCAGATGATACTGGCGGTGATTACAGCGTTTGAAGATAACAAACGCCCCTCTGAATCATAACTAGGTGTGCAGCGGTTTGAATACAATGTCAGCGGTTTTGCACGTGCGTACCGCTTTGCACTGTGCTTCTCGTGAAGCGAATGCTCTGCAGTAAAAGCCGCAGAATATGATACCGTACCTCGAGAGACCTCGATTATAATTTATATATAATTATAAAATAAGAGACACACTAAGCCGATGTATTTGTTTTTAATTAATCAATATTTTATTTAAATCACTTTACACATATTTACCGTCGTATGCAACATCCCTGCAAACACGGTAATCTTCGCTCGGAGACTCCTCCGCCGTTAAATTTATTTTTATCACTGTCTGATCGTCGAGAGGCAAAAGCATTGTAATATTCACGCACAAATCTGTCGTTTTTCATTAGATTATCGCTAAAGAGATAATTAAATCGCGACATGGTGAAGCCACACGACATAAGATGTAGGAATACGATGCAAAATTGTCCACACACATCCGACGTATAACTCTGTAGCTGCTTGAGGCCGTACCGATAGAATTTGCAGTTTCTTCGTAGTCGTGCGAGATGTTGCGGTATAACCGGTGGTAGCCCGTAGCTATCAAAGTACATTCCTTTTCCATGATGGTTAACGTACATGGCGATCCAATGCTCTCCAGGTCCATCGTGGTTATCTGTGTTAACTACGAGTCCGGCAGGTCACGACCATACACGAGCAATTCTGCCAGCTGGGTATACGCCAACGGTTGAAAGTGGTAGATACTGCAGACTCTCGTGGATTTGTCTAGTGTTCATGCTAGACACATAGTCAATGATTAAATGATGACCGATACGCTTTGAAAGACGTATAAATATGCAAAATTTATTTCACACCATCGTCGATCGTGTCACGAGTACATGATGAAGATTTCTCCTCTTTCTTATTCTCTTCCTCTTCGTCTGCTGACCAAACATCCATGTATGATTCTTCTTTAAATGGGTGCTCGCGAAGCCAATTTTTTATTTGGAAAGCCTGGCGCATTGCACAATGCGAAGACGCTGTATCGTTTATCATAGCGTGTCTGAAGCATTTTCGCAAAGATTTCGGCATAAATGTGTACGATGGGGCGCCCTCCTCATCCTCCAGGTTGTAAATTTCACGACTCGTGATATCGCAAAAAAGTATAGTCTTCTCGTGACCGCGTGTATAGATGCGTCTTGATTTTCGCGAAATTTCACGCAGATTAGCGTATGCTTGTTTACAGCTCACATCGCCCTCGTACAATTCCAGACCGTGAAAATATTTCGAGGGAAAATTATTCTGGCTTCTCGAATGCTGTGGTAATTCGGCAAAGTGACACGGCGGTGCGACGATCGAATGAGCAGAGTACGGTCTATCCACTGCTACCACGACAATTTCTTTCGGAATAAATTCCGAGTCTTTACCACGCATTCCCTGTATATCCACGACGATATCCATTTCCACGTCTAATCCGTACAAATGCTCGAGTTCGACTGATTAGTTACTCACAGACACGCTTCTACGTCTCTTAACACGAAATAATTTTATGCCGACATGAGCACATTTTTCGCTTATCCGGTAAAATCCACCATTACTTGCCGTGAGGCATCAATTTCAGGGACATTATCATATTCCGCGTAGACTACACAATTTATCGTTGAAGCAAGCGCATCCTCAAATCATACATCTATTCTCACACTACCGTGCTTTATTAGATTCCAATGTGTATTGCTGTTCGCCGAAAGATCGGGTGTCAAATCAAAAGCAAACAGACAGTATGCATCGCGATAATTATCGCGATCGATCGAATTACCGTCGTTCAAGAAATGTATTCCAGTTCCCGAAAACAACGTTTGAAAAGCATCCACATATAGATGATTTTTCGTGAAATCAGGTTGTAACGGTTTCGAAGGTATTTGAGCACCATCTACATACAACGAGAGATAATTTATCTTGTAATTTTGGAAATTGAATGGATTCATACTGAAGTCGCCGTTAAACGCCTTGTTATCGACAAAACCGATATATACGCTTCGGCAATTAACCTAACACGATATTATCGATAGTCTCTCCATGAACACCAAAGTGTATTGAAACGGCTTTTACCTCAACTCTCGTAAGAGGATATCTAGCCGTAGATTTTGCCAGAGTTCTAGCATGCGAGAGCAGCACACCAGGAGCAATTTTTGTTCTACGAACGAGAAGCGATGGCTCGAGAATCTTTAAGCCGCATTGACCATTCTTTGTATCCCCCACAAGACAAATTGAATCTCTAGAGTATACCAACCGTAGTCGCATCTCGACGCCGCTTAATAGGAACCGCTCCTGATTGAATATATCGCAATGCAGATGACCGAGCAAGTCTACAGTTTTTTCGACATTTAAAAATTGTCTTCTCTTCACAAGACCCGTATTTTCCGATGTTATATCATCCATTTTTCCAGGGGTATCGTCGTACCAGAGAACGCTCGTGAGATGCGAATTTTTCCTGCTGGACCGTAATTCAAAAGTGTTTCTATGTACGCTCGATAAGCGTGGGCATTATTCGGGTGTGAAACTAATTCTTGATTCAGGTATACATCCACCTGATTAAACATAGAATGCAAGAGATTGTTTACAGGGCCGGCACTCACTTTCGACGATGTACCCGCGGCAATTTCCGTAGTAGTAGGAGATGTTATTTTCACTCTCAGACTAAGCATAGTATGCGCGAGATCGATATACACATCACCCTGTCCAGGAATAATAAATTCAATCGGTGAATCATCTGTTAGCGAAAATATTGGCTTGTAATACACCCAATTGGAGCCTTCGATAGTAGTTTGCGTCGGTGGGAGTGAAAATAATTCAAGTTCCGATGTAAGACATTCACAGGAGTGCGCATGTAGAAAAGCCATCTTGTTTCCGCTATCCAAAAATATCTGCAACTGTTCGTTGACGAGTCTTCTTCTTCTTATTGTTCTTATTATTCTTCTTCTTCTTTATAACTTTTCGCTTTATTACACTTTTATTTTTATGGGAGATACGTAGTGGTTTACGTTCGTCCGATGAATGAGGAGTTCGCGAAATTTTTCGCTTTTTATAACCAGACCCCCGCATGAGAGTGTCAATTTTTTCAGAGGCTTTGCGTTTCAGATTACTGCCTGATTCTCTCGCTCTCTCGCGAATAGCATCTTTCACAGCTATATTTCTATCGAGGATATCACCGGCTACGGTTACACCAGCGCGCAACGCCTCTTTTCCAACTGCTTTAGCGCCCTTTTTTAAAAGTGGTAACACTCGACGAAACAGGCCCCCGAGAAAGCTGCCGATACCGTGTCCTCGTTGATTAGGTGTTCCGATATAAACATGGCTAATACCGCCGTACTCGCGACGGCCCCATCCGTGCTGCACACTGTCAATATCATCCATAATGATGTAATCAATCGTGGGACCTTTTGAAATGTAGTGTCACAGTCAACGTTCCCTGCTCGAATAGTATAGGATCCTCAAATTCGTCTCTTATATCGATCTCGATAGTGTGTAAATTATTGCGCAAGAGAGATATATATCGTGGCGTTGAAATCGATTTAATTTTTATTGAACCATACTGACAGTCATCAGTATCAATGGGAACAACTCGTAAGAGGGGTGTTTGTACATCGCCTGTAATATAGCTCTCGCAGATATCTGTGTATAGAAACATGCTACCTGGTATAGCACCGGTGAGAGATGCAGGCCTCAACCCTGTGTATTCGCAATGCGGCTTTATCATTACAGACCTAGTAGGAACATGTAAAAGAGTCATCGGATAAGCAATTTCTACAAGAGAAACAGACCATTCTCCGTGCAAGCGTATCTGACGCGGTAGTTTTGTAATAAATTTCGTCGTCGTATTATTCGGAAAATACTGCATACTACTGTTGCTCGGTAGTACGACAAAGAAAGAGCTATCCTTGGAGCTCATATTTATCAGGGACGATGATTCCGAGCGTTCTTCGTCTTTGTCTTTTTCTTCTCTTTTGTCTTCTCAGATGACGGAGGCACTCGTACTCGTGATAATTCTGCCTCGTAGAAAATACCGTCGATAGTCTCGTTATTCAGATCGTGTAAAATATACACGAATGGTTCTCGATTCACTGATATTCGTTGAATGTTGAATAATTCGTTACTCCAACCACGCTCATATCCTTTCACGAAAGCTGCTTTAGTTGTACTGATACGTAACAAGTCACCGACGCTGTATTTAGGCTTTTTAATTTTTTTCGCGTTACGGTCGTAACGCCGTGCTAAATTGTCTCGGGCTATAGAGGCATTTTCGAGGGTTACTTCGCTCAGAGGAATACGCGTTCCGCTGTGTCTAGTGTGATTATAAGCATATAAGAAATTTTGTAAAACATCGATGTAACGCTTATTTCGCGTGTATGTAAAGTAGCGCCACATTCGCTCTTTTATTGTTCGATTAAAGCGTTCGGCAATCGAGGCTTTACATCAGGGTTACGAGCAGCGCGAAAATCGATATTCTTTTTCTTGAGAATTTGCTGAAACGGAGCGCCGATAAATTCTTTGCCTCGATCAGTTTGCAATTGCTGCGGGCGACGATTGTTACTGCGTGCGAGTATGCGTGTGAGACCGCGGGCCACGTTTGCGCTCGTTTTGTCACGCAAAGCCTCGACCCACGCGTATTTGCTCAACACATCGATAACAACAAGCAGATACGCGTACCCATCGTTGTACGTGGCTATCGAGCGAAGATCAGTTAAATCAGCCTCCCATACATCGTCTATATTACTCACGCTGTACGTACGACGGGGAAATCGTCGTCGCACGAGACGATGCATGTTATATGAATCCTGTGTCTCGAGCCATGGTAAAACATTTTTTCGCGCTACTCTTCCATCCACCTGGGCCAAATTTTTGGCTCGAGAATAGGAAGCAGGATGAGTGGTGTCATAAT
Source organism: Cylloceria caligata (assembly GCA_963942595.1). Taxonomy (NCBI): domain Eukaryota; kingdom Metazoa; phylum Arthropoda; class Insecta; order Hymenoptera; family Ichneumonidae; genus Cylloceria; species Cylloceria caligata. The sequence continues at coordinate 27,981,544 of OZ012703.1, forward strand.
AGATTTTTTGAAGAATTTTCATAATTTTAGCGATGACCAGTTAAATGGATTCTTTTTCTTTTTCTTTTCTAACTGTGTGGGGGGTTGATATTCTGCTTGTGCGATGTTTTGCAATTGTTCGTCCTCTTCTTTATCCCTCTCCTACCCATCGCTGATGTCGTTTTCAGCCGTGAGCATTAAATCTCTGTTTGAGTGTGCGGTCTCGGCCTCGTTGTTGTTGTTGCTACTGTTGCTGGTGTTGCTGCTGCTACTACCGTTATCGCGTGGTAAAATAAGACGCCGCTGTGGTGTCAAGGATTATGTAGGTGTAGGCTCGTGTAGTAACTCGAGATTGCCGATAAATTCGCGTGGAATCTGTATCGCTCGCAGGAGTTTGGCAAAGTGAGATCGTCCGATGGGTTTCTCGCGTTTTCTAGCTCGCATAGCATCGTTAACAAGATCAACGATATTGGATTTTCAAATTCTTCTGCTGTCTATGGAAACAACACCGTTACGATCCCATGTCATTTTTTTACCAACGGCGCTGCGATGCAAATTGCGAAGCAACGATATTACTTTAGATTAAAATTTTTTTGGTACGCTATCGATAATAAGTGTGTCATTGAGTCGAGATTTAACTTTGTTCATTAAAACGTCGTCGGATTTATTCTCGTGGCTATCGAGTATTGCTATATTTCGTTTTCATGAAATATTCGGTACTGCATTATCGTACTCAACCATGTGAAGATAACGCTGTAAAACCTGCTGGTACGCTATCCATTTCTCTCTCTCGCTCTTGTACGAGTAAGAGTTTAGAATTTCACTCAGCTCAGAGTCGAGGCGCGATAATGGCGTACCGGTAGTCTGTACGGAAGGCAACGGGTCTGTACTAGTAGTAGTAGTAGTAGTAGTAGTAGTAGTAGTAGTAGTAGTAGTAGTAGTAGTAGTAGTAGTAGTAGTAGTAGTAGTAGTGGTAGCAGCAGTAGTAGTAGTGGCGAGTCCAACGAGCCGATGTACTGTATGTTATCATGAGGAATGAGTACCATCTTTCTGGCATATTCCATGTCTCGTGTAGGCCAAGACAGGCACAAAAAGCAACTTGAGAAATCCGACACAGTGCTCGACGATGATCTTCCTCTTACCGCTCCAATTTCCCTTTTTGGCGGCTAGTCGTCGAAGAATTGTCGCGTGCCTCCGAAGATGATTCTTTTGCACGTTGTTCAGACTCACGTTTCCCTGTAAAACGTTTAGAGCACACTCGCATATACAGCGTACGAGCGCTACATTTGCTTTGCACAAAATTGCACGTCGTTGCTCTTGCTTCAGATAATGCAGCGCTTGCTATCTAATTATTTGCTTTTTATCGAGAGGTCCGCGCAACACCATTACAAGCGCATTACTGGTACATCGCGCATCGCATCGCGAACTTTTATTGCTTTTTGAGGCACGTAAACGTAATGGTATTGGTCATCGGGAAATATACAGGCGCGAAATCGACAATTATCAGGCGTCGATTGTTTCAAGTCGAATAATAGATAGCCGTGCGGTGCAGCTGTTGCATCGAAATATACCTCCTGCAAAAATCGCGGATTCTCAAGACATATCTGATGGGCTAGGTGCTGAATTTGCGCGCGATCTCGCGGATTTTTGAAGACAACGATATAATTAGCGTTTAAGGAGATATCGCGCTGCCCGTGAGCCTGATGGAAGAGATTTTTCGTGATGAAAATGACACTAAGGTTTTATGATGGCTACCCTTGGTGAAAAGATCGACCACAGTATTGTTGGATCTCTCGCGCATTAGATCGTCAATGATCACAAGTTTAGGTCTTGTATCATTCGAGTAGTCTACTGCTCGCGGTAAACCCTCCCGAAATTCGATTTTATCACCATACTCTGAATACCCGGACTGTCACTCTGAGTAATAAAAAGGTATACGCTCGAACGGGACATCCGTCATTTCGCGCATGTATTTAAAGAATTTTTTTGCAAAATATGTTTTACCACAACCCGTAGGACCGCTTATCACTGCTGTCCATGGATGTTTCCGACGTGTATCCATATGGATGAGTGTCTATCAAAATCAATCAGCTGACTCTTAAATAAGCTTATACCGCGACGGCGGCGACCCCGCGGCATCAGCTATTTTCGCGGCCTTAACGAGCTGATAAGGCGCGGCGCGCCTGCACTAGCTGATGAGGCGCGGGCTCGCGGTATAAGCTGGTGTTTACACCGTATGTAAATTAAATAACGATAGTTTTTATATTTCTCACAAATAAAGCAATATTTTTATTTCACTATGCATACATCTCTATGTGCCAATTTTACGAATCATCAAATTCTAAACAGCAATATTATATCCACGGATGTAGCATGTTGAAAGTCAGAACAAAAGGAAACACTCGATAAGAAAGATGGGACGAAAGGAATCAACGATGAGGAAGTAGGAACAAAAGGGAACCGTAGAGAGATAGCAGCTACTGCTACGAACAGCAGCACAAAAAGAACGAGCTGACAACGGTTTTATACGTAATGAATCAATATATATTTTTTTAAATGTATTGTGCACAGTAAATATGATACATGAAATTAGACAAAAAGATTATTTTTAAATATCGCGAATTCAACCGTAAAACTGTATACTTTTTCGCGTTATCCTAATTAGCGTATTTCATAATAGCCGTACGGTACAGTAGAGTACATCCCGTGCCGCTTTCGCTTCGTGTTAACAGGTTCGCATGATTTCGTTTCTTTACGCGTTACTACATGATGAAATTCCGTACTTCGAATAGCGTCGAATTTTAAAATAATAGGTACGCTCCTTGCTCCTGTCACGAAAGATCGTAATGCGTTATAATTTACGTGACGGCTATTCGCAAAGTTTAGCGTGATACCCTTTACTTTACATTTTTCAATAATCGCACGGTCGGGTTTACGAACAAGGTATGCGTAAAATTTTGGTCCTCCCGAAACGAACGAAGTTATATAACTACCAGGCCCGTATTCGCTTAATTCATCCATAAGATCTCCTAGAAATTGACTGATTAGCGGCTCACGTAAATACAGGAGTCCGTATCGCAGTACAATATTCGTCGCTCGAGCCCCTCAAGATAACTGTATAATTTTAGGCGTGCCTGTGCCGTCGTGTATGCTGCAATCACGGCATTTGATGTCGGCGATGGTTGGATAGCATCGCGGTTGCTCACATAGCTTACATACATAATCTTGTGATTAACCGGTAGCATCCCTGTCACCTCAATCTCCGGACTCGTTAGTAAAGTCATTAGCTCCGCGCGCGTGAAAACGATAACGGTTTTCGTGAGATTCTCTCGTTGACCAAAGTTTCCCCAGAATGAATTAAGAGCCAATTTTGCGAGTGAACGTAAACCCGGATTTGGCTCCAAAGCACTTCGCTCGAGATACTCGTATACACCCTTAGACTCCTTGTACAATGCTATAAAACGCTCTGTTGCTTCCTCGTCATCGTTACACTCTGTTGGCGGTCCACTCGCCTCCCGTTTTATTTTTAGGAATGTATCGATGTACTCGATACAATCCTAAAGTTGTCGAGTCATACTGCGTAACAACGTATTGCCAAATTTCATAGATACACGTTACCTTACATCCGAGCGACACGGCTTTTCTCAGTTCGTCCACGGCCCATGTGTCGTCAAACGCTCGCCCAGTCGTGCCATCGTGTGTACACACCTCGGATGTGTCCATATCTGTACAGCACGTTCTACACAGGGGGAACAGTAGTCTCCCATGCATGCGAACTGGTAGTACGGGGATATACAAATCGCGCGGTGCCACCACGGTACACTTCACGAGATCGTCGACGACACTTAGATCGTTTTCAAGTCCTACGAGTTCTTGACACTTGTCACCTACGTACAATTTCGGGTGTCCAACGGGACATTTTCCATTCTTACACACCCATGGATACAGCGAGCAAACATCCACATAGCGTATCTGCTCCCCACTCGCGACGTCGTACAAGCTTACAAAATTTTCCGTTCGACCGCCAAAGAATGCATCGCGTGGTTCGAGAGGCGCCTGCTTGACCATGGCGTGATTTTTCACGTATATCGACATTTCCTCGTTATTCTCGAGTAATCTGTCAAAATCGCATTCCCATATTTCGGTTAGAGTGTACCCTTTCGATCTAATTCGCTCGGAAATAAGAACGGTACGCTCGTATCGCTCATCCATTGTATGGCCGAATTTAGTTCAAGCATCTCTATTCACACGATAACATCGCGGACAACCATGCCAAAAGAAGCCGTGAAATTGAAGAACGTGATGGACCCCCGCATCCACGTAGTAACCGTCGACAGCCGGTAGGCCGGTCGGAGGGCGATACTCTTTCGTGCGTCTAGCATAAACGATAACGCAGCTGCGCTCACGCTCGAGCCATACGAGCCATACGACGGCCTTGCGCGATTGCTTATCGCCCGAGCGATACCCCCCTGGTGGTAACACCGCAATGCGATCTTTCTGTAGAAAATTGTTTCGAAATACTCTCATATATGCTGATGCTATCGTGCATGCCTCTGTAAAGGGGCACAGGCTCCCGCAACGTATAAGTAACTCTCGAAAAGCTAAACACGCTCGTCTCAAAACCGTAATATCTGTACGACAATATTGCACAAATTGCGTCGCAAAATCAAATTTATAATCTACGCGACTCGATTCTTCCTCATACCATTTTAAAAAGCGCTCGCGATCCGCTGAGAACATGGTATTGGGTTGTAAAAATGCAAAGCCGGCAGAGGACCTGAGTAATTCTGATATTCCGGTGTGTTGAATAAATGGGGAAATGTACCTTTTGCTATCTCATCAGCGAAACCAAAGGCCTTAGGTAAAGCGCTAAGAGCCATGGGAAAATAGTTTAGACTATCGAAAAAAACGACATCGCCAATTTTCATCGAGACAATCTTCGTAACATTCATAATCAGAGAGGGCAGCTGTGTTTTTTGCACTTCGATTAAATACCGTAGAATAAATTGTGCGTCGAAACCTCTAGCATTATGGGCAATGCAGATGGTCTTTTTAAATTTTTGCGATAATGCCAATTTCACGAGCTCCCCAACAGGATTATTGATAAACACGAATTCACGTTTACCACAGTTAGTCCAATCGGTCTCTGTTTCTGTGATATCCAGACATGCATTGTGCAACACATAAATTCGGCTCGTGAATTCGTGTCGATTTATCATCATGCCATTGCTCGTGTTGTTGCGTCTCAAAATCATAAAATAAAAATCTCGTGGAAGACTTGTTTTTTTCTTCTCCTTTTGCGCCTCTGGTTTCTTGAGAGGTGCTATAATACACCTATGCGTAGTCGGTCGGGTTTGATTGCATGTAATACAAAACGATATACCACACACATGCATCTTTTTATCTGTGGTTTTAATCATACTGGAGCAGCCTCTACAGATTTTCAAAGCTTTACAGGCGCTGTACCGTCTATATTTACGAGACGTGATACCCGCGGAGCCCTCACCCTTGTGATGAGCGAGGCAAAGAGCACCAAAGAACGAACGATTACAGTCTGCGCAATACTCAGGCTGAGAGTCTCTATTGCCGTTGCAATAAGTGGATTTACATCGAGCACATTGATAGCTACATCGATGCTCGAGTACTCGAATATACTTGGAATTACATTGTGCGCAGAACCCTCGACTACCTAGCGCACCGGCAAGATTTAATATCGGTTGATAGTGATGAGAACGCTCGTAATAGAGAATAAAGAGTGTATGATTAATTTTACCTGTTGTGGTGAGTACGTATTTTCGCCCATCGTACAGAACCGGAACGCGTTTTCCGAAGGTGAGAAATTCATGAACTACATTCGCTATACCCTCGTGAACCAAGTACTCCTGAAAGAGCTGAATTTCGCGTGCACTGCACCCTCTAGACGGTGTCGTTACCCCTGCATTACGCGTGAGCTCTATCGCTGCTGTATATTGCGCACCTCGAAGCCCGTTCCGAATTTGACACCATCGTCTGTGTAGTTCGCCCGTACGTATTTGACCGGGTTCGGCATGCGCACGGGCTGTGACAAGATATCGTTGTAGACACAAATTATCGTGATTGCTTATGCGTAAAATTGACTTTTTTTGCTATAGACTCGTGTGTAAGACTAGTACCCACACCGGCTCCTTCGACACATCGTACTATACATGTCGTCATTCTACATGTACCAGCGTCTATTCGAAATTCGCGCGCACTCTGAGCTACACTATTAATTAGTCGCCATATATCATCAGGAACGATGTCACGAGCTGGTCGAAATGATAACCATACAGGTCCTTGCGCGAAAGACGGTACGCTCAGAGTCATACCCACGTAATCATGTCCTTCGCACGATTCCGAAAGGCGCGTGAGAACATCTCGTACACCTCCCTCGAACCATGTCAGATGATCGATACCGTCCGGTGGCTGACGAAAATAAAAATCTGTCTCTTGACCTTGCATCCTAAAGCGTGGAAAATATCGTCTCTGCTCATTGTTGATACCGAAACGTTCACCAGGAAGCAAAATATCACCACCCCGTGCAGCAGTCCGTCCATCGCCAGTTTGTCCACCTGCAAGCATAATTGAACCATTTATTAGAATTTTTATTTCATTTAATTAAAATTTTTGTTTGTCACGAGCTATATACTATGTATATTAATCGTGTAACGTAAGAATTACAAACTTATGTTTGTTTTTAGTCCTCGAATCCATCGACTGCACCCGAGAACCGCCGACGCATTGCGTAAACCAACTCGATTGTCGGCGGTCTCGGCACAGTCTATCGTGCAAAGCGAAAAACGTTTGGGTCCGACTCGTACCCTGTTTTTTCATCTTACTAATATTATTGTTATGCCGGTACCGAGTAATTGGATTATTCGGTAGTCGGTATAATATTAAAAGTTATTATTTTTTGGGATCGTTTGCCGATAAGGAGATGGATCTCGAGTAAAAGATGGAAACGCGAATTTATATAAAAGGAAGTATTTATTATAAGCAACGGTAACTTTCCGTTGCCTATTTATATATGAAAGTAAGAAGTACAATAATGCGTTGTTTCGAGTATTAAACGAGGAACCAACCGTTCTCTTTTCAATCTAATTTAATACTGTCCTTTCGTAAAGCAGTTGCTAACTGTCTTTACGAAAATCCCTTAGTTTGCGTTTTTAGTGTTAACCTATCGTCGAACGCCAAGCGAGTCGCCTCATGCTGCGTCGGCGTTCCTGGTGTCGATCGTACGATCGGGCATTGGACTTCGTTTCCTGTCTTGAACGAATTCCAATGTTACTTTGCTATGGAATATTCCCGAATATACGAAATACGGAGTGGAATATTCCGCGGCACAACATCCCTCCCCCCTTAGAAGGAAAAATTTTTTCTTTAAAAATTTTTTCTTCGATTGGTTTCTCGTATTTCCTCTTACAATTTTACTGTTTGATGTTATATAACAATACAATAAAATGTTTCATTTTTTCATTCGTTGACGATGAAGTTTTTCCAATGCTTCTTATCGTCTTTCGTGCCGAGCGAGTCGTTCTCGGTTGAGGGGACGGGTGCATAACCTGGCCAGCTCGGATCGCGGTTGCTCTTCTGGCTGTTGTCGTCCGATCGGCTCGAGGTTGATGTTTACCTCGGCTGTTGCCGCGGTCGTTGCCTCGCTTGTCCTTGTTGGTGTTCGGTTTCGTTGATACCTATAACATTTAAACAGAACATAGCCAACCAAGGCTATTGGTGCTACTGCACCCAGTGAGTAGAAACTCAGATTATGGATGCGTTGCATCCCGTCTCCGTCGGTATTGAGGTTGTCCATGATTTGGTCGGCTCGAGCTCCGAGCTTTTGAAGCTCTTCCGGGTCTCGCAACACGCTCTGTAATGGACTTGTCCTCTCGGTCTGCTTAGGGGGTGCCTGACCTTCAATTTCCGTTAATTTTAAATTGAACGATGGAAGGTAGTTTTCCCTGATGACCTGCGACGTTCGCCCGATGGTTCTGATACTGAATTCTCGGGCGGTTACTATACATATGCCTACCAAAGCCAGTATGCCGGAATTTTTCTAAATTACCATTACTATGTATGACATGTTTTCCTTCGTGCTTTTTCAATTAAACAAGTTTTCACTTTATCTTGTTTCTCTTATTGGAGTTCCTTACCTTTCGCTTTTATTTAGCTTCTATTTCTATTAGTGCTCTATAAAGAGCTTCAGGCGGTTTGCATGCACTGCCTGAGTTTTTCGTCCCTTTCGGATGACGTAATTGACGGGGGGCCTCTTTTCTACTATTTCGTGAGGTCCCGTCCACTTCGGGGTCAGCTTGGCTGACCGCCCCCTGCGCACCGTCTCGTCGCGTAGGAGTACGCGTTCGCCGACGCGGTACTCCTGCATCTGTGCGCCTTGGTCGTATGTAGTCTTCGACCGTCTTTTCGCACCTTCCAGGTTCTCTCGTGCTACAGTCCATGCGGCGCGTAATCGTTCGCGTAACTCTTGGACGTAGTCGTCGTACGCATAGGTGCGGCGGGGTTCCTGCTTCACGGCAGTCGGTAACTCTGCTTCGCGTCCGTATACCAATACATGGGGTGACAATCCGGTCCCCGTATGTGGAGTGGTGTTGTACATGAACATTGCGTACGGCAGCCACTCGTCCCAATTACCTTGATCCTCATTTATGAAATTTTTCAGGTATTCTGCAAGGGTACGATGCGATCTTTCTAGAGCGCCATTTGATTCCGGATGGTAGGCCGTCGTTTGTATCTTTTTGATTCGGAGCAGTCGACATATTTCTTTGAAGGTCGAGCTGAGGAAGTTCGCGCCTTGGTCTGATAATATTATTTCCGGTGTCCCGTGCCGGCAAATTAATTCTTCTACGAGCGCCTTTGCTACTGTCGAAGCCTCTTGGTTCGGCAGTGGAATCGCTGCGCTGTACTTGGTCAATGCGTCTTGGATCGTAAGTATGTATTTTTTTCCGTTGACGCTCTCTGGTAGCGGTCCTACGATGTCGACCGCAACTTTTTCAAACGACCTCGAGGGGGTGTCGGTTACTACCATCGGTACTCGTTCTCTTTTCCTGATTTTATTCTTTTGACAGGATTCGCAAGACGATATATAATTCTCTAGATCTCTTCTCAGGCTGGGCCAGTTGTATTTGGTCCGAATTCGATGTAACGTGCGCCGTATACCTTGATGCCCTCCTATGGGGGTGTCGTGGTATTCTCTAATTATTTTCTGGCGGTCATCGGCAGAAGGAGTGGCTACGCCACTGCGGCAGTCGCTATACTCTTTTATCGCGCTGTCTTCATCCGCGCTGCAGGAAGTTCGTGGGCTACGGGCCCCGCCGTGCCTCGCTTCCTCAGCAGGCCTTTGCGGTGCTCTGTCCGCAGTTTCTTCGCTCGGTGTGCCCACCGGTGGCTCCGCCGTTGGGTCGCTCTCTCTCTCGAGCGGCCTTGCAACGTTTGCCTTTCGCGGCCTTCCGCGCTTCGCGGGTCTGCCATGCTGTGCTGGGCCCGCTCCATCCTTGTTAGCGGTGCTCGCAGTCTTACCAGTGGCTTGCGTTGCTTGCTTGCGTGGTCTGCCCCTTCCCCGACCGCACGGCTTTTCGGCGGGGCTGTGGGGTTCAGTAGAGCGTTCTGCAGGCACGCTGCGAATCTCTCTATCCTCTTCTGGCGCATTGGCCAGCGCGGCTTCTCTCTCTGCCGCGTTGCTAGGCTGGCCCGGGGTATTCTCGGCTCTCTGCTTTGTGCGGCTGTCCGTACCCGGGCGCTTGCTGTCCTCGTTTCTCTCGCGGGCGGGCTCGACCTCTCGCTCCAGCGAGCTACCATGGCTATACGGGGTATCTTCGGCCGTCCGCTTTGTGCGGTCTTTCGTTGTGCCGAGTTGCCCCTTTGTGCTGTCCTCTTCCGACTCACGGACTTCGTTCCTAGCTCTCGCTTGGGTCCTCGTAGTAGCGAATATACGACTTAACGCATCGGCGTTTGTATTACGCTTTCCGGCCTTATATTCAACGTTAAATTCGTGTTCGGCCAATTTAATTTTCCAACGCATTAATCTCGATCCTGGGTCCTTTACTCCGAACAGCCAGGTGAGCGGTTGGTGGTCCGTCACTGCCGTGAAACGTGTACCATAAATATATGGTCGAAATTGAGCGAGAGCCCAAACTATGGCGAGTAGCTCTTTTTCCGTGGTTGTATAATTGAGCTCGGCCTTTGACATGGTGCGGCTCGCGTAACATATGGGCAAATCGTCCCCGATCTTGCCTTGCGATAAGATTGCGCCGAGCGCCCTGTCTGAGGCATCTGTCGTTACAACAAACGGCTTCGTGAAGTCTGAATACTGCAGTATCGGTGCTGTGGTAAGGGCTGTCTTCAGTTCTTCGAAGGCAGCGTCTCTTACTGCGGTCCACTCGAATTCGACCCCTTTCTGGGTTAATTCTGTGAGTGGCTTCGCGGTTCTGTAGAAATCCTTGATGAATTTTCGATAGTAGCCAGCTAGTCCGAGGAAAGATTGTACTCCTTTTATATTTTTCGGTACTGGGAATTCCCTTACTGCTTCCAGTTTCTGCGGATCAGCACGTACGCCCTCTTTGGATATGATGTGGCCGAGGTACTGCGTTTCCTTGCGCAAGAACTGGCACTTGCTCGGTTGCACTGCTAATCTGGCTTCTCTTAGCCGCTGCAGTACCTCTCGCAGCCTGTCATTGTGCTCCTTGAAGGTCTTGCCGTGAATTACTATGTCGTCTAAGTACACATAGCATTTGACGCCCTGTAGTCCTGCCAGCGCGGAGTTCATCAACCTCTGGAAGGTCGGTGGGGCGTTTTTGAGTCCGAAAGGCATTGGGTTATACTCGAAATGGCCCTGTGGTGTGGAAAATGCGGTCTTTTCCTTGTCTTGCTTTGCCATCGGGATTTGATGAAATCCAGAAGCGAGATCCAAGGTCGTATAGTACCGGGCCCTTCCCAGCTGGTCCAATATCTCGGTGATATTAGGCAGTGGGTACGAGTCTCCGATGGTGGCTTCATTCAGCTTCCGAAAGTCCACTACTACGCGCATTTTTCTCTCTCCGGCTGCGTCAGGTTTCTTCGCTACAACCAGCAGCGGGGTGTTCCATTGACTCCGGCTAGGTTGGACAATGCCTTCCTCAAGCATTTCACGGGTCTGCCTCTCCACTTCTCTCTTGTGGGTCTCGGGCAGCCTGTATGGGTGCACCTTAATGGGCTGCACCCCCTCCTTAAGGGGTATCACATGTTCTACCATAGGCGTGCATGGCAGCCTGTCCCCCGGGAGGTGGAACACATCTTCGTATTCTTTCGTGATCTCATCGAGCGCTTCGCGCTCTTCCTTATTGAGATTTCGTGCGTCTAGCTCTTGAGCTAGTCGCGCGAGGCGGTCGGCCCCTCGCTCCGCGCTGACGGTGCATACTTCGGGCGTCGCGGCCTCGGGACCGTGACCCACTGCCGTTATCTCTAGAGGCTCGAGTTCCACCACCGGGCGTTGTACCTCAACAGCCTTCTCTCTGGTGTTTATTATACTTACTGCACAGCTGCTACCGTGCGGCGGCGTGATGCAGGCTCCCATTATTACTCCTTTTCCGAGTTCCATTTTAGAGAGCAGTCCGATAAATTTGCTCTTGGTCGCGGCGTAAGCGACGGTCTCGCTGCGCGGCGGCAGGGTCATCTTCACCGAACTATCTAGAAGCGGCATGCAATGTCCGTATAGTTTAATCATTTCGCCGTGCAAGATATCTGCTTTATGATGTTTAATGAAGTCCATGCCAAGTAATCCGTTGACCTTCAACGGCACATTGTTCGGAACGATGTAGAACCAATGCTCTACATTTAGAGCCGGTGTCTCGAGTACAATTTTAGCTATCCCGAGGGGGGTGAATTTTTCACCTGCAACACCCTGCAGTTCCACGGAGCACCTGCTCACCATGGTTTCGGCCTTGAGACAGCCTTCCTTTATTATGCTGCACTGCGCTCCGGTGTCCGCCTTGAGGGTGAGTACCCCGGTTGTGGCCAACGGTGCAATTATATCGAAGTCGATGGCGGTAGCACTCGACGCCGGCAGCGTTACTTGTAGAAGCTGCAGCGTTGTTTTCTTCTGCTTGCACGCAGCTTTCTGCTGGGCCGCGAGCGTGTTTATCCTCATGGTTCCCAGCGGGCTGGCATCGGTCTTCGATCGACTTGCACTTGCATTTACCGTGGACCTTTCATTCTTGCCCCCTGAGTCCCTTAGACGTTGGGGATGCTGTGAAGACTGGGCAGGATCGCTTTTGTTCTGCGACAATCTTTTCCTGCAGTCTTTCCACATGTGGCCCCTTTTTTGGCAATAGTTGCACACGACGTCAACGTTGTGAATGGATGTATTCTCGCTGGGCATCGGTAGGCTTACTCTTCCCGATCTGCGGGTGCAGGCTCGAGATACGTGCCCTGGTTTCCCGCAGGTGAAACAGTTCTCGTTCTGCTGAGATGGTGCACCTTGGGACCTTCTGGGGTGGCTTATTGCTCCACCAACCCCTCCCTTTGGCTGCACCATGTTGGTGATCTCGATGGCTCCGGTTACCGACTCGTGGAGGGTGGCGTAATTACGAGATCTCACCAGAATTTGGACCTGCCCATGCAGTCCATTTTCGAAGTTGGCTTGGGCGCTCTTCCGTGTTATTTTTTCGACGATGCGCATCTCCAACATCGAGGTGGCTTCCTCGCAGAGTTTTTCTATTATATCGACGGTGATACGCTCAGTCCTGGCGGCGTATACCGCGATGTCCTCACCCTGGCCCTGCCGGAGGGAGTTGAACTCTACTTGTAACGCAGGCAACGACTTCCGCTTTCCGTACAGGGCGTCCAGCTCGGTTTTAAGCTGCGCTACCGAGAGGATAACTTTATGCTCCATCTCTCTGGACGCTTTTCCCTCGAGCTTGCTGCTGAGCACCAGTTCCAACAGGATGTCTTGATCCTGGGGCGCTACTCTCTTGAAAACTGTCTCGCACGATCGCAAGAAGGCATCTAGTTCGTCAGCGTTGCTGCCGTCGAAGCGCTTTATATTTTTCAAGGCCAGCCCCAGGTCGAGTGTCCGACTCGGTGTTTCCGACACCCTCCGTTGTTCCCTCTGGAACACGGGATCCGCAGGGGGATAATCCGATTCTTCAAATCGGGTTTGCCTCGACCGCGGACGTGGTATTGGACGTTCTTCCAACCCTGTATTTCCCAGCCTCCGCGATAGTTCGGCGTTTTGCTCTCGTAGGGACCGGATGAGTTCGTACTCGTCCGCACCTACCTCGTTGAGCGTGTCCGCCAAGTTCCGTCTCGCCGACGGTGTTTCGGCCTCCCTGAGTTCGCGATCGAGTTCGCGTTGGCCTCTATCGTGCTCACACTGCAGCCTCTCGCACTGGCGTCGCGCTCTTTCAAGTTCGCGTTGGCTTCGGTCGACCGCTTCCAACCGATCGCGTACTCTCGCTGGTACCGACCGGGCTGTCGTACCGGTAGCTGCTGAAAAACCCACACGATCTATGGTTCGCATGTTTTCTATTTCTCGCTCAACCATGTCCTCGGTGCTGCGTTCAGGCGTTTGCTCGCTAGTGGCCATATTAAGCAAGTCGTCGCTAGCGTTGCTGTCAAAATCCCCGAATGACGCACCCCTACGTGGGTTTACGCCAAACTGGGCCGTCAGTCTGTCCGCCAGGGCCCCTTGTCTGGACGAAGGGATTCGCCCCGACGGCGACAGCTCGAATAGCGCCCTGCGCGCTTCGTAAACTATGTCCCCTACGGCCGCGGCTAATCCAGCTGTGGGGTCTACCTCTTCGCCGGGCAACGTCGTCTCTAACGAATTGCCCCTATTTCTTGGTCGGGCTCCTCTAGGATCTGACATATTTGCTAATTTCTCGGCAAACTCTACTTTAAAATATTCCCACAAAATCTCAAAAGAAATATGTATCTAGTGGAATATTTTCCCAAATATCGGTTCTACGCTGGCTTTGGCAAAATTATTAATTTTGTTTTCAAAATTTCAAAATATTTGTCCTATCTGGCTTCAGATTATCGGCTATATGTACTAATAACGTAACCGCCACTTACAGTATGATGATCTGGAAGGCGGTCCTTTCCATTGCGATGTCCTCGGGTGCTGTTCCTTCGGTGCTGTAGACCCGTTGTCTCTTAGCTTTCCTCGAAGGTTGGTCCAGTTGTCCTCCCTGGTACCGTTGACCCGTATCTCCGTTGGTTCCTGGGTTCGTCCTTGGTGCGTCGCCAACGATTGCGCGACGGCTTCTTTTCGAGTAGCTGCTGTGCGTACTCGGTTGCACACTTTGTGCGGTTTTCCGCGACTTGACGTGACACCGTCAATCGGGACTTTAAACGGTTGACCGATGTCACACCGCACCGACGTTCACTTCGCGTTTTCGCGTCAGATTAGTCGGGTTTTCACGAACTACACTGGTGTCCTTGCACGCGTCGTAGTCGTCACTTCAGAGTATTCTCAACTTTGTCCAAAACACTCTTGTCCTAATAAATCACGAATCACTTAACTTCGGCATATCCCACCGCTGCCACCAAATGTTATGCCGGTACCGAGTAATTGTATTATTCGGTAGTTGGTATAATATTAAAAGTTATCAGGAGTACAAATTGAAAATGCGGGATTTTTTTCTATTTTTGAACGTTTATTCTGAAAAAATGGTAACAAATGAATTATTCAAAGTATTGTCCATCGCTAGCCACAACTTTTTCCCATCTTTCTGGCAATTTACGGATACCGTCGCGAAAAAATTCGGCCGGCTTGGCTGCTATCCAGTCATCGACCCATTTTTGGGCTTCTTCGTAAGAATGGAAGCGCTGGTCAGCTAGGCCATGTGTCATCGATCGGAAAAGGTGGTAATCGGAAGGAGCAATATCTGGGCTATACGGCGGGTGGGGTAAGACTTCCCATTTCAGCGTTTGTAGGTATGTTTTGACCGGCGCTGCAACATGTGGCCGAGCGTTGTCATGTTGCAAAATTACTTTGTCGTGTCTTTGCTCGTATTGTGGCCGTTTTTCTTTGAGTGCGCGGCTCAAACGCATCAATTGAGTTCGGTATAGTGCTCCTGTGATGGTTTCGTTCGATTTCAATAGCTCATAATACACCACACCCAGCTGGTCCCACCAAATACAGAGCATGAGCTTGGCGCCGTGAATATTTGGTTTGGCCGTCGATGATGATGCATGGCCGGGGTAACCATATGATTTTTTGCGCTTCGGGTTATCGTAATGGATCCACTTTTCATCACCAGTGACAATGCGATGCAAAAAACCCTTCCGTTTTTGCCGTTCGAGCAGCAGTTCGCATGCAAAAAAACGGCGCTCGACGTCTCTCGGCTTCAGCTCATACGGCACCCAATGTCCTTGCTTTTGGATCATTCCGAGGGCTTTTATACGATGGGAAATGGCTTGTTGTGTCACTCCCAATGAATCTGCGAGCTCTTGTTGAGTTTGACACGAGTCTTCATTGAGTATTGCCTCCAATTCAGCATTCTCAAACTTTTTCACTTGGCCCGGCCGCTCTTTGTCCTCAACGTCAAAATCACCACTTCTAAACCGCACAAACCATCTCTCGCACGTTGAAACCGATGGAACATGACTCGGATAAGCCTCGGAGACCAATCGATGTGCTTCAGCAGCACTTTTCTTCAAATTAAAGAAGTAAATTAAAACTTCCCGCAAATGCTGTTTTGTTGGCACGAAACTCGACATATTGAGAGCTCAAAAAAACTATGAATTTGACACTGCGACAAATTGACACATACTGAAAATTAAAGCTATAAGACGTAGCTTTGACATGAACATAGTCACAGTACTGCCTGATGCGTATAGCGTTAGTAACGCCATCTGTTATCAAACCCGCATTTTCAATTTGTACCCCTGATATTATTTTTTAAGATCGTTTGCCGATAAGGAGATGGATCTCGAGTAAAAGATGGAAACGCGAATTTATATAAAAGGAAGTATTTATTATAAGCAACGGTAACTTTCCGTTGCCTATTTATATATCAAAGTAAGAAGTACAATAATGCGTTGTTTCGAGTATTAAACGAGAAACCAACCGTTCTCTTTTCAATCTAATTTAATACTGTCCTTTCGTAAAGCAGTTGCTAACTGTCTTTACGAAAATCCCTTAGTTTGCGTTTTTAGTGTTAGCCTATCGTCGAACGCCAAGCGAGTCGCCTCATGCTGCGTCGGCGTTCCTGGTGTCGATCGTACGATCGGGCATTGGACTTCGTTTCCTGTCTTGAACGAATTCCAATGTTACTTTGCTATGGAATATTCACGAATATACGAAATACGGAGTGGAATATTCCGCGGCACAACATTATCCCCGTAATTTTTTTATTTTTGTCAGCGTAATTGTAAAGGGTGATTAAATTGTAAGGGCCGATGTTGAATGTGAACCACACCTAAACGTCAAGTTTTTTTCTGCATTTCATTTGACATTTCTCAATTTCAGACTAACTCAATTTGAGACATGGAAAGATACACAATCGAGCAACGCGTTAAAGTTATTCAGGCTTATTATGAAAATGGACGTTCAAATCAAAATGCATATCGTGCACTTCGTGATTTTTTCGGTCAATTTAATCGTCCAAATGTGGGTACAATCGGAAAAATCGTGCAAAAATTTGAGCAAACCGGGTCTGTAGGAGATATTAAAACACCAGTGCATGCTCGTACAGCTCGTACTGCAGAAAATATTGCTGCTGTTCGCGATAGTGTGGCTGAAGAGCCGTCCACCTCAAAATGAGGCCGGTCAGGCAGTTACTGTGAATGGTGTTCGCTATCGTGAGATGATAACGAACTTTTTATGGCCCGAATTGGAAGATATGGATGTGGGCGATATGTGGTTTCAACAGGACGGTGCCACTTGCAACACAGCCAACGAAACAATGGCTCTTTTGCGCGACAAATTCAATGGCCGTGTTATCTCACGTGGTGGCGATGTCAATTGGCCGCCAAGATCATGTGATTTGACACCGTTGGACTTCTTTCTTTGGGGTTATTTGAAAGAAAATGTGTACGTCGATAAGCCAGCAACAATTCAAGAGCTAAAGGATGAGATAATTCGGCACATTAACGGCATAGAGCCTCAATTATGCCTAAGCGTCATCGAAAATTTGGACCATCGGATGGAGGTGTGCCGTCGAGGTCGCCGCGGCCATTTGGCCGATAATTTGTTCCATACATAATTGAACCATACCATATTATCATAATAAAAAGAATTGACAATAATTTCCTAAATAATTTGTGTTTTATTCAAAATCAACATCGGCCCTTAAAATTTAACCACCCTTTATTATTAAAAGCTTACCTGAATCTACCGGGTCCTCCTCTTCCTCCTCGTCATCATCGTCCTGCTTCTCCTCCACCTCCTCCTCCTCCTCGTCCTCGTCCTGCTCCACCTCTTCTTCTGCTTCTTCTTCTTCTTCTTCCTCGTTGTCTGTATTACTGTTGGTATCATTGTTTGAACTGTATTGTCACGATGGACTTGCGACGGCTCCATCTGGTTCTCTCGCAGGGCCTGCCATGAAAAGACCGTTTGTTGGTTTATTACCGGAGAATGGCTGGGTAAAATTTATCCAAAGATTCCCTGCGGAGCTGTCACCATCGTTGTCCCTGCTATGATCATCTGAATCGGTTCTACCCTCCTCATCGAAATCATAGGTGTCGGATCCCATTTCTTTGTCTTCATACCGTCAAACTATATAAAAAGCTTATGAAATAAAGGAAACAAAATAAAAGTAATTAGCGCTGTATATTACTTACGTCTTTCATTGAGTTTGGATTGCAGAGCAGGCTCATTCAGCCAACCTCGTCGACGAATAACACGCACCACCGAATCAATAATTATTTAATTATCAAACAATCGAATATTATACGCGTCAACTAAATCACGCTGATGACACTCACACAGCATACCGCGAATTTTACGAACAACCGCCTGTGTCGGAAGTTCCCATAGGGCGAACTGTAAATTTCTTTTCCCCCCCGCGAACGCAACGACGGTCTACGCTTCAATATAAACTCTATCAATTTTCCTATCAATGAGCGCTTTACCACTCTGACCATGATTGTGCTGTTAGAGTAGTAGTAGTAGCAACCACAGTAAATCAGACAATTAACTAGAGAATTTTCAAAGCGGCTCACTTTTATATATATTCCTTTAACAAGATCTTTTTCTCTCTCTCTTTCTCTCTCTCTCTCTCTCTCTCTCTCTCTCTCTGTGAGGGGTTATATTCTATATCTTTTACTGCAGAGCAAGCGCTTTGCGAGGAGCACAGCGCAGGGCTATGCATGCTCGAAAACCGCTTTCGTTGCATTCAAAGTGATGGATACCTAGTTATGATCCATAGGAGGGTGTTATCTTTATGCCCGTGATACTCTCCAGCAGCATCTCGAGCATTTAGTCTGTCTTTGGCGTTCTACTTGCAAACAATACGAAGAAATATGTATCCGCGATACTGCAAGGAGATTTTAAGCGACGCGTTTTGGTGCCAAGTAATGTTTGTCGAGGGTGTGATGAGCGTGTTCCTGCGTACACAGGAAATGTGCGATGCATACGACGATCTGGGAGAGCTCCTACGTAGCGTGTATTTAGTGGAACGTCATGGCAGACCCATTGAACTTGGGGAGCTGTATATCGGAATGTTCTGTGTAGTGCCTCGTTTCAATAGCGTTGTCCGCGGCGAAGTGATCTACCCGGACTTTGATGGGTACTGCAAGGTGTTGTTAGTCGATTTCGGCGAAACTATTTACATCGACTGGTCTCACCTATTTCATCCGGAGCCTCTAGCAAGTATGCTGCCGGCTCTTGTCATGGAATTTTCAATATACGGGCTCAAACGCGTGGATGTTGCAGGTATTGAGCAGCTCGTCGAAGAAGCGTGCGGTGGAGATGACTTGATCGCTGTCATCATGCGACCTCTTGCCGGCAATTGCGTTCCGCGGGTTCGATTATCGAACGATGAACGCGCGGGCGTGGCGGCTGTTATTATAGAAGCCCTCGGTGATGAGATAGATATCGGCTACGATATCGATGCTGTGGACGAGGCCTTTGACGAGGACATAGTAATGAATTGAAAACACGATGGTGTTGCGTGCGTGCGTGCGCGCGCGTGTGTGTGTGTGTGTGTGTGTGTGAGTATATTTGAGAGACAGGAGTTTAAAATCGCTTTGGCAGGAGGGTAGATGCCTACAACAGCTGCGGTGGTGAGTACATAATTTTATTCATTTTTCCAAGTATGTGTACACCTTTGCTCCATCCTGCTCTTATCTCAACTCTTCCTTGGTACCCATCACCAAGGTACCCACACCACCTCACTTTACCACCCCCACGTTACCGACACTGGTCAAGCAGAGTGGGTAGCGCGGCGGTAGGAAAGTGAAGTGGTGGGGATAGCCGCGTGGTGCTGGAAGGAATGGGGATAAGAGTGGGATGGAGTAAAGACGTACATAATTTTTTTTTTTTTTTTTTTTTTTTTTTTACAAGGAGTTGCGGAATCCTTTTTACGGATATCCCCCAGCCTTTCGAACTGACGGGGTATGTGGGACTCCCAAAAAAGTAGGCCTACCCACTAAACCGCCCTCTCCTTGTTGCCCTCCCCCAGACCAGGAACTATTTTGGTATTACTTCTGGCTGGGGGTTCTGTCCGTGTTCGTCCGTTCGTCTTGCTGTCTGTAACCTGTCGCGTCACGTCAGTCCGTCTGCTCGGTTAGGTGAGGCAGCCGTCTACGTTTTTTCGTCGCAGTATCGTCTCTGTATAGGTAGCAACTAGTTGCCACCATTCTGTCGAGTGGAGCATCACCTGAACAATATTGTCCGGGGTGATGCTGCCAACAATCGTCTCCAGTTCCAGTCGGAGTCCTGTCCAGCGGTCGCACACAAAAAAAGTGTGTTCCGCGTCGTCTCGTTCGTGTCCACAGTACTTACAGTCTGGCGTCCGTACTCTGTCCATGTTATGAAGGTACCGTCTAAAGTAACCGTGTCCCGTCAGGAACTGGGTCATGTAAAAATGTACGTCCCCAAAATCCCTTTCGATCCACGGTCTCAGGTCTTTTATTAGTCGTCTTGTCCAGTTGCCTGTCGCTCTTTCCGTCCATTGTTCGTGCCAAGTCTGTATCGTCTTGTCGCGTTCCGCGACTGCCGCATCCTCCCGTCTTATGTCCGCGCTTCTCCCGTAGATCCTCTTTCGCTCGAAAGCTAGGAGGTCCACGGAGATTACGCCCGCAACCACCAAGACTGCTTGTGCAGAGACAGTTTCGTCGGAGCAGGCGATCCTCAGCGCACCCTGTCTTTGTAACGTTGTCATGGCGTTGCAGTACTTCTTTGTCTTCAGGGCATCTGCCCGGATCTCCGCGCCGTATAGGAGGATCGAGTGGGCTATCGTCATTAGGAGTCGTCGTTTTCCCGGTCTCGGCCCGTTTGTGTTGGCCATTAAGCGGCTTAAGGATGCTATCCTCTTAGCCGCCTTCTGGCATGTTTTTTGTATATGAGGCCAGAAGGTCATCTTCGTATCTAGGGTCACTCCCAAGTACTTGACTTCACCTCCGGCCTCGATTTCGTCCGTCCCGACCCACATGGGTAGTCTCGTCTGTATGCGTCTTCTGCTAAGGAAAGTCAGTTCTGTCTTTTCTGTCGCGAGTTGTAGTCCGTGGTCCGTCATCCAACGGCCCACTCGTCGCATCGTCTGGTTCAGTTTTTGCTGTGCCATGTCTGGAGATCGCTCGGTGATCAGCGCCGCCACGTCGTCAGCGTAAGCGACGGAGAAAACACCAAGCGGCAATTCCAGCCTGAGCAAGCTGTCGTAGAGTCCGTTCCAAAAGTCTGGTCCCAGTATGGACCCCTGTGCAACCCCCGCGGTGATTTGTCTCGTCACCGGTCCTTCAGTCGTCTCGTACGTGATCCGTCTGTTTTTCAGGTAGTCCCCCACCACCCGAGCCAAGTAAGCCGGAACCCCGAAGTTGCTTTCAAGCGCCTCCAGGATATCGACCCACCTAGCCGAGTTGAAGGCGTTCCTGACGTCCAAGGTCGCCAGCAGGACGATTGGTCGTGCTGCGTGGCAATGTCTGTCTAAGTCCAGGAAGGAGTCGACCACTTTTTGGATCGCTCCAATCGTCGATCGACCCTTCCTGAAGCCGAACTGCAGGTCTGAAAGGCCTCCGCTGGTCTGTATCACGTCCGACAGTCTTGGTCTCAGTAATTGTTCGTAGAGTTTACCCGTCGTGTCAAGTAAACTCAACGGCCGGTAGGCTGACGGCGTGCTGGGGTCGCCCCTACCTTTGGGGATAAGAACCAGCCTCGCCGCCTTCCACCGGCCGCAGAACGTCCCCGTCGTCAAGCACGTGTTGTACAGGTCGAGAAATATCTCCGGCCTCAGGTTGACCATCAGCCGGATAATCTCCGCCGGTACTTCGTCCGGTTCCGGTGCTTTACCAGTCTTCATTGCGTTGGATGCCCTAGTGAGCTCTTCCGCCGTGAAGATGGGGGCTGCCGGTGTGTCCGTGTCATCTGTAACGTCCGTCCGTATCGGGTGCGTAGGAAATAAGCCGTCGACGATCCGTCGTGCGGATTCGGCGTGTTTAAGTTCTGGTGGTACCCGGGCTCCTAGTTTACAAGTCACGATTTTGTAACCAGTACCCCAGGGATCCTGATCCACCTCCTCGCAGAGCCTCTTCCAGCAACGCGTCTTGCTGTCTCGTATCGCGCTCGTCAGTGCTTTTCGTGCTGTCTTATATTTGGCTTGGAGGTTTTCCCTTTCGGGTCTTCCCCTAGCCCTCGTCACTAGTCGTCGGCTTGTCAAGCAGACCCTTCGTAGTTCGGCTATTTCGTCCGTCCACCAGTATTGTGGCTGTCTGTTCTGTCGATATCGTCGTTTCGGCATTGTGTTTTTGCACAGCCGGTCCGTCAGTTTGGCCGTCTCGTCCACCAGTCTTTCCGCCCTTTGCCGGCCAGTCAGCTCAGGGGGGATTTTTGTTATCGGTGCTGGTGCTACCACCAGCTCCTCCGAAAATTTTTGTACGTCGAGTTTGTTGAGGTTCCACCGCGGGGGGTGTTGGGTCCTCGTCCGTCTCGTCGCCGTTTGTCTTGTCACTTCGAAGACAATGTATTGGTGGTCGCTGGCCGTATAGCCATCGAACACCCGCCACTGCCTTATCTGTGGCAATATTCCGTCCGATGTCATTGTGACGTCAGGGATGGAGTCTCCAAACCCTGGTCGTCTGTACGTCGGTATGTTTCCTGTATTGGCTACTACCAGGTTCAGCCTTGCAGCCATCTCCAGTAGCAACCGTCCACGTTTGTTCGTTGCTGTCATTCCCCACTCGATTGCCCGCGCGTTGAAGTCGCCCCCGATAATAACGTCTTCAGGCAGATTTCTGATTTCGTCTTCAAGGAGCGTTACTTTCCTCTGGAAATCCGCCGCGGCGCAGTTGGGTGTCAGGTAGACGCTGACGTAAGTGACAGCGCCGACCCTTGCCCAGACGTAATCGTCCCCGACACCGCAGCTAACTATTCGAGATTGGGCAGCGCCCCTCACCCAGATAGCTGTGGTCTCTGTCTCGTTCGTAATGTACGTTTGTGTCGTTCTTCTCCTGTACGGTTCGCACAGGATCAGAATGTCGGCGTCATGTTCGTCAGCTATCTGTGGTAGTAGCATGTCTGCTGTCCTACTCCTGTTCAAGTTTCCCTGAACTATTCTGTCCGTCTTCCGGCCCGCTTCCTGCACTCCTCCAGCGCAGCCCGGAATACCGCACACCTTCCGGTTCCCGCAAGGTGCGTTACGTCCCCGTGCCCCGCCTCAGAACACAGAGGGCAAGCCGGTCTGTTTTTACAGTCCGTCGCGTAATGTCCCGTCTCGCCGCATTTCCTGCAGTTCTTTGTCCGATCCGCGTTCGTGCAGCTCGTCCTTGTGAGTCCGTAGCCCAGGCACTTGTAGCATTTGGTCACCGTCAATCGTTGTCGTAGTCGGCATCGCACCCATCCTATCCCGATCCGGCCCCGGTCCAGCAGCACCTCGGCTTCCCGCGTCTCGAGGTCGCAGACTGCCATGTACTGCTCGGCCCGGTTCGGGCCGAAGATGTGGACACCAAAGTCGCCGTCTCGTCCCGTTTCTCGTCTCAGCACCCGTATCACGTCCTCCGCGGTGGTAACGCAGTCCAGGTCCATGATATCCAGTTGCGCCCTAGAAGTCACGGTCCTTACATTGCCCGTGTCCCTAACCGCGTCCTGTAGTGCGCGCTCAAACTGTACTCGTCCGTCCGTGTCTGTCTGTATCTTGATGAGACACCGTCCGTCTTTGGTCTTCCTTAGAGCCATCACCTGTACATGACTGCTCGTCGGGTCGACCGTCGTCCTTATTTTCCGTACGATGTCCGAGTACGTGTTGTCTTTCCCAGGTTTGACCAGTACAGCCGTTCCCCTATGTTTGGGGGTCGGTCTGCGCTTTTCAGCCCGGGTCGGTACGTTCGTCTCGTCCGTTTTGTTTTTCGGTTCCGTTGTTTTTTTTTTCTTTTTTCGTTTCCTCACGGTTGTCCAGGTTTCGGCCTCCTCCGTTCTCGGGGGTTTCTTCTGCCAGGCCTCTGGTGTGGTCTTCGTCGCCTCCCGTTTTCGTTTCGTCGGTCGCGTCGCCGGTTCCGTTGTCTCCGTTTCTGTCTCTGTCAGGTCGTCTGCCATCATTCGTCCCTTCGAGGCTGTCCTGCTTTGCATGTTTAGCGCAGCGTCGGCGGCCTCAAGAATCGTCTTTATGCCGGTTTTTACTGTCATATTCATATTTTTTTGTATTGCCGCTGCTTCGTCCATTTTCGTCGCGGTCTCATGAATGAGTTGTAATAACTCTGTCAAATCGGGTTCGTTCGTATTGTCATCGTCGAATGAGGAGGTTTCAGGTTCTTCTCGATGCCTCCTTATATTTCCGATGACAGGTGGAACCGTTTTACCCTCTTCCATGCGAGGCTGTGTCGTTTCTCTCTTTCTGAATTTTAATTTTTTGTCGTCTGATGTAGGGATCGATCTTCGGTGCCTGTTGACGAATATGATTGAAGTCTACTTCTCTTTCTTAGGTTTACATTTTCTGTCACGTTCGCTAAGCTATCATCGTTCGACTCTCCCCCGATATAGTCCGTCGCGAGTTCTCCGATTGTCCTGAGCTCCTCCTCGGTCGATGTTTTTACCATCTCCTTCTTCTGTTTAGGTTTAATTTCTTTTAAAAGTTTCTCCATATTCATCCCACGAGTAGGTCGTAATGTATGTCCACCTAGGCAGAGCCGCCTTGTCCAGGTAAGGTGTAAATACTGCAGGGTTCCACCCGGTGCCCTGCAGGGATCGTTCGCGACCGCTTTAGTTTACATCATTGCGGCCATGCAGCCGTAGGCACGATGCCTTCCACCGTAGCTTTTGATGTTGTGTGTTCTTAGTCTGCCCGCTCCCCCTGGACCTGTCCGGCAAGGTTAGACCTGCCAGGGGCCAGAGCCCCCGCCGGCCGAGCTCCAAAGTTCATTGCAGAAACGCAAGCCCCCCCCGCCGCGGCAAGGCGACACACTAGGGAGGTATTATTATCATTATTATTATTATTATTATTATTATTATTATTATTATTATTATTATTATTATTATTATTATTATTATTATTATTATTATTATTATTATTATTATTATTATTATTATTATTATTATTATTATTATTATTATTATTATTATTATTATTATTATTATTATTATTATTATTATTATTATTATTATTATTATTATTATTATTATTATTATTATTATTATTATTATTATTATTATTATTATTATTATTATTATTATTATTATTATTATTATTATTATTATTATTATTATTATTATTATTATTATTATTATTATTATTATTATTATTATTATTATTATTATTATTATTATTATTATTATTATTATTATTATTATTATTATTATTATTATTATTATTATTATTATTATTATTATTATTATTATTATTATTATTATTATTATTATTATTATTATTATTATTATTATTATTATTATTATTATTATTATTATTAT
The DNA here is from genome assembly GCA_963942595.1 of Cylloceria caligata. NCBI lineage: Eukaryota > Metazoa > Arthropoda > Insecta > Hymenoptera > Ichneumonidae > Cylloceria > Cylloceria caligata. Next base: position 28,006,589 of record OZ012703.1, read on the forward strand.
TATTATTATTATTTTTTTTTTTTTACGGAGGAAAAAGTGGGAAATCTTTTATAGACGTTGTGCCGGACTCATTCAGGACGGGACTGAATATACCGGCTAAACCTAAAACCTCCGTTCTAGACCTTCTTCGTGTTTACGGGACTACCGTATTGGGTTTTAAACTTCGTAAACACAGGTCTCTTTATAGTCGTTCTGTCGACTCTTCCGTCTTCCCTGTCTTTTGGACTACTTCTTTTCCTCAGTTTCCCAGTCTTCTGTATCCTCGGACTTACTGAAGGACTTACGTTGGCGTCACGTCATCCTCTCTTACCGGGCTTTCCCGCGTCTCATACTACATGTCTCTTATTGTAGTGTTGACTCGCAGAGGCCGCGTCTTTGCGCGTAATTGCGCCGTCCGTGTAAAAATTCTACCCTCTTTCTCCAGATCTCCGGTTTCCGAGGGTTTTCTCCTGTATTGTTCTATCGATGTATTTCTCGATGCTCCTCCATTTGTCGTCGGTTTCCAGCATAAGGGTGATCATATTTTCCGGGTTAAGCTCCGTTCCTATTTCGGCTGTCAGTTCGTCTCTGTAGGTCTGCCATTTCCGACACGAAAACAGTGTATGCCCTACGTCGTCGATGGGGTCTTCACAGAAGTCGCATGCTTCTGATTGTTTGATCTTGAATCGCTTCAAATATTCGTTAAAGCATCCGTGTCCTGTGAGCGCTTGCGTGAGGTAGAATCCTACCACCCCATGCCTCCTTTCTACCCACTTGTTCAGTTGCGGGATCATTTTATTGGTCCACCTTCCTGTTGCTGCTTCCTGCCAGCGTTCTTGCCATTTTTGCATGAGCCTGGCTCGAGCTTCTTTTTTTATTTTGGCTTTAATGCGCCTATTCTCCTCCTCACTTGTGGGGTGCATTCGTTCCTTGCCTCGCCTAAAGACCTCTTGCCTTTCCAAGGTCAGAAGGTCTATCGGTGGTACGCTGGCAAGGACCAGAACCGCGCTGGTGGATACGGTGCGATATGCCGAAGCGATTCTCAGTGCAACTGTTCTCTGCGCTGATGTTATCATTGCTCTCAGTGATTGGTTCTCCGTCGCTGATGCCCACACTGGTGCGGCATATAGCAATTTCGAGTGGAATACGGAGACCAGAATCCTTCTTTTGGCCTCCCTCGGCCCGCCGACGTTCGGCATAAGCCTGGAGAGGTTTCCTCCGCTTTTGATGGCTTTGTTGACCGCTTTAACGATGTGGGGGCGGAAGTTCAGCTTCCGATCCAGTTCCACTCCCAGATGTGTCAGCTGGTTCTTCCACTTGATTTCCGTCCCCTGCAGCTCTATCCTTGGATATCTGAAGGATCTCCTGTCCGTGACTAGAACTGCTTCTGTTTTGTGCTTATTATTATTATTATTATTATTATTATTATTATTATTATTATTATTATTATTATTATTATTATTATTATTATTATTATTATTATTATTGTTATTATTATTATTATTATTATTATTTAATACAAGGAGTTGCGGAATCCTTTTTACGGATATCCTCCAGTCTTTTGAACTGGGGGGGTATGTGGGACTCCCAAAAAAGTAGGCCTACCCACTAAACCGCCCTCTCCTTGTTGCCCTCCCCCAGACCAGGAACTATTTTGGTATTACTTCTGGCTGGGGGTTCTGTCCGTGTTCGTTCGTTCGTCTTGCTGTCTGTAACCTGTCGCGTCACGTCAGTCTGTCTGCTCGGTTAGGTGAGGCAGCCGTCTACGTTTTTTCGTCGCAGTATCGTCTCTGTATAGGTGGCAACTAGTTGCCACCATTCTGTCGAGTGGAGCATCACCTGAACAATGTTGTCCGGGGTGATGCTGCCAACAATCGTCTCCAGTTCCAGTCGGAGTCCTGTCCAGCGGTCGCACACAAAAAAAGTGTGTTCCGCGTCGTCTCATTCGTGTCCACAGTACTTACAGTCTGGCGTCCGTACTCTGTCCATGTTATGAAGGTACCGTCTAAAGTAACCGTGTCCCGTCAGGAACTGGGTCATGTAAAAATGTACGTCCCCAAAATCCCTTTCGATCCACGGTCTCAGGTCTTTTATTAGTCGTCTTGTCCAGTTGCCTGTCGCTCTTTCCGTCCATTGTTCGTGCCAAGTCTGTATCGTCTTGTCGCGTTCCGCGACTGCCGCATCCTCCCGTCTTATGTCCGCGCTTCTCCCGTAGATCCTCTTTCGCTCGAAAGCTAGGAGGTCCACGGAGATTACGCCCGCAACCACCAAGACTGCTTGTGCAGAGACAGTTTCGTCGGAGCAGGCGATCCTCAGCGCACCCTGTCTTTGTAACGTTGTCATGGCGTTGCAGTACTTCTTTGTCTTCAGGGCATCTGCCCGGATCTCCGCGCCGTATAGGAGGATCGAGTGGGCTATCGTCATTAGGAGTCGTCGTTTTCCCGGTCTCGGCCCGTTTGTGTTGGCCATTAAGCGGCTTAAGGATGCTATCCTCTTAGCCGCCTTCTGGCATGTTTTTTGTATATGAGGCCAGAAGGTCATCTTCGTATCTAGGGTCACTCCCAAGTACTTGACTTCGCCTCCGGCCTCGATTTCGTCCGTCCCGACCCACATGGGTGGTCTCGTCTGTATGCGTCTTCTGCTAAGGAAAGTCAGTTCTGTCTTTTCTGTCGCGAGTTGTAGTCCGTGGTCCGTCATCCAACGGCCCACTCGCCGCATCGTCTGGTTCAGTTTTTGCTGTGCCAGGTCTGGAGACCGCTCGGTGATCACCGCCGCCACGTCGTCTGCGTAGGCGACAAGGAAAACGCCAAGCGGCAATTCCAGCCTGAGTAAGCTGTCGTAGAGTCCGTTCCAAAAGTCTGGTCCCAGTATGGACCCCTGTGCAACCCCCGCGGTGATTTGTCTCGTCACCGGTCCTTCAGTCGTCTCGTACGTGATCCGTCTGTTTCTTAGGTAGTCGCCCACCACCCGAGCAAGGTAAGCCGGAACCCCGAAGTTGCCTTCAAGCGCCTCCAGGACGTCAACCCACCTGGCCGAGTTAAAGGCGTTCCTGATGTCCAAGGTCGCCAGCAGAACGATTGGTCGCGCTGCATGGCAATGTCTCTCCAAATCCAGGAAGGAATCGACCACTTTTTGAATCGCTCCAATCGTTGATCGTCCCCTCCTGAAGCCGAACTGCCGGTCTGAGAGGCCTCCGCTGGTCTGTATCGCGTCCGTCAGTCTCGGTTTTAGTAGTTGTTCATAGAGTTTACCCGTTGTGTCGAGTAAACTCAGCGGCCGGTAGGCTGACGGCGTATTGGGGTCGCCCTTACCCTTAGGGATAAGAACTAGCCTTGCCGTCTTCCACCGGTCACTGAACGTTCCCGTCGTCAAGCTCGTGTTGTACAGGTCAAGAAATATCTCCGGCCTCAGGCGAACCATCAGCCGGAGAATCTCCGCCGGCACTCCGTCTGGTCCCGGCGCCTTGCCAGTCTTCATCGCGGCAGTCGCTTTGAAGAGCTCCTCCGCGGTAAATATGGGGGCCGCCGGGGCCTCCGTGTCGTCTGTCACGTTCGTCCGTATCGGGTGGGTCGGAAACAGTCCGTCAACAATTCGTTCTGCGGTTTCGGCATCTTTGAGTTCAAGTGGAACTCGGGCCCCTAGTTTGCCAGTCACAATTTTGTAACCGGTTCCCCAGGGGTCTTCGTTCACCTCCTCGCAGAGCTGCTTCCAGCATCGCGTTTTGCTGTCCCTTATGGCGTTCGTAAGTGTTTTTCGTGACGTCTTGTAAGTGGCTTGGAGGTTTTCCCTTTCGGGTCTTCCCCCAGCCCTCGTAACTCGTCGGCGGTTCGCCAAGCAGAGCCTGCGCAGCTCGGCTATTTCGTCCGTCCACCAGTATTGTGGTTGCCTGTTTGGTCTATGTCGTCGTTTCGGCATTGTGCTGTTGCACAGCCGGTCCGTCAGTTTGGCCGTCTCATCCGTGAGTCTTTCCGCCCTTCGCCGGCCAGTCAGTTCAGGGGGGACTTTCGTCATTGGTGCTGGTGCTGCCACCAGCTCCTCCGAAAATTTTCGTAAGTCGAGTTTGTTGAGGTTCCACCTCGGGGGGTACTGGGTCCTCGTCCGTCTCGTCGCCGTTTGTCCTGCCACTTCGAAGACAATGTACTGGTGATCGCTGGTCGTATAGCCGTCGAAAACCCGCCACTGTCCTATCCGTGGCGATATTCTGTCCGATGTCATTGTGACGTCAGGGATAGAGTTTCCAAACCCTGGTCGTCTGTATGTCGGTACGTTTCCCGTATTTGCTACTACCAGGTCTAGCCTTGCGGCCATCTCCAGCAGCAGCCGTCCACGTTTGTTCGTTGTTGTCATTCCCCACTCGATCGCCCGCGCGTTGAGGTCTCCCCCGATGATAACGTCTCCAGGCAGATTCCTGATTTCGTCTTCAAGGAGCGCCACTTTCCTCTCGAAATCCGCCGCGGTGCAGTTGGGTGTCAGGTAAACGCTGACGTAAGTGACAGCGCCGACCCTTGCCCAGACGTAATCGTCCCCGACACCGCAGTTAACTATTCGAGATTGGGCAGCGCCCCTCACCCAGATAGCTGTGGTCTCTGTCTCGTTCGTAATGTACGTTTGTGTCGTTCTTCTCCTGTACGGTTCGCACAGGATCAGAATGTCGGCGTCATGTTCGTCAGCTATCTGTGGTAGTAGCATGTCTGCTGTCCTACTCCTGTTCAGGTTTCCCTGAACTATTCTGTCCGTCTTCCGGCCTGCCTCCTGCACTCCTCCAGCGCAGCCCGGAATACCGCACACCTTCCGGTTCCCGCAAGGTGCGCTACGTCCCCGTGTCCCGCCTCAGAACACAGAGGGCAAGCCGGTCTGTTTTTACAGTCCGTCGCGTAATGTCCCGTCTCGCCGCATTTCCTGCAGTTCTTTGTCCGATCCGCGTTCGTGCAGCTCGTCCTTGTGAGTCCGTAGCCCAGGCACTTGTAGCATTTGGTCACCGTCAATCGTTGTCGTAGTCGGCATCGCACCCATCCTATCCCGATCCGGCCCCGGTCCAGCAGCACCTCGGCTTCCCGCGTCTCGAGGTCGCAGACCGCCATGTACTGCTCGGCCCGGTTCGGGCCGAAGATGTGGACACCAAAGTCGCCGTCTCGTCCCGTTTCTCGTCTCAGCACCCGTATCACGTCCTCCGCGGTGGTAACGCAGTCCAGGTCCATGATATCCAGTTGCGCCCTAGAAGTCACGGTCCTTACATTGCCCGTGTCCCTAACCGCGTCCTGTAGTGCGCGCTCAAACTGTACTCGTCCGTCCGTGTCTGTCTGTATCTTGATGAGACACCGTCCGTCTTTGGTCTTCCTTAGAGCCATCACCTGTACATGACTGCTCGTCGGGTCGACCGTCGTCCTTATTTTCCGTACGATGTCCGAGTACGTGTTGTCTTTCCCAGGTTTGACCAGTACAGCCGTTCCCCTATGTTTGGGGGTCGGTCTGCGCTTTTCAGCCCGGGTCGGTACGTTCGTCTCGTCCGTTTTGTTTTTCGGTTCCGTTGTTTTTTTTTTCTTTTTTCGTTTCCTCACGGTTGTCCAGGTTTCGGCCTCCTCCGTTCTCGGGGGTTTCTTCTGCCAGGCCTCTGGTGTGGTCTTCGTCGCCTCCCGTTTTCGTTTCGTCGGTCGCGTCGCCGGTTCCGTTGTCTCCGTTTCTGTCTCTGTCAGGTCGTCTGCCATCATTCGTCCCTTCGAGGCTGTCCTGCTTTGCATGTTTAGCGCAGCGTCGGCGGCCTCAAGAATCGTCTTTATGCCGGTTTTTACTGTCATATTCATATTTTTTTGTATTGCCGCTGCTTCGTCCATTTTCGTCGCGGTCTCATGAATGAGTTGTAATAACTCTGTCAAATCGGGTTCGTTCGTATTGTCATCGTCGAATGAGGAGGTTTCAGGTTCTTCTCGATGCCTCCTTATATTTCCGATGACAGGTGGAACCGTTTTACCCTCTTCCATGCGAGGCTGTGTCGTTTCTCTCTTTCTGAATTTTAATTTTTTGTCGTCTGATGTAGGGATCGATCTTCGGTGCCTGTTGACGAATATGATTGAAGTCTACTTCTCTTTCTTAGGTTTACATTTTCTGTCACGTTCGCTAAGCTATCATCGTTCGACTCTCCCCCGATATAGTCCGTCGCGAGTTCTCCGATTGTCCTGAGCTCCTCCTCGGTCGATGTTTTTACCATCTCCTTCTTCTGTTTAGGTTTAATTTCTTTTAAAAGTTTCTCCATATTCATCCCACGAGTAGGTCGTAATGTATGTCCACCTAGGCAGAGCCGCCTTGTCCAGGTAAGGTGTAAATACTGCAGGGTTCCACCCGGTGCCCTGCAGGGATCGTTCGCGACCGCTTTAGTTTACATCATTGCGGCCATGCAGCCGTAGGCACGATGCCTTCCACCGTAGCTTTTGATGTTGTGTGTTCTTAGTCTGCCCGCTCCCCCTGGACCTGTCCGGCAAGGTTAGACCTGCCAGGGGCCAGAGCCCCCGCCGGCCGAGCTCCAAAGTTCATTGCAGAAACGCAAGCCCCCCCCGCCGCGGCAAGGCGACACACTAGGGAGGTATTATTATTATTATTATTATTATTATTATTATTATTATTATTATTATTATTATTATTATTATTATTATTATTATTATTATTATTATTATTATTATTATTATTATTATTATTATTATTATTATTATTATTATTATTATTATTATTATTATTATTATTATTATTATTATTATTATTATTATTATTATTATTATTATTATTATTATTATTATTATTATTATTATTATTATTATTATTATTATTATTATTATTATTATTATTATTATTATTATTATTATTATTATTATTATTATTATTATTATTATTATTATTATTATTATTATTATTATTATTATTATTATTATTATTATTATTATTATTATTATTATTATTATTATTATTATTATTATTATTATTATTATTATTATTATTATTATTATTATTATTATTATTATTATTATTATTATTATTATTATTATTATTATTATTATTATTATTATTATTATTATTATTATTATTATTATTATTATTATTATTATTATTATTATTATTATTATTATTATTATTATTATTATTATTATTATTATTATTATTATTATTATTATTATTATTATTATTATTATTATTATTATTATTATTATTATTATTATTGTTGTTGTTGTTGTTGTTGTTGTTGTTGTTGTTGTTGTTGTTGTTGTTGTTGTTGTTGTTGTTGTTGTTGTTGTTGTTGTTGTTGTTGTTGTTGTTGTTGTTGTTGTTGTTGTTGTTGTTGTTGTTGTTGTTGTTGTTGTTGTTGTTGTTGTTGTTGTTGTTATTGTTACGTCCTGGTTCCCCGTAATATTCTACGTGAAATTTTAAAAATATTTTTAAGCCAGTATTTGACACATTTTCTTATATATATATTATTAATACGAACAGATGTATGCAGGTATACATATATATATATATATATCTGTTCTCACTCCATACATATAATTTTATATTTATATTTTTTTTATATACATATCTTATGCATATAATTATTCATACATTTTATATGCGCGTAATTAATACGCGCATCCTGTATTTGATGCACGTAGGTATATGTATAATACGTGCATGCACATATACATTAAGCCATATTCTCAGACGATCGCTGGGGTATAAGCGAGAAACGCTGAGCGAAGCATCACGCGATAACCACCCGTGCGACTTTGTTTAGTCCCACGACTAGAGCCGAGCATAGTTATTGAAAATGACTTTATATTTATCGTGGCAATGCACAGCTTCTCTCGCACCCTAAACGGGATAAGGTTGCTCGCCACATTTTAATGTTATCCTTTGGCGAGTAGCCACTTCAAATCTTTAAGCTAACGTAAGCAATCCCACGTACCGGGCCGTGGTGTTTGGTCCAGGCGACCGTCGAACGGAAGCGATAAGCCCGACTCCCGGCCGGGTTACGCTGACAGGCCGGTGAGGCTGCGAGGCCCGTTGTTCTGATTCTTAGAATCTAGATAGAGACCCGCGGGACTCGCAACTCTGCACTTTTGAGAGTAGGCGACTGGAGGGGCACTTAGCCACCCATCATACCAAGTGGTTGTCTTAAAAGAGGCAGTCCTCATCGTGCGGTCAATTAGGAACGACGCCCTCAAAATTAGACACTTCGTTTTCGAAATTACATTCGTGTATTACGCGATCGACAACCAATTTCGGTTGAATAACATTTTTTATATATATTGTGTACAATCAATTTCGGTGAAATAGCATTTTTGTGTATCGTGTAATTGACATTTTGGACTTCGTGTATCACGCGATCAACAACTAATTTCGGTTGAATAACATTTATATATATATATATATTGTGTACAATCAATTTCGGTTAAATAACATTTTTGTGTATCGTGTAATTGACATTTTGTACTTCGTGTACTGTAGTGATCGACATTTTTGTTCACCGGACATTTTTACATTGCGCATTATTTTCGTGCGCATTGGAATAAACATTTATTACGGTAAGGTGCAAAGAATTCTCGTGGTTTTTATCAATCGACCCACCAAGAATTCCCAACATTTTTCCCGACCCGTCTTCTTTACTGTTTTCTGTCGCCAAGCCGGCCGCGATTTCTCTCTCGTGGGCCAGCTACTTTGCGCGACGCTTGGTCGTAAGGCCCCCGTGGCCTTTGACTTTCATTTCTGTCTAGGTGATCTGGAGCGCGACCCTCATTGCACCTCCAGATCACGTGTTGTTTGGTCCCGCACCTGGTTGCGAGTCTGCAGCACTCTACACCCTGGTGGCGCTTGGAAACTCGCACCGGGGGATCTTTAACTAGGGAGCGTGGCGTCAACTAACAGTTGCACACCCTTCCGTTCTCTTTATTTTGCGATCCCGCGTGGTACCTCAGGGTCCTACACGCGGGTTCCATTCTTTTTCCGAGGAAGCACCGTATGACCACAAAGAAAGTGGACAACGGTCTTTCTCACTAACCGGTCCTAATTACCTAAACATTAGATGGGCAAAACCCGTAAACGCGCGGGACGACAAATCAGGGAAAAACAGACCCAGTCAGCGGGAAACGACGCAACACCGACTGCGACTCCCGCCCCAAACCCAAACCGCGGGTTATCAAATGTAACCATCGAGTTACGTGATTGGTCCGACGGCACGGGCGGGCGAACCCTAAAACGGGTTCCCGTGGCTGAAATTCGGCCCATGGTCGTGCAACGCTGCACGATAAGTCCCGACGAAGAGCGAACGGAGCCGCAACCGGGACCGTCAACGTCAACGTCGACATCAACTCGCCAACCGCAACAGGGGCCCGCCAATTTCTCCGACACGACCGACTCGGAATCAGGCGAGGGTCGAGTCGTCGTCCTCGATTAATTCGTGCGGAACAGCGCCAACTAGTTTTAAGGTGAGTAAACCCACTCATGTCTTTGAAAAATAAAGTATTTTGACAGATCGACCGTGCCCCAATCCCGAGTCAGCACATTCTGTCACAAAATGGGGAAAATAAAATATTATTCCTTCGTCGCGTCTCTCATTTAAAAACCCAAGACGTAACTATTATTATTATTATTATTATTATTATTATTATTATTATTATTATTATTATTATTATTATTATTATTATTATTATTATTATTATTATTATTATTATTATTATTATTATTATTATTATTATTATTATTATTATTATTATTATTATTATTATTATTATTATTATTATTATTATTATTATTATTATTATTATTATTATTATTATTATTATTATTATTATTATTATTATTATTATTATTATTATTATTATTATTATTATTATTATTATTATTATTATTATTATTATTATTATTATTATTATTATTATTATTATTATTATTATTATTATTATTATTATTATTATTATTATTATTATTATTTTTATACAAGGAGTTGCGGAATCCTTTTTACGGATATCCTCCAGTCTTTTGAACTGGGGGGGTATGTGGGACTCCCAAAAAAATAGGCCTACCCACTAAACCGCCCTCTCCTTGTTGCCCTCCCCCAGACCACGAACTATTTTGATATTACTTCCGCAGTACTTCTTTGTCTTCAGGGCATCTGCCCAGATCTCTGTGCCGTAAAGGAGGATCGAGTGGGCCGTCGCCATTAAAAGTCGTCTTTTCCCCGATCTCGGTCCAGTCGTGTTTGCCATCAGGCGGCTTAAGGATGCTATCCTCTCGGCCGCCTTCTGAGCTGTTTTTTGTATGTTAGGCCAGAAGGTCATCTTCGTATCTAGAGTTTCCCCGAGATACTTGACTTCCCCCCCCCGGCCGTGATTTCGTCCGTCCCGACCCACATGGGAAGTCTCGTCTGTATACCTCTTCTACTAAGCACCGTCAGTTCTATCTTTTCTGTCGCGAGTTGTAGTCCGTGGTCCGTCATCCAACGTCCCACTCGTCGCATCGTCTGGTTCAGTTTTAGCTGTGCCAGATCCGGAGACCGCTCGGTGATCACCGCCGCCACGTCGTCAGCGTAAGCGACGAGGAGTACGCCGAGCGGCATTTCCGGCCTGAGCAAGCTGTCGTACAGTCCGTTCCAAAAATCTGGTCCCAGTATGGACCCCTGTGCGACCCCGGCGGTGATTTGCCTTGTCACCGGTCCTTCAGTTGTCTCGTACGTAATCTGTCTGTTTTTCAGGTGGTCCCTCACCACCCGAGCTACGTAAGCCGGAACCCCGAAGTTGCTTTCAAGCGCCTCCAGGATATCGACCCACCTAGCCGAGTTGAAGGCGTTCCTGAGGTCCAAGGTCGCCAGCAGAACGATTGGTCGTGCTGCGTGGCAATGTCTGTCTAAGTCCAGGAAGGAGTCGACCACTTTTTGGATTGCTCCAATCGTCGATCGACCCTTCCTGGAGCTGAACTGCAGGTCTGAAAGACCTCCGTTGGTCTGTATCACGTCAGACAGTCAAGTAGTCTTCCACCATCGCGAGGAGGTACGCTGGTATCTGGAAATGTACCTTTAGCGCCCGCATCATGTCGCACCATCTTGCTGAATTGAAGGCATTCTTCACGTCGAGCGTAGCCAATACCACGATTTCGCGGAAGTAATAGTTGCTCTCTCACGTTGCCTCAACTGTTCTCATGACCTCTTGAACTGCGTCTATCGTGGATCGTTCTTTCCTGAAACCGAATTGTCTATCGGACAGGTCACCTGCTTCCCGTATTGCTGTATGTAGTAATTTCCCGGCCGTGACCCGCATGCACAGTGGCCTGTAGGCTGACAGGGAGTTAGGGTTTCCTTTGCCTTTGCTGATTAACACCAGACGCTGCCTTTTCCAGCGTTTGGGAAAAACTCCGCTCTTCAGGCAGCAGTTGTACATATCGAGAAGCAGTTTCGGGCGGGCGTCTGCCACCGCCTTCAGCACTTCTGCCGGTACGCCGTCGGGTCCTGGGGCCTTCCTGTTCTGCAGGGATTTGACCGTGTCCATCAGCTCCTCCTCATTAAATGACGTGATTTCCTTAATCCTGATATCGAGGTCCTCCTCTCTCCTTGGTAGGTGAGTCGGGAATAGTGTATCTACGATGTTTTTCATCCTATTCAGGTCCATGCCCTCTACTTCCGAGAAAGCTTCCAGCTTAAGCGTCACTATCGTGTAGCCCAATCCCCACGGGTCGTTATTCACGTCCTGTATAATGGAATTGCAGCGCTCCGTCTTGCTGCGGCCAATTTGACGCTGTAAGATCTTCTTGGCACTTTTGTATTGAGCCGCGATGACTGCTGCCTCATCAGGATTCCTTCTCCGAAATCGGGGTGCTTTCCTTCGCAGTCGGAGGCATCCTTTTCGCTGATTGGCGATCTCGTCGGTCCACCAGTACGCTGCCTGCTTGTTTGCTGATCGCTGCTTTCTCGGCATCGATGCTCTGCACGGTTCCAATATGAGTTGCATCGTTTCGTCCACCAATTCTTCTGCACTTGGGTTTTCAACGTGCGTCGAGTTTCTCCGTCCGTTGAGTATCGCTGTACCCAGTTTCCTCTCGTGCATTTTGGATACGTTCCATCTTGGTGGTAGGTCCCTGTTGATCCTTCGTACGTTTCCCTTCTCGAATAATTCGAACGTAATGTATTGGCGGTCGCTGCCGGTGAAGTCCTCAATCACCGTCCATTTTCTCACACATGGCACTGCGCGTTCCGATGCGAACGAGATGTCCGGTATCGTTCCCCTGTAGTCTGGTCGTCGGAAAGTTGCAGTCGAACCGGTGTTGAGCACTGTGAGGCTTAGTCTTGAAACCACTTTCATTATTTGCCTGCCCCTGCCGTCCGGATGCGGCATGCCCTATTCGATCGCTCGCGCATTAAAGTCTCCAGCCACGATAATTTTTCCTTCCATGTCCCGTAATTGGTCTTCCAGGCTATTGAGTTTCTCTTCAAATTGCCCGATGCCTCCATTGGTCGTGAAGTAGCAGCTCACGTAGTAAACGTCGCTCTGTTTAATTCAGACAAAGCCGTTTCCTCTTCCGTGATCTTCTACTCGGCCTTTTCCGGGATTCGGGACCCAAATGGCTGCAGTGCCCAGGTTGTCCGCGTACCAGTTCGCATTCACTTCATCACGATATTGTTCACTGATAATAATCACATAACATGTTTTTTCGCGCACCAGCTGTGGCAGGAGGTCGTCGGCCGTCTTGCTCCTGTTGAGGTTTCCTTGAAGTACCCTTGTCATCTCGGGGTCCTGTTCTTAGCACTTTCCAACGCTCTCCGAAAAGCGGCACATATCTCTGTTCCCGGCACGTGGGACGATTACACTTCGTCCGCGCACAAAACACACCGCCCTTCCCTTTCGCACTTAGCGCCTTTATGACCAGTCAACTTTGATCTCGCCCTTGTTGATGAGTTTCGTGGCCTTTGTTTTATCCATCTCGATAAGAGCGAATTTCTGGCCCCTGTAAATCGTCTTTGACACTCGGACTTTAACATTGTCTACTGGTCCCGGATATTCGTGTGCCAAGGCGTTGAGTCCATCTTCTTCTTGAGTTGCTCCGTCGAGGTCCCTAATCTCGAGGGTCATGTTCGGGATGAGTTCGGTGACTTTGCCCGTATTTCCCAGGGCTATTCTCAGGGCCTTGGTGAATACGTCCTTGTTCTTCTGGTTGTTGCCTAGCTTCAGCAGAATGTCGCTCTTGTAAGTCTGCCGGACAACCTTGATGTCTATCTCCGTGTCTGCAGGATTCACTTTGGCGCGGATGTCCTTCATGATCTCTGCGTAGGTTCTTCCTGTTTCCGGCCTGATGAGAATGGCTTCGCCGCGCGGCTTATCCCAGATCCGTTTGTTCGGCTCTCCTTGGCGTGACGGTGGAGTTTTTTTCATCCTCGTTGCCGGTGTTTCTTCGTCGTTCCTTGCGGCCCTTCTGGCTATCCTATTGTTCGACTTGTCCGAGCATCCTTTCTCCTTCCTGCGGCGTGGTTCTTCCCACTCGCGTTCTGCGATCGCCGTGCGATCGCTGATGATGATGATGATGATGATGATGATGATGATGATAATAACAATAATAATATTTAACGAAACCTTTAGTGATGTGAATTTGTTTAACAACAAACTTTATATGCATATGTACAATTTATAAATATATATTTTTTTAATATGATTCAAACCTGGTTCACATGGTCGAACAAGTGCGCAAATAGACGATTCCAAAAAACATGTAGACTTGGCGCAGATGTTCTGAGACTAGGTAGAGAGTTCCATAGATGAGTTGCCAGACAGAGAATATGACTCATTATACGTTGCAGTGCGACATATTGGAATGCTAAACCGAGAATGCGGTGCTCTCAAGAGATGTCTTGAAGCACTGGATTCTTACTTAAATAACTCGAGGATGACGGTCATTCTTCCTCGATGACTTTATATAATGAAATACCAAAGATGTGTGAGAGAGAGAGAGAGAGAGGGACGCCGGGGCACGTGACAGCCTCCATCCTAACCATAGCTAACAATACCCCGACGGCGAGCACCCGTCCTTACTTCGACCTTCGACCTTTGACTTCGAACACTCTTTATGTGTTGGTTTATTGCCGTGCGCCAGAGCTGTATTATACATACTGTCTGAGAATCCGTCCAGATGTTGTTGGAATGACCTGAGAAGATATTGAAAAAATATGAGTATTCACTCAACGCAGGGAAAAATAAAACCAGACAGAAAGATGGTCTATAGAGAAAGTGGTTTTTATTCTACCATCCACTCTTTCACCACACAATATCTAAAATAGAAAAAAATAATAAAGATATAAATTAAAATACAAAGAATTAAAGTTAAATTTCGATTTGAGTGAAACATTTGAGCAGCACATAATTACATTAATTGTGTGCTGCATTTATGAGTTACTTGAGTAGCACACAATTATATTAATTGTGTGCTGTAATTATTGAGAGCAGTGTACGTGCTGCAGCCAGTGCTGCGGAGCACGCCACGCAATGAGATATGTGCGTGCGCAGATATATTTTATTAATTCCAGTAACTTCTCAACAAGATAAAAAATTTGAATGCACAGAGCGTGAGTGCTGGCACATGCAACTCTGGTACTTGAGTACTGGAATTCTACTAGAACGGACCGTGAAGCAGTCAACGCTGCACTGCACAGCAAAATGAGAGTATGAGGATGCACGAATAAGTAGAAATATTCACAGTATTTTCCCAGCAGGTTTACTGGGGAAAAATACAGTGAATAGAAAGCACATGCGCAATTATATTAATCGAGCAGGCAAAATGTAGTAATAAAAACCGTGGTACAGCCAGTGCTGCAGAGCACGCCAAAGTGTGAGACCTTTATGTTGATGTACCAATGAGTTTTCCACTCCTCACCGTCATTGAATTGCACAGAATTATAACGATGTACTCTTATCGTGTATTTGAGTCCTGTTGAGATTGAGAATGCTGAGAAAACCCGGTGAGCTGGTAAAAAATCCGAGAGTGTGTGAGAGATGTGCGCGCTGTCCAGGCGGGTTTTCACGTAAGTGTCAAAAATAGCAATATGGCTGCGTAATACGAAAGCGTCGTTGAGCGCTGGAGTCAAATTAGGAAGATAGCCGGTGAGCGAAGCCGAAGTCAAGCGAGAGAGATAACCTCTCGCTTAATGCGGCATGCCTGCGAGGCACAGCCTCGGCTCCGCGAGGCCCTTCCTCGGCTATCTCCGACTCAACCGAGCGCGGCGTGGTACACAGCAGCAAAAGATCGACGCACGGCGAATATCGATCGCCGTGCGCCAGCTGATTTTCAAACACATACAATTATACATACAATTATACATACAATTATACATACAATTATACATACAATTATACATACAATTATACATACAATTATACATACAATTATACATACAATTATACATACAATTATACATACAATTATACATACAATTATACATACAATTATACATACAATTATACATATATTGTAACATAGCTACACCCGCTGGCCTGCCTGATTATATTTCGCTATTATAAGAGGAGAGATTACGCTCTAACGCACGGTAGAATTCGAGTACTAGGTCGGCGAACTCGAGCAAAATGTGACAAAAACGAGCTACGTCACGACAAAGGAATTTCTTCGCTGCCGTAAACAGCAGGTCAGCTACCAGCTGGCCTCGCTTGTTGGCGATGGGAAGACGGGTGGCACGGCAACGGCAACTCGAAAAATTAGGAAACCACGTTAGAATTAAAATAAAAATCGAAAATGATGTAAAGGGAAATAAGGCAGCGGGGCACGGTATAAAAGAGCCTGCTCAACCGGAAAGGCTCTCTTCTATTCTCTTCTCTGAAGTATTAGCTTATGGCTCTTGTCTTACGTGCTTTTTGAAGAAAAGTGTACAACTCTTACAGCATCAGCTTGAAAATTTTTCTTTTACATTTTTCTCGAGATACGTGTTTTTTTTTTTAAAAAAGGGTCAGGGAATTAAAGGAAGATATGTAATGATAGATATGTAATATATATAGCACATTATATCCATAATATATTGTAACGGAACGCCATCATGACGTTCCGCTACCATAATAAAACCATAATCACTACCCACAAATCTAGCCTACGCAAGATGTAAAGAACACCAGTAGGACTAGGACAACATAACATGAGAATAGGTACACACCGACAAGCGAAAGTACCCACCCTAAATCAGCATGGCGTCACATACAGGCCCCACCTAGACACAAAATTTATTATCAAAACAAACAGAGCTCGCAAGAAGCTCGCACAAGAAGAAGAGGGGCCGGCCCGATCAGCACGCTACAGACCAAAGATCAAGCGTAGTACACCCCGCCCAGTAGGAAGCAGGCGGAACGACACATAACAACAAACGCCTTACACAGCCAGGAAGACATAGCCCACGTAATCCGTTCAAGCCAACCACACCACACCTACACGATGCGCTGAGAACGCCACGATACGGCGAGATTATAAAAGAATTTGTGGAACGCTAGAGATTCCACAAACTTTCACGAGTAAAACGAAAAGGGGATTTCACATGAAACCTCAACACCTGCCCCCACTCAATGATCAAACATTAATAATCAAATAAAGGAACAAAACAAACCTAAACAATACAACAAACAATTAACAAATCAATACTAGGGCAAGCCCTAACCGAACAGAAGACTCTATAACAAAAAACAGGACAAGACAGCTAGAAAACACGTGGTAAAATACCAAACTCACGATTATTAAACAAATCTAGCGTAAACCAAATCAGAACGTAAACCAGGAAATACATACGAAACACCAGCAAAACCACACATAAAAATAAGTGGTTCAAACATGCATTAAACAATAAAAAGCGCTCAGGAAAAGTTTGAACCTCCTGCGGGTAGCAATTTAACACAGGCCAACAAATTCAACCTCGCTAGAACCGCGGTTCAAACTCAGAGAAGACAAAGCCCGGCTAAATATAGAAATAACGGTATACCGATACACCGCCCCGCACCTCCTTCACCTAGTGATTGAAGGGCGACAAACATCACGTGACATACCCAAAAACACCCCCTCGGGGCCCATCCACTAAACTATATAAACCACGACCGAACAAGCCTAAAGGCTCTTGTTGAAAATCTGTTCTTCAAGACGAAGCGCTGCCCGACAGCCACTATAAATTCATTTTAAACTCAGAATGTAACACGAAAAGCAGGCTTTCGATCAAACGATTCCCCTGCATCGCGCCTTGGCCATCGTTTGACCGAACGCAGCTATCTTGATAAAACTAACGGTTTGGGAAAATTATTATCATAAAAGTATTCATTCTCTCAATCGATTCCCTGGCATCGCGTCCTGGCCGTCGGTTGAGTGAACGAATTATATAGGATACACTGCGAGGAAAGGGCTCCCCTGCATTGCGCCTTGGCCGCCCCCAATCGCAGCGTTAGGGCACTCTGCATTAACGTGTCCCCACGCATAGCGCCGTGGCTACTCGTCTTCTGTAGAGTGGAGAAGCACGTGTGTCTCCAGGTTCAGGGAGTGGCATCCCGGCTTGTTGCACCACGCGCCACCGATTCGTAGGGTGTACCTGCGTGGGTGGCACCACGACAGGGCCAGCACCAACTACCTCCTGTGACGAACGAATACCTCAGCCAATTGCATCAATTAAAAAAAAACCTAATAAGGTGGCTTAATTAAGAGCAACTAAAGGCTCCAGTATCCGGGGTATAGGAAGAGCTAGTTGGTCAAGCTGCGAACCCGGTATCGGTTGCGAACAGCGAGATATAGAAAGGAACCCAAAACAATAACAAAGACGAGTAGAGAAAGGTAGTTGAATTCACACTTCTTCCCCCCCTCGCACTACACTCGAGTCCCTACTAGACACTCGCTGCGTAACCATCCGAAAGGCGTAACTTCACACAGCGGATCACGTATACGGGCGTCTACCAAACAATAACACCCTCTAGCACGACAACTAGCTAGATGTCCAATGATTAAAAACAAGGCCGACCAGTACTTCTAACGAAGGTACAAAGGAACGCCCCGTATAAGGACCAAGCCGGCAACGAATAAGATAGGCCACACACACCGTACGCCTCACATAAAGACACACGAAGCTCCGACCAATCAAATCCTAGAACTTCAAAATTCAAAATTATAAATTCTTTAGATAAATTGAGTGTTAAGCTCCGTGCAAGTGGTGTCTAATCACTTCACGAATGGTAGAATCTAACCCGATTTGAGACTGGAAATAATTCCATTTACGTAGTTTTAGAACAATGCGTTTAAGCAAACGCGACAACCCATACAGTAAAACAAATTGAGTGTTAAGCTCCGTGCAAGTGGT
This sequence comes from Cylloceria caligata, assembly GCA_963942595.1. Classification (NCBI taxonomy): domain Eukaryota; kingdom Metazoa; phylum Arthropoda; class Insecta; order Hymenoptera; family Ichneumonidae; genus Cylloceria; species Cylloceria caligata. The sequence continues at coordinate 28,024,890 of OZ012703.1, forward strand.
GCCTAATCACTTCACGAATGGTAGAATCAAACCCGATTTAAGACTGGAAATCATTCCATTTACGTAATTTAAGAAAAGCGCGTTAAAGCAAACGCGACAACCCATTTAGAAAAACTAATTGAGTGTTAAGCTCCGTGCAAGTGATCTCTAATCACTTCACGAACGATAGAATCAAACCCGAACCAAGACTGGAAATTATTCCATTTATTAAAGAGTTAAACCAAAAAACCCAGACACATCTAGAGGAAGCAATTCCACATGCGTAGCCTGTAGGAAAAATTCTGTAAGATCGTACCACCAAGATCATCCCACCAACATCCTTCCTACCTTGTCTGAACTAACCAACAATCAAAATATCAAATAAATTCCGTGCCCTCAGCACCATAAATAAAAGAAAGAATTACCCAATCAGTCAAAAGACCAATGATGAGAGGGTAACAAAATCGCCGGCCTCATGAGGACTAATGCGATACGATAAAAACCTAAACTGAGGTCTCACAAACAACAACAATAAAAACAAAAACAATAACCAAATAAATTCATCCCATATCCATAAAAACACAGACATTTCTCACTCCATCCAGCCCAGAGCACGAATCAGTTTCGAGCTAACTCCTTCCTCCACACGATCTCGATGGAAACCGCTCGAAACGAAATTAAAACTACGCGATTGAACGCCACCTCACGAGAAGACGCGTTCAACAACATAGGTTAAAAAAAGTGTGCAAAAATCGCGATACGTTTCAATATATAATATTTCGCTACTAATAAAAAAACAGGAAAATTAGGATAGAATCAGCAGTCTTACGGTTGAGCAGGTTCAAGTGACGCTCTTCTTACAATTGCAGACTGGCTCCAGCATGACTCTACTCTCGCGTTACAACGGGGATTCAGTGAGGGTGTGAAGTGGTCACTTTCACCGACAACCCTTGAATATATTATGAGAATTTGGGATTTCTCATCGAAGTCACGGCAACATGGAGATCGCGATAAAAATGTATTTGTCTGCTGTGATAAAACGGCGACCCGATGTCAAGTTTTATCCAGTGATTTGTGAACAAATGATTCATAATAATATCCACCACCGGAAACATGGATGCTGCGGATGCTTGAAGCTGCATAATGAGGTAACTGGCATCCAGGCCTCCCAGCATATGCTGAGAAACGGATTAGAGAAACAACTCCATGTGGTAGAATTGGCATTACACATATTAAATGATAGTACTCACAACGTATAGACTAATGAACGGGCCTCGCAGACGTTTATCATGGAGGTCAATGGAACTCTCAATGAAAACCTATACTGGGTAGTAAGGTGTCAACGTTTAGATGAGAGCTTGAACGCTATAAGCATACCAGTAGTGGCCCAGCTGAGCGACGTCAAAAAGTTAGTGTGGCTGGTGACCAATATAATGAACGGAGAGGTGAATGCAGAGGTGTCACTGTCAAGGACCTCACTGTCGCAGTACTACTACAACCACCCGGTAGTAGTTTCCCGTCACCGGGAATCACCGTAAATATCACAGAGATACTCTGTGAACCACTGGTTACCGAAGAATAAAAGTTAACCGTCAAGAGCGTCACTCACTGGAACGCGCAAGCTAACTTCGAGAATTGTCTACACGGGTAAGTGCCGGTGCTCGTATACGCGAGAAACTACCAGACGCTGCATGATGTGGTGCCCAGAAGCAAGAGAGTTTGCCAACATGGTGCAGCCCAGGGAAGGTATCAGTGGAGGATAGAGCTACACTAGGAGATCCCAGGGTGCGCCTCAGCAAACAGGTGAAATTGTTACACATGTGAAAATACCGGGCATCTGGCATGAGACTGCATCCAAATATCGACGCGAGCAAAGCATGACTGTACCATAAGGACAATTAATGAGATCGATATAATTTAGCGGCGAAACATTTAAACTGTATGGGCATAGTATACTGTCGTTCGATGGTACAACAAAAATCTCTTCTAGCGCACAGCGAAACAATTTCATACGCCACAACGGATAACAAATTCAGCGGTCTACTCTCGAAATTTGAATTAAGTCGTGGTGTGACAATGGGCTCGTGCGTCAATCCACCACAAATTATTGTTGAGCTTCGACAACACAACGGAACACGTGGTAGAGGTGCAACGATCGACGGTGACACTCGAGCCGCTTAAGATCGCGGCGGTGGATCACTTAGGCGAGGCCACAGCTAAGTATGCACCGTAAGCGCAGAGAGGGTTGCCGATCACCTCCCGCGGTTGCAGAGTGAGCTCGATATCTGAATATACACCTGAATATGGAGGAACGCGAGGCTCTGGAGGATATCACGATGAAATACAAGGAGGTATTCCATTTGCGATGAGACAAGTTATCATGCACCCACATCATGGAGCACTCTATACCCCTCAAGGAAACGGTACCTATAAAGGAGTATCTGTATCGACTGCCGGAGACCCACAAGAAAGAAGTGGAAAGGTCCAAGGATACATATGACTGCAAGGTGAAGGTGCAAGAGTGACAAGATTTTGCTCCGCGATGAGACGGTGCTCCGCGGTAAGTCTGCAAAATTGACCGCCAAGTTGATGGAACATTATACGATGACAGGGAAAGGGTCCCTTGTCAACTACGCCATCCAGAAGGGACGGAGATCACTGACGGTACACGTTAACCATCTGAGGGACCATCCAATTATTCCTGCAGCGTTAAATCCAGCTTATGCTTAATATTTAAACTAAAATCAATGAGGAAAGAAGATCCCTGAAGCGCAAGGGTAGGAGTTTCACTAAATGATAAAAAAAAATGTAGGTAAAATTATGCATGATTAAAGTACAGGTAATAAAAATAAAAGGTGTACATTCGCAATGAGCAACATTTCTTGCAGTGGCAGAGCCGTAGTAACATTAGAGCCCCTCAGGCGCAGGCCTGCAAAGCCCCACAGGCAAAGGGCCCGGGATAAAAGAACCTTTGGAGGCCCACGAAATCCGGATAGAGCTCGTTGCCGTCGCCCGCCCAGTCTCCCAGGCTCCACTAGGTGTCAACTGCCCGGCGACGGGCCTCATGGCGGTCACGGACGACAGTGACATGAAGAAATGCCATCACCCACTCTGGTCGATGATTACATCTATAATGACCAACGATTCCTGCAACAAAGAAAATAAAAGAAAAGGTTAAAGGATAAAGCGATTAAACTAATAGAAAAAAAACAGAGTGAGCTTGACGCATACCGCCCGCTCCAAAATCTCCAGATGAAGCTCGCTCCCTTCCCATAAAACCGCTGTATAAATGTTCAACATGCCTTAATTTGGAATCAGAATGAGTGCCCGAGACTCCGTCGCAAAGCCTTCGCCGAGAGTTGCAGAAGAGCAAGATTAGGCTGAATAATCATTCCCATTGGAGAACGACCTCCAGTAACTCCAGTCTTATCTTGTCAGGCTAATCACTGCAGTTCTAGATTCGATTGTCGGAAGAGATACTTGGCGGTTGGCAATCAACATGAATCTTACAGTTATGCTGAAACGTGAGACTGCTGTCAGCTCGAGTCTCCAACGTCTGCTGAGGATATGCAAGGTAGGAACCGTCGACAATAACCGATGCCCTATTATCGCCGACTCCGTGTTACGAATGCCAAGGAAAATAGAATCAGGGTTGATATTCGGCCTCCTTATTCGGACTAATAGATGGTTTGGGAATAATTAAATCGATCATCAGAAATATGATCGCCACCGATGCAACCGAACTGCATGAGGAAATTTCGGCTATACAAGTCTCGCACCAGGCTTTAAAGGATAGACTCAAACAACAAACCCAAATGGTGAAATCGGCCTTAAGTATGTTCGACGTGAGAGCTCATCAAGTGCGGACCAATGAATAGGCCCTTCAGACACTCATAGTGCAGGTCTATGAGTCTCTTAATAGTAATGTACGCAAGGTGTATAAGCGCCAACACTTAGACAAAAGACTGAATGCTATAAGTTTAGTAATACACACCCTGCTGACCGACGTTAGAGAGTTAGTGTGGTTCGTAGCTGATATCACAAATGGAGAGGTAAGCACGGCAGTATTGTCGTCGAGAAGTAGGCCGACCTTAAGATCTACAATAAAGATAATGCCTACATTGATCGTGCTGGAAATACCGCTGATCGGACAACAGAAGTTCGACGTCCATAAGGGATATCGTTCACCCACGCGAACCAGCAACCGAGTTCACTATTTTCTGGACATGACGGAAGACTACGTAATAGTTGATGGCGAAAATCGAAACTTCTTACGCATGACCACCAACGAATTGAAGCACTGCAATAAAAGGGCCAACCTGTTCATCTGCTCGCCCAGACATCCATCGATAGTTCTGCAGACCACCCGACGTGAGAATTTGTAATTTGTAATTGTATACTCAAAGATCGACACAGCCAATAGCCGCCATTACGCAAAACGAATAATGAACTTCGGGTATTCTGACTTTGGCAGGCGTATGTACCAGGTGTACAAGTATGAAATGCGGATTTCAGACAACGGATGGCGCACGAATGCAGTTTGTGCTATAAAGATTTGACACTGCGCCATTTTGTTGTGTCATCAACAAGTGTCAGACGCGCACGAGTGATAAACTGGAAAAGTGTGTGCATTGTGTTGTGTTGTTGTGTTTAATATGTCGAAATGTATATCGAACGAAGAGCATTCGCGGACAGAATTCATTTTTTTTTTCATTTGGAGAGAACTGCTGCTGAACCATACCGATTACTTCGAGAAACTTATGGTGAATTCACTCCGATGTTGCAGACAAGGAACGTGGAAAGCCGCCAAAAAAATACGAATATGTGAAATCGCAAGCATTGTTGGACGAAAATGATTCGCAAACACAAAAACAAGTCGCCGAGCAATTGGGCGCTAGTCAACAAGCAGTTTAAAATCGGTTACGAGAGATGGGAAAAATTCAGAAAACCGGTAGATGTGTACCACATGAGTTGAACGACAAGCAAATGGAAAAGCGCAACAATACATGTGACATTTTGCTCGCTCGGTACAAAAGGAAGTCGTTTCTGCATCGTATAGTTACAGGGGATAAAAAGTGGATTTATTTTCAGATTCCCAAACGTGAAAAATCATGGGTAGACCCTGGCGCACCATCCACATCGACCGCAAGACAATTGATAAGCATAATGTAAGCGATATAGCAGAAAGACGATGCTCTATGTTTTGTGGGATCAGAGAGGCGTTGTCTAGTATGAGCTGTCAAAACATGGGGAAACGGTTAATACTAAACGTTACCTATAACAATTGACCGATTTGAACCGTTCGCTGCTTGAAAAAAGGCCAGAATACCGTAAGAGGCAACACAAATTAATTTTTTCTTCATGACAATGCTCCATCACATACGGTAAGACCGGTTCGCGACAGGTTGGAAGCACTCAGCTGGGAAGTTCTACCCCATGCGGCTTACTCACCAGACTTGTCTACTTCCGATTACCACTTGTTTGCATCGATGGGTCACGCACTTGCTGAGCAGCGCTTTGGTTCGTACGAGGATGTGAAAAAATGGCTCGATGAATGGTTCGCAGCAAAGGGGGAAGATTTTTACGGACGTGGTATTCACAAATTGCCCGAAAGATGGGGTAAATATAACAGGTGGACTGAAAAGTTTGTAGGCTAACATAGAAAAAATCTTTTTTTTGATAAAATTTGATTTTATTATTCAATATAATTGCCTTCGAGGGCGATACAACGATTATAGCGGTCATACAATTTTTCGATACCATTTTTATAGTACGATTTGTCTTTAACCTCAAAATAGGCTTCAGTTTCGGTGATTACCTCTTCATCGGCGCTAAATTTCTTTCCAGCAAGCATTCTCTTGAGGTCTGAGAACAGGAAAAAGTCGCGTTTTCATTGATTTGTGACACGGTGCATTGTCTTGATGAAACAGCACTTTCTTCTTCTTCAAATAGGGCCATTTTTCCGCGATTTCGTCCTTCAAACGCTCCAATAACGTTACGTAATAGTCGCTGTTGATGGTTTTTCCCTTTTTAAGATAGTCGATGAATATTATACCATGCGCATCCCAAAATACTGATGCCATAACCTTGCCAGCCGACTGTTGCGTCTTTCCACGCTTTGGAGTCGGCTCATCACATGCAGTCCACTCGGCTGACTGTCGATTGGACTCCGGTGTGAAATGATGGAGCCATGTTTCATCCATTGTCATATATCGACGCCAAAATTCGGGTTTATTACGATAGAATAGCTCCAAACACAGCTCAGAATCATTAATTCGTTGTTGTTTTTGGTTGATTGTGAGCTCGCGCGGCACCCACTTTGCACAGAGCTTTCCAAATATTATTTCACGATATGTCCAGCACGTTCCTTTGATATCTTTCGGGTCTCAGCTATCTCGAATAACTTCACTTTACGGTTATCCAAAATTATTTTGTGGACTTTTTTTATGTTTTCATCGGTAACAGCCTCTTTGGGGCGTCCACTGCGTGCATCGTCCTCGATGCTCATTTCGCCTCGTTTAAATTTAGCAAACCACTTCTCAATGGTTGATTTTCCTGCTGCAGAGTCCAAATAATGTTTATCAAGCCAAGCCTTGGCTTCAACAGTATTTTTCTTCGCCAAAAAGCAATGCTTTATTAACACACGAAATTCCTTTTTATCCATTTTTTGAAACTAACAAAAGTTGCTTCACTCAAAATGCTATATCTCACAAACTAATAGTGCGACAGCTGTTAAATTTATACACGTGTCCTTTGAAGGTTAGGGCTAACTAAAAATCATATGGATTTAACACTAGTAGCGCCATCTATGTGTCAGCCTACGAACTTTTCAGCCCACCTGGTATATTATAACAAGCGATGGACCATACTTTGAATAAAGCACTTTTAATCATTCTTCCGAATTTTACATGTTTTTTTAGAAGAAAAATCCATTTCATATTTTTATACCTGTATACCTGTATCATATATCATATGTCATATCATACTTGTATACCTGATATACTGACCGCCCGATATTTCAGCGTTAGAACCATCGGACGGACAAAACAGATCATCAGCCAGGACTTCCCCCCGCTATTCAACTTAATGATAGCAAACTACGATGATAAGTTATCATCGCCGAATGGAAGTAGAAAAGTTTTACTATTGACTGTGTGATGAGAGGCCGAGGAGTTGCGAAAATAATAATAAGCGAAAGTTAGAAATAAATTATAGCAAGCAGCATTATTATAACCTTGGCTTCTCGTCACTGTGTGCAACAGCACTGATAGCAGTCATAGGCCGCGCGGTTTGTAACTGTTACACGTGCAAACGGAATTCGACACCGGCATCAGCAAAGGTAAAGATATACCTCGAGCTGCTTACACAGCAACAAGAACAACTACAAGCAGAGCTGTAGAGAGCCTGCTCATCATAATCATGCAACGAAGTACGAGGGTCGATCAATAAAAAGTCGGCCTTTCGTCATCTGTTGGTCGAAGAAAGAAATCAATAGCGACGTTTAGTAGTGCCATCTTTCACATGACTGTTGTCAAAGTTTCAGCGCGCTGCGACGTTTAGTTTGCGTTTGACAGCGTCGAAAGACAAACAACTTTTGTGTTTTTACAAAAATGGAAAAAATTGAGTATCGTGCAGTGATTCGATTGTTGTTTTTGAAAAAGAAAACGAACAATGAAATCAAAGCGGAGCTAGACGAAGTTTATATGGACCTTGCACCTTCGTTATCAACCATTAAATATTGGACAGCTGAATTTAAATGCGGTCGTACGAGCATTGTTGACGATGAACGTCCAGGTCGTCCAAATGAGGTCGTCATACCAGAAACAATTGAAAAAGTCCACGATATGGTGTTAAATGATCGGAGACTAAAAGTGCATGAGATTGCTGAGGCCACAGGCATATCCTATGGCCCAGTGATTTCAATCCTCAGTGATAAGTTGGGTATAAAAAAGTTATCCGCAAGATTGGTGCCGCGTTTGCTCACTGTCGACCATAAAAGAGAACGTGTAGCTGAAGGCCAAAATTCATTAATTTAAATACGAATTGCTTTCGCATCCACCGTATTCTCCAGATTTGGCCCCCTCCGACGACTTTCTGTTTCCAAACCTGAAAAAATGTCTTGGCGGAAAGAGATTTGTTTCCAGAGATGACCTCAACGCCGAAACAGAGATCTATTTTGAGGACCTTCCGAAATCGTATTATTCGAAGGGCATCGAAATATTGGAAAATCGTTGGAATAAGTGTATCGAGCTAAAAGGAGATTATGTTCAGAAATAAAAAGATTTTTGTCCAAAAAACGCGATTTTCTTTACCAAGCCGACTATTTATTGATCGACCCTCGTATAATTCGCGTACTTTGATCAACGCTAAGAGTGTAACAAAAAATAATGCAATGTCTCGGTCATGAATGAGATGAGCTACGAGACGAATAAATGTAATAGGAATATGAATGAATATTTTTTATATTTTAAATGTGAACATGGATAAATATTTAGGAAATCTAATCCCTCTATCGTCTTCTCGCCACCGAGGCCACCGTGGCATGCTGAAGCACCATGAGGTTACTGGCATGGCGATCGATCATAGACGAATGAAAAGAATGCAACTAAAAAGGACGTTCTTAAGCGACAAGTAAGCAAATATCTGTGTATGGCGGTTGGTTTGTCGTCAAAGACTCAAGAGCGCGAATGCTAAATAATTATTGTCAATTTTGCAATCTTTTTTCTTGTTACAATAATTGAACGGTCTTCGTGCGTCAATTACAGTTAACACTAAGTATACAGATTCATGTAAACGCTCGTGTTATTACTTTGTTCACGTGAGTTCTTCTACCGACAAACAAAGTAACTTCTTACCGACAAACGATCCCGATACTTACTTTTTAAATATTATACTTTGACAGGAAATGTTTGCACCTGTCACAAATTCGGATAAAGCAGGGCCGACACGTGTGGTCATCTCCTCGTTCGACGAAGAGTCCTCCCCGCGGTGATCTAACAGGTCAGATTTCGGGTGTATCGTCACAACAAATTGATTTCGGTTGGTTTTTCGTTTTCTATATATTGGGTCTGGGAAAAAGTTCGTAGCGTTTTTTTTTTAGTAAAAATCAACTCGTTTTTTTATAGTATAAAAATGAATTTATTTAAACCAAATATGCTCCATCATTATCGACGATGTTTCACCATTTTTCGGGTAGAGCCATGATGTCATCGGTAAAGAACTTCTAAGGCTTCCGTTGTAAAACTGATTCAAGTGGTTTTCACAGGCTTCTTTTGAAAGCAGCTTAATTCCATTGAGAGAGTTCTGCAGAGATCGGAATAAGTGATAGTCAGAGTGTGCTATATCTGGTCATTACGGTGGAATCATCAAAACTTTCCAACCAAACTCTCGCAATTTTTGACGGGTCATCAAAAAGTGTGTGGTCGGGCGCTGTCATGATGGAAGACAACACCTTTCCTATTAATCAATTCGGACCCTTGTCAAGCTAGCAGACGAAAGTCCCGAAAATGGATTTACGATATACCTAAATACGGTGCTTTTTAGGTGCTAATTTGGTGCTAAGTTTATAATTTTAGTGCTCCTTTAATTTAGCCAGTGTTGCAATTTGAAAAACTCTCTGCTAGCTTGATATCAAGCTAGCAGAGGGTTTTTCAGGGTTTGCATTATCGCTAAATGTCTTTTGCCAAGAATTAAGTGATTTTTAAGTGCTTTACAACCGTGTAAAATTTTACTTCGAAATCCACCCGGAAATAATGTTTTTCAATTCAATTGAATTTAATTTTAATAAAAAATCAGTAAAAATGTAAAATTAAAAAAATAGCCGGATTTATGATGTGACATCATATTGAATGAATCAGGAACATTGGAAATACGATAGACTCGATTTTAGTGCTCCACCCCCGTGGCCGCAAAACCCACCCTCTCGTCAGGCAAACTTGTCGTTAAAGTGAAATATTTTTCATAAAGACAATATTGGCCTGTCCTTGCACGTATATATCGTACGATTTAGGTGCTTTTGATAAATGCATCGCCTGATTTTAGTGCTCCACCCCCGCGGTCACAAAACCCAGCCTTTCATCAGGCAAACTTGTCGTTAGAGTGAAATACTTTAAATAAGAATAATATCGCGCTGTCCTTGCACGTATATATCGTACGATTTAGGTGCTTTTGATAAATGAATTGCCAGATTTTAGTGCTCCACCCCCGCGGTCACAAAACCCAGCCTTTCATCAGGCAAACTTGTCGTTAGAGTGAAATACTTTAAATAAGAATAATATCGCGCTGTCCTTGCACGTATATATCGTACGATTTAGGTGCTTTTGATAAATGAATTGCCAGATTTTAGTGCTCCACACCCGTGGCCGCAAAACGCACCCTCTTGTCCGGAAAACTACTCGTTGAAGTGAAATATTTTTGATGAAGACAATATCGCCCTGTCCTTGCACGTATATATCGTACGATTGAGGTGCTTTTGATAAATGCATCGCCTGATTTCAGTGCTGCAACCCCGTGGCCGCAAAACCCACCCGCTTGTCAGGAAAACTTCTCGTTGAAGTGAAATATTTTTGATAAAGACAATATCGCCCTGTCATGAAACCAACCCTTACGTTTGGCAAACTTGTTAAAGTGAAGTACTTCAAATAAGAACGATATCGCCCTGTCCTTGCACGTATATATAATCCCTGACAAGAGGATCGGATTTGCGGCCACAGGGGTGGCTGACTAAAATTGAGACTAGCGTATTTCGAATATAGCAGATTCGTTCAACATAATGTCACATCATGAATCCGGCTATTTTATTAATTTAACATTTTCCCGGATTTTTTATTTGAAGTAAATACAATTTATTGAAAAATAATATTTCCGGGTGGATTCCGGCGTAAAATTTTATATAGTTGTAAAGCACTTAAAAACCACTTAATTCCTGTAAAAAGACATTCGGCGATAATGCAAACCCTGAAAATCCCTCTACTAGCTTGATATCTAGGTGGGTTCTACAGCCAATCGGGGTGGAGCACTAAAATCGGGCGATGCATTTATCAAAAGCACCTAAATCGTACGACATATACGTGCAAGGACAGGGCGATATTGTCTTTATCAAAAATATTTCACTTCAACGAGAAGTTTCCTTGACAAGAGGGTGGGTTTTGCGGCCACGGGTGTGGAGCACTAAAATCAGCCAATTCATTTATCAAAAGCAATTAAATCGTACGATAGATACGTGCAAGGACAAGGTGATGTTGTTCTTATTTAAAGTATTTCACTTTAACGACAAGTTTGCCTAATGAAAGGGTGGGTTTTGTGACCGCGGGGGTGGAGCACTAAAATCAGGCGATGCATTTATCAAAAGCACCTAAATCGTACGATATATACGTGCAAGGACAGGGCGATATTGTTCTTATTTAAAGTATTTCACTTTAACGACAAGTTTGCCTGATGAAAGGGTGGGTTTTGTGACCGCGGGGGTTGAGCACTAAAATCAGGCGATGCATTTATCAAAAGCACCTAAATCGTACGATATATACGTGCAGGGACAGGGCGATATTGTCTTTATCAAAAATATTTCACTTTAACGACAAGTTTGCCTGACGAGAGAGTGGGTTTTGCGGCCACGAGGGTGGAGCACTAAAATCGAGTCTATCGTATTTCCAATGTCCCTGATTCGTTCAACATGATGTCACATCATAAATCCGGCTATATTATCAATTTTACATTTTTACGGATTTTTTATTTAAAATAAATTCAATTTAATTGAAAAATAATATTTCCGGGTGGATTTCGGGGTATAATTTTATATGGTTGTAAAGCACTTAATTCCTGGCGAAAGACATTTGGCGATAATGCAAACTTATCACGTTTTTCGCGCTCAACTCATGAGGAACCCATACATCGAGCTTCTTTTTGTAGCCAGCTTTGTGTAAATGGTTCAAAACAGTTCTGTGGTCAATGCCTAGCTCCACACCAATATCGACACTGCTGATATGCTTATTTTGCTGGACTTTTTCAAGAATTTCATCAGCTTTTTCAGTAATTAGACGACCAGAGCGTGACTCATCTTTCACATCAAAATTACCAGAACGAAAGCGAGCGAACCATTTCCGCGCAGCAGATTTTGATAAAGTACCTTCACCGTACACAGCACAATTTTTTTCATAAGCCTGCGCAGCATTCTTTCCTTTGTCATAATAATATTGCAAAATATGGCGCAATTTTTCATTACTTTTCTCCATTTTCAAATGCAAACAACTTTCCAAGCACTGCACCAATTTCGATGTTTATACACTCAAAGTAACGCTCGAAGTATCACCTTTTCAACGAGCTTTTAGTGGTGTCGCTGCGATCTGTGTTTCCTGACTTATTTGCAATTGATGCCATCTATCGGGAAAAACGCTACGAACTTTTTCCCAGACCCAATATGATTACTCCCGAGCGTGCGGCGACCTTGTTGCTGCATTCCAAGCAACCACATGGAAGGCAACAGAGTGATTGCGGAAGGAAGATCTTGAGCCTCCGGATTCAAATCGCAGAGCTGGGAGGCCCCAGCCGTAACAATGACATCAGCGTTCTCTTTGGGAGAATCACGCCTGAGACCATCCCAGTATCATCTCATGGGGACCGCAAGTTTTAACCGTCCTCGGCAGCATTCGATCTTCTTTATCCTGCCGCGTCTATCTTGCTTCAGACTGCTGCCAGGTCCAACGGATGTTGGGCTACCGTGGGTGCGATTGACAGTCCTCACGTTTAAAATATACGCAAGTAAGCCGCAGGCCTTTGAATTAGTAGTAATCAAGATCTGGAGGGTGGGAGTTGGTCGGCTCAAACTGCAAGATTCAACGGATTTCCGGAAATTCTTCCGTAGCATACTGTTGCGAATTCAAGTAGTGATGATGGATGGAATCTGATTTAAATTGAAAACGAATGAGTTTTCACTCGAGGCAGGGAAAAAAAACCAGACTAAAGATGTTTGTAGAGAAAGCGGTTTATTCTACCGTCGAAATGTACATTACAAACAAAATATATTTAAAAAATACAAATAAATAAAATTCATTTTGCAGAGAATTTGAGTGAAAAGCACACAATTATATTAATTGTGTGCTGTCAATTCGTGACATGAACGGGGTACAGTCAGCGCTGCAGAGGACGGCACAAGATGAAAAATTTTGAGGATGCACAAATGAGAACAATATATTCCCAGTAACTTCCCAGCAAGTTTAGTTGAGAAAAATTACTGCGAATGAGTAAGAACACATGCAATTATATTAATTGAGTGCCAAAGGTTTGATGTAAAACGTGATGCAGCCCGCGCTGCAGAGCACGCCACACGGTGAGACTTTATGAAGATGCACCGATAATAAATACTCTCTTCACCAAAATTGAATCTAGATAAATTATGAAGGTATACTCTTACCGTTTATTTCAGGCCTGGTAAAATGGTAAAAAGGTCCGAGGTATGTACAGAAGGATGTGCTATCCAAGCGGGTTTTCACAGAAGTGTCTAAAATATCAAGATGGCTGCGCTTTCCAAAAACGTCGTTGTGCGACGCTTAAGTCAAGCAAGCGAGACAGCCGATGTGCAATGCTGAAGTCAAGCGAGAGAGACAGTCTCTCGCTTAAGCAGCATACCTGTGAGACACTGCCTCGACTCAGTGATGCCAGATGCGGGAATTTTGCCCCTATCTCGCTGCCCTCACCACGCTGCCCGTGCTAGGCGCGTCAGGGGAAGGCTTGCGCCGCTCGTAACAAATCTCGTCTCGATTGCGCTTTACATTGTCTCGCCCCACCCACTTCACAACAGCCACTGCGCGGGCTTTTATGAAATAAGTTATGGAAGATTTTTTAATGAATATATATAAATATTATATATATAAATAAATAAATGATGAATGTAAAGAAATATATAAAACGCTCACTAATTTCGCAGCCGTCAGCAAATGAATAGTGCATTACAATATCCAACACCAAAATGTAGTCCTTTACACGAAAGGTTCATTACAATTTATTGAATAAAAAGGAATTGTAATGCTCTACTCACGTCCCAGGTCCTACCACGTGGAGGTCGCTGCATAGAACCCACCCGTGGGGCCGTTGCTGTGTTTGTATAGCCAAGCAAATACGGACACAGGAAAGACCCCTGTCCATCCCTCCAACAATTAAACGTCTTATTTCTTCATTAAACTAAGAGCAACAAATAAAATATGATTTCGCAAGAGCAGTATTTTCTGTTCAAATAAAAAATAATTAATGTTTTCAAATAAAAAAATAAATAAATTTCTGTTTTTGTCTTAGGTTAATGGAATGCGTCATGAAAAGTTAATAAAAGCCAAGTTACAAATTTGGAAAAAAATATATTGCTCTACATAATCAACGGTATTATATTATATCTTTCTGAATTAATAAATAATAAATAAATGTAATTCTCTTTTTTCTTAAGTCTATGCAATGCATTATACACAATGTTATATTTATTTTTATTAACATTTATTATAATGTAACGCGTTCGATTTACTTTATTTTCAGTTTTTTAACGTACCTATTACAATATTTATGTATTTTTATTTATATTTATTCGTGTTTATATTTTTATATTGTTTATTTCATGACCAATTTATTCCCGAAGAACTATTTAATTATAATATCACAAAGTTTTAAGGAACTATTTAGTCGTTATATCACAAGTTATTTCGCGCAGAAATTATGGTAATTTGGTTTAAGCAATCAATCTTTTTATTATATTCACTTATTTATCCGATATTACGTTGAGATAAAAACGGTGTAGTATGTGACGTCACACCCTGCCTGATTGTTGATTGGTCGGTGAGCCGGGTCTGCGTAGTGTGTGACGTCACACGCTGCCTGACTGTTGATTGGTCGGTGAACCGAGTCTGCGCATGGCGTATTGTGTGAGGTCACACGCTGCCTGACTGCTGATTGGTCGTTGCGTCGGGTGCGCGCGCAGTGGGCGCTAAAACAGACCCAGTGGAGAGAGTACCCAAAAGGGAACAAATTCCCCGCATCTGGCATCACTGCCTCGACTATCTTCGTGATAGCCGAGCGCAGCACACTACCCAGCGGCAGCAGGTTGATGCACGGCGAATATCGATCGCCGTGTGTCAGCTGATTTTTCAACACATGCCGATGGACTAGAACTTCATAACCGTGTTCGCTTTCGTGTCTGTCCGACGAGAACCCCTGCGATTCTTTTTCTCGAGAGGCTCCCGTTGCTGCAAACTTTCGGTAATGCCGTCGATCGTCTCTGGTTTGAGTGTGGGAGTTAGCTCCGTTATTTTTGGTGATAAAACTCGAGCGATATATCGTGACGGCACGCAATCGTGCCGGGATTTTAACGTCTTTTATTGTAGCGGTCAAACAGCTAGCGCCCAGTATTTTAAATTTTACCAGTAATTTGGTTTTCGAGAAGGTAAGGATCGCCGAACGAGTTCCCTTTCTTTGTTTTTCTAATTATTTTATGATTGTAAATTTGAGCGCGTTCGGGTTCGCGTATGCCATGTGAGTATGTCGTAAAATGAGAGCGATATCGGGTGTAAGAGACGCGCGCCTGTGACTTTGAGAATACCGTTAGGAGAGTCACGTTCTCATTTGAATTTCTGGATATCATTTGACGTATTGTCGGGGTAAATCAATCGAATTACCCGTTGAGAGAGTGAGTGATGAAAACGGAGATCAGTCCTGGGATACTTAATGTTATTCCAGCTATTTATTTGATCGTGTCCGTCTTAGTTATTTATTTGACTGCGTTTGACTTATTTTGTTCGTTATTTAATTTTTCATGACCAAGTTTTTTTTTATCATTTATTTATTTATTTATTTGACTGCATTGGGACTTATTTTGTTCGTTACTTAATTTTCCGTGACATATATTATTTGGGACTTTCGTTTTAGTTATTGAAAATTTGTTGCGTTAATGATTTCAGCTATACCGAGCAATACGTTTCCTGTCCTTATTTAGTTGTTTTTTTTAAGTATATTCTATTCAACTACTTTCTTTACGTCCTATTTTATTTTATTCTCTGGACCAGGCAGACCTCGTAGGGCGAGTGAATGTGTGTGGAGATTGGTGTGGTTGTGCCACCTATTGTGCGTGGTTATGGGAGACTTTATTGTTGTAACCAGTCCGATATCTTTTGTCAAATATTGTGAAGGAATTGAGTCGACAAGAATCCAGCACGTTGCTATATGTCACTTCTCGACTGTGCTTCCGAGAGTGGTAACTTGTCTCTCGGTTAATTCCAAATTCGTTAATAAAAGAGCTTTAAAACTTTTTACTCGCGATTTCTACGTATTCAATGTTTTAAAACATACTTTTCGTTAATGAAATTCCAACTCGCACTTTTTTATAATACTCAGGGAATGTATAATAAATAAAATAGTTTGACTTGCATCCAATCAACGGTGAAGTATCAAGATAACGTAGACTAAATGAAGTTGGTATTCCCGAATACGCTATGGTCTCTCAGAGAGCTGATTTATTTCGGCTAGGTGGACAGGGGTTTTTTTACAGGCGCGATATTTACTTATAAATGAGGAAGTAAAATGATTTTGTTGGACGTTTAAAACTACTCGATACGGGTAAGATCTCACATATATAGGGTGCGCCATATTTTATGTCGGTATGCAAACATTGAATAACTTAAAAAAAAAACAACCGATTTCCATATATGAGGTATTTTTATTTAGTTTGGTCCTTTACAATTCATTTGCACTAGTTTTTGAATACAACATCAATCAAGTGGCCGCCTTTATTGGCCAAAGCAAAATGTGCCCGTTTTGCTGCGTTTTCCATCACTTTTTCGAGCATTTGGGGCGGTATAGCGGTGATTTCGGCACGGATGTTTGCCTTGAGCTCGTCAATGGACTGATGTTTGTTGCCGTACACTTTGCTTTTCAAATAACCCCACAAAAAGAAGTCCCGAGGGATCAAATCTAGAGATCTGCGTGGCCAGTTAACGTCGCCATTTTTTGACATCACACGCCCAGGGAATTTTCGTTGCAGAAACTGCATTGTTGGATTTGCAGTCTGGCATGGCGTACCGTCTTGTTAAAACCAGTAACCGTCCAGGCCTTTTTCATACATTTGTGAACAGACATAATGAGCCAACACCCACCGATATCGATTCCCATCGACTGTTTCGTCTTCTCTGAAAAAAAATAGCCCAATGATGGTTTTGGCGCAAACGCCGACCCAAATCGTCACTTTTTGGTCATGCAATGGTGTTTCATGGATCTCGTGTGGATTCTCCGTTCGCCAAATGCGGCAATTTTGCTTGTTAACGGCGCCAGAGAGTGTGAAATGGGCCTCGACGATATGCACGTTGAGTTAACACAACTGAACGACTATTTTCAATGTACAGCGTCACTATTTCGGCGCGTTATTTCGGTGTGAAGCGATTCGTGGTTAAAATTGTATTGAATTGACGTTTCAAAAACATATCTATTCAAATGAATCGGTTGATGAATGTCAAAGTTATTCAATGTTTACATACCGACATAAAAGATGGCGCACCCTGTATGTTTTGTAGAATTTGTACTTATGCTAGATACTTATTCTAGCTCTACTAAATTTTCTGGAAATAATAAGAGTTATAAAACTAGCCAAACGCACATGGAAGATGCATCAGTTCGACTAACAAGGAAGGATAGTTTGGTGTCCCCCTCCGATTTTGATGAAACTCACGTATGTTGTAGAGCATCGAAAACTAAAAGACACTTTTTTTTTATCGGCGGAAAAACATTTCGAAGGGGTGAAATCGGTCTTCAAAGTTAGGCACATCGAGGGGTGATTATACAGTTTCACCCAGAAGGCGTCAACCAATTTCAATGAAACAAAAACCAAAATACTCCTCATTGAAGACTATAAAAATTCCACGTGAAGTTGAAGAAAAAAATTCATTTGCAGGGGTTAAACTGCATAATCACCCCTAACTTTGAAGGGTGCTTTCACCCCTTAGAAATGTTTTTCCGCCGATAAAAAAAACATACCTGTCTTTTAGATTTCGATGCTCTACAACATACGTGAGTTTCATCAAACCCGCAGAGGAACACCAAACTATCCTTCCTTGTAAGATCCAGGAGATCTATTTTCGAGCTAAGGCGAGTGATCGTCGTAATGGACGATACGTATACGAATAATACGTATAATCGCATTTGTGAACCAACATTTATATATACAAATATCATGTTCGTAAACTAATCCAAGTTTTGCACACGAAAAGTAATTTGTATGTTTACTTGATTCATGCACGAACACGATATTTGTATTAGAAGCGGAAATATGCATATGAACACGCGTCATCCTCGCGGCTGATACCTCATTAGGATTAAGCTTTATGAGTGGTTCCTTCGCGAGCCTAATGAATATGATCATGTCTAAAAAATGACAATTCAGAATATTGCAGAAAATACTCTCATTTTCTTTGGTAAACTATATATACAAGAGGTTATGCGAAGAAAACGGCAGAGGTATTCAGGTAATCATATACTTAAGCAGAATAAAAATATCAAAAATTCTCTGCAGAAAAATTTTTAGGGATTTTCCGAGAGAATTTTTCACCACGTGATCGCTTCCTCAAATAACATTTGCAGAGCTACCTTTCCTCTACCCTGGAGGACAACTCCTGGGGGGTTAAGATTTGCAGGCGTGCTACTGCTAGAAACGTCGGTAGGCACTACCCAGGTTACGACTAGGCGGTATTTGTCCTTAATACGTTGCCCAGCCCTTTAACGGGTTTTTCCCGACTATTTAGAGGAGATTGGGTTAAGAGGTAAATGGTTCGGTTGGCCAGTACGTCATTGCCATGCGAGACGTTTAATAAAAAATGGGAATGAGTGCGTAGAGCCCTGAGGCACCAGGGAGGTTCGTGAAATAGAGCGTTTGAGCGAAATGTGCGATTTGCATTAACGCCACCCTCTCTAGTAAAAGATCCCGAGGCGCGAGTTGTCAAGCGCCCTCAGGGTGTAGAGTACTGTAGACTCTTAACGACTGCCCGTCGCGGGACTCAACAAAACGTGAACTGGAGGTGAAACGAAGGCTGCCCTCCAGATGACCTAGGGGAGAATAGAAATAACCAAATGGTAGGGTGGCCCTGCGATCTAGCGTTGTCTATGTCGTTGGCCCACGAGGGAGAAATCGCGTCAAGCACACGACGTTAAACAGTGAGGAGAATGGAACATGGAAATTGGGAATTGTGGTAGATTGTTTGATATGCACACGAACTCACAGTTTTAGAATGCACCGATTGATTGTTTATTTGCAAGATAATTCGTACAGGAGTGTTTGCGCACGAATTATTGGTGTTAAATGGCTGAATAATAATAATTATGTGATCGGATTATACTGTAAAATGTTATGCTCGAACAATAATGTAGACGCGAACGACAAATGTATGTACGCGATGATGACGTTAAGTTTTGAAGAGGGCTTGAATAACATTGAGATAAGGTGAGGACTGCCGCTTTTTAAGGGTAGTGACTTGGATGCGATGCATGGGTAATTGCCCTTGCAGTCTACTTCTCGTCAAAAATGTGGAGTAAGCGGTCTCGCGGATTTGGGTTCTAAGAAACAGGCTAATGGGCCTCGCAGATTAAGGGGCTATACCAGTGTGACACTTTCAAAAAATCGATTTTTTTTTGTCTTTTTGGACAGTTTATACTTTGAAGAATATCCTGTAAAAATTTCAAGGCCTTATCTTTAATACTCCTGAATGGCAGCCTTCTAAAGAGCAACCGCTCGTAGGTATAAGATGACCCATCTGCCTGGAGGCGGAACTCGGAGCTGACGTGTTGTTACCTGATTCTTTGGTCACTATAAGGGGAGGGAACACTATAGAGGGCACTCTATAGGGCCATTTGAAATCAAAGTTGCCATTTAAAAGGTACTCAGGAGTCGTTCAACGCAGATAAACGAACCAAAGGTTGAGGAGAAGGGATTAAGAATACCGTGAAGCTAATTGAAAAAGTTATTAATAAACTCCAGAAATACTATGGATTAGCAATTACCAGACATCAAGATAATGTTGATGAAATGTATCAAGAAATTTGGGCTACCTTGCATCAGTTGCTTCGACAGTCGAAAATTCGAACCACGGAAATTGCCCTGCAGGTGCGAATAGCTGGTTCTCATATCGCCGCGCGAAAGCTCAAGGAATGAACGTATCAAAGTTCAAATATGATTATCTGTCACTTGACAAGGGTATTACGGAAGCTTTGGAACCTATTTATACTGACTTGAGTTCAAGGGAATTACTAGAGCGATGCAAAGAAGGGAACACGCAGAATAACTATGAAAGTTATCACGGCTTGCTCTGGCACTTTGCTCCAAAGCACCTTCATAATGGATTGAAAACGATCGAGCTCGCTAATTTCCTTGCAGTTTCAATATTTAACGATGGTTCTTATGCTATTCTAAAAATGCTACAAATAATGGACGTCATCATCGGTCCTATTGCAAAAAAATATGCCATGGAGAGAGAAGACAGCCGAATCAACCAGGCGCAGTTACGTCATGAAGCATCCTCAAAAGAGGGACGAACAGCTCGGAGAAAAGCTTCAGCCTCTCAGCAGGCATTATTCGAGGAAGAGGAGGGTCCATTGTATGGGCCAGGAATAGCTGATTAGCAGTTTTTATAGTAAATATTAGGTGCGCAACTAAGTTACCGCTGTTTTTTTTTTATGAAAATGCAACTTTATTGTGAAAAAATGTTTTTAACACACGTGCTTTGCAAATAGCTCAATTTTGACCGGTTTCCATGGTAGAAAACGAGTCATTTTTGTTTTGCAATCAGCTGTTTACATTTCTCCCCTGTTTTTATATTCCTTTATTCTAATATTATGATTATTTCATTCCTTCACTGTTATTCTTCTGTTTTTCTGTCAAGAATTTCCATGTGACAGGAATGAACACAACTGTTTTGTTTACGTCAACTGCTAACCTAGCAGACGCGATGATGTAATGATGTGACGTGGGAAAACGTTGATTAATTGTCGAAAATTGAGCTATTTCTCGCACTCATGTTAAAAAGCACTGTACGCAACTCTTTCAAAATGTTGGTCATTCAGTCTCGTGCAAATTTGGCCCTCGCCTTCGGCTCAGGCCAAATTATGCACTCGACCGGAATGACCAACATTCTGAAAGAGTTGCGTAATGTACTATTACAAATGAATCATTCACAATATTGCCCATCGCTAGCGACAACTTTTACCCATCTTTCTGGCAGAGCTCGAATACCGTCACGGTAGAAGTGTTCGTCTTTTGAGGCTATCCACGAATCAAGCCATTTTTAGATGTTTTCATATGAGCTGAACTGCTGATTAGCCAGACCATGTGCCATCGAACGGAATAAGTAATAATCGGATGGCGCAATAACTGGGGAATATGGCGGGTGGGGTAGGACTTCCCATTTGAGCGTTTCTAAGTAGGTTTTAACGGATTTGGCAACGTGAGCCCGAGCGTTGTGATGCTGTAGAATCACTTTTTCGTGCCTCTGCTCATATTGTGGCCGCTTTTCGCGCAGTGCTCAGCTCAATCGCATCAATTGAGTTCGATACCGTTCTCCAGTGATGGTTTCGTTCGGTTTAAACAGCTCATAATAAATAACACCACCCTGGTCCCACCAAATACACAGCAAAATCTTCGCAGCGTGAATATTCGGCCGAGCCGACGACGTAGAAGCATGACCGGGCAGTCCCCATGATTTTGTTCTCTTTGGGTTGCTGTAATGAATCCATTTTTCATCACCCGTACCGATGCGATGAAGAAAACCCTTCTTTTTTACCGCTGGAGCAGTTGTTCACAGGCGAAAAAACGACGCTCAACGTTTCTTGGCTTCAAATCATAAGGAACCCAAGTTCCTTGTTTTTGAATCATTCCCAACGCATGCAATCGCTTGGAAATGGCTTGGCGGGTAACTCCTAATGCTGAAGCAAGCTCTTTTTGCGTTCGGCACGGATCCTCATCGAGCAATGCCTCTAATTCAGCGTCTTCGAAGGTTTTTGGCCTTCCTTCACGCGAACGGTCGTCAACATCAAACTCACCGTCTTTGAAGCGACGGAACTAATCACGGCATGTTGTTTCACTTAGAGCAGCATCTTCGTAAACTTTTTGGAGTTATTGATGCCCTTCAGCCGGCGTTTTCTTCGAATGAAAGAAGAAAAGCAACACTTCCCGTCAATGACGATTATTTGGCACAAAATCAGACAGTTTCACACAACCAAAAGTATATCACGCAAAAACAAAATCACTAATGTGTCAAAGCGGTTTGTTTACCATATGTCTAAGCTTGGTTCATGACGTTTTGGTTATGTCCCAATCGACCAGCACTTACTACTGGAGCCATGTCTTGAAAAACAGCGGGAACTTAGTTGCGTACCTAATATCATTTTATCTTCCAAAAATCGATAGTTAAATCTTTAAACGCGTTTTTCTCGAAATGAGATTTTTCAAATTTGCTGACATTGTAACTCAAAGAGCAATTATCCGATTGACTTGAAATTCGAACTAAGTACTCGTGGATACATTTACTCTATAATAACGCAGGATATTTTTAATTGGATGGAAATTGACGATTTGGCATTGAAAAAAACGACCAGTTTTAGGCAAAAAAAACAGACTTTTTTTTCGTAACTACGCCATTTTGTTAGATTTCAATATTTTTCGAAAATTCTGCGTCATTGTACAGGAAATACCTTTCAGTTTAACGACATTTTTTTCTTTCCCGGTTTCAGCTACTCAATCGGCCGAAATCATGTCAGCAGTAGAGAATCTTTTTTTTTTTGGCGTCTCCGAAGGCAGCGCATAAGTCGCTTGGATCTCAATATTTTTCTATGAAAAAATTATGTAATATAGGTTAAATATAGCCAAATATATTCTTAATTTTTCAAAACATTTAATTGAGTACTTTTCTTCCAAAAAATTCCCAAAAATTACCCAAATTTTCAGCGTTCACACTGGTATAGCCTTAATCGTCCTGCTAGCGCATCTCGGTTGGGCGACACATTTATCGCTGCCGTTTGACGAGTGGCTGGATACATACCATAACCCGGTCGTGGGACTGTTTATGCTAGCTAAAGTCGAAGCGGCTACAGCCAAACAGATAACGCAGGGCCTTGTCTTGGCAGCATTAAAAATATTGAATGTTGCCGAGGATAGTTGTAACTTCCGGTATCGATGAGATGATGCTGGATCGGTCTCAGGCGTGTCTTTTCCAACGAGAGCGCTGACGTCATTGCTACGACTAGGGCCTCCCGCTCTGCGATTCGATGTCAGAGGCTTGAAATCATCCCTCTGGTCGATAAAGAAGTCTTCTTCCATTGTGACTCTTTTGGTTCCAATGTCGTTGCTCTGGATGCGGCGATAAGTTCGCCGCATGCTCGGGAGTAACATAAAACAAAACGAAAAACAAAACGACATTAATTTTGTGCCGTACGAACTAACATTCCTTGTTGGGTCGCCTCGGGAAAAACTCTCGGCCGAACGAGGAGGTCACCCCACGTATCAGCTACCTCAATGTTCATATTTGTGACAGGGCCAAAAAAATAATCCGTCACAACTCCTCCCACCATATACCCCGAGACGACCTCAACCGTATCTACTAGGTTCTCTAGAAAACATCAGATACGTAGCAAATGGGTGAACATATGCCGTTCCTTTCGAATTATTTCTTATGGTTTGACGTATAGGAAAGGAGTTTGTACAGAGAATACATGTTAGGATCTACCAAGGGGATATGTATAATAATGATAATTTTCCCATCGTAATAGGTTGCCGAAACTCGAGAAATTCTCGATATGGTGCTTGAATGTATGTCTGTTAATGGTATAGCTACAGCAAATTGTGGGTGACTTTCTTTTATGTCTCGAATAATTAATTCCCAAGTAGCAAGCTTCAACAATTCTGGGTGAAGAAGTCCCAGCTTGGCGTAATATGATATATTGGGTCTGGGAAAAAGTTCGTGGCGTTTCTCCCGATAGATGGCATCAATTGCAAATAAGTCAGGAAACACAGATCGCAGAGACACCATTAAAAGCTCGTTGGAAAGGGGACACTTCAAGCGTTACTTTGAGTGTATAAACATCGAAATTGGTGCAGTGCTTAGAAAGTTGTTTGCATTTGAAAATGGAGAAAAGTAATGAAAAATTGCGCTATATTTTGCAATATTATTGTGACGAAGGAAAGAACGCTGCGCAGGCTTGTGAAAAAAATTGTGCTGTGTACGTTGAAGGTACTTTATCGAAATCTGCTGCGCGGAAATGGTTCGCTCGCTTTCGTTCTGGTAATTTTGATGTGAAAGATGAGTCACGCTCTGGTCGTCCAATCACTGAAAAAGCTGATGGAATTCTCGAAAAAGTCCAGCAAGATAAGCATATCAGCAGTGTCGATATTCATGTGGAGCTAGGCATTGACCACAGAACTGTTTTGAACCATTTACACAAAGCTGGCTATAAAAAGAAGCTCGATGTATGGGTTCCTCATGAGTTGAGCGCGAAAAACATGACAGACCGAATTAATATCTGCGATGCGCTGCTAAAACGCAATGGAATCGAGCCATTTCTTAAACGTGTCATAACCGGTGATGAAAAATGGATCACGTACGACAATCGGAAGCGTCAAAGATCGTGGACAAGTGATGGTGAACCGTCACAAGCGTTCGCGAAGCCAGGATTGACGGCCAGGATTAAAGGTGGCAGCGGTGGGATCTGCTAAAGTATAAGTGATACGTGAGTTATTTGGACAAAAAGTGTTTTCGACAAAGTAAAACGAGTGACTCTGAAGTGACGACCACGACTTTGGGAAGGACACCAGTGTCGTTCGTGAAAACCCGACTAAGCTACCGCGAAGGCGCAAAATGTACTTCGGTGCGGTGTAACATTTCGGTCTACCGTTTAAAGTCCGGATTGACGATGTCACGTCAAGTCGCGGGAAGCCGCACAAAGTGTGCAACCAACTACTCGAGGCGACTACTTGAGACGAGGCCGTCGCGCAACCATTGGCAACGCACCAAGGACGAGCCCAGGAACCACCGAAGGAAAGGGTCAACTGCGCCAGGAAGGACGGCAAGGACCATCTACAGAGGGGAGCTGCAGGACTCTAAGTCAACAGCACCCGAGGTACCGCCATGGAGAGGACCATCTACAAGATCATCCTTCCGTAAGTAGCGGTTACATTATAAATATACATATAGCCTTTCAGAATAAAAGCCAGTCAGATCCGTAGTTTGGGAAAAATATTCCACTACATAATTATTTCTCTTGGGATTTTGTGGGAATATTTTAAAGTAAAGTCTACCGCCAAATTAGCCACATGCCGCAATCCAGAGGCGCCCGACCAAAACGTAGGAGCAACTCGCTAGATACGACGTTGCCCGGCAAAGGGGTAGATTCCACAGTCGGATTACTGTGGCCGTAGGGGACATCGCGTACAGAACGCGAAGGGCGCTAACAGAGCTCTCGCCGTCGGGACGTATCGCCGCTGACAGGCAAGAGGCCCTTGCTGGCCGACTGACAGCCCAGTTCGGCGTGAATCCACTCCGTGGCGCGTCGTTTGGCGACCACGACAGTGACGAAAGCGACGACGTTTTCAATATGGCTACCGGTGACAAGACTCCCGGACGCATTACGGATGAAACGGTCGAGCGGGTAATCGAAAACATGCGTACAATAGATCGCGTAGGTTTCCCGGCAGCAACCGGTACGGCAGCCCGGTCGGTACCTGTACGAGTGCGAGATCGGTTAGAGGTGGTCAACCGGACCCATCGTGAAATGGAAAGAGCTCGACGTCAGTATGAAAGGCTGCAGCGCAAGCATGAACGAGGCCAACGTGAACTCGATCGCGAACTCCCGGAGGCAGAGACACCGTCGATGAAACGAAACTTGGGCGACATGTTAAACGAGGTAGGTGCGGACGAATACGAGCTCTTCCACTCCATAAGAGAGGAAATTGCTGAGCTTCAGCAAGCGGTAAGGAGGAGCATGGATAGAGGACTATCAGGCCCTCTCGCAGCCTCCGAGACCTGCGTGGTTCGAGGAGACACGGACGCCCTCAAACATTCTCAGCTTCAGTACGGGAATAAAAATGGTAAAAACGTTCGACGGCAAAGACGCAAAGGCATTACCGCTATTGTTAAAGTCCTGCGAGACGATTTTTTGCAGGGTAGCCGAGGAGGAGCATGACACCCTCCTGGAATTAATTGTCATGAGCAAATTAGAAGGTGCGGCAGTAAGACAACTGCAGCACAAAACCATCAGTACCATGGCGCAACTCAAGAGCGAGTTAGAAGCGTTGTACGGAAAACGGAAGACCCTGACCGCGTTGCAGATGGAGTTCAGCTCCCTCCAGCAGGGACAGAATAAGGACATCGCCGCCTATGCTGCAAGTACGAAGAGAATTACGGTAGACATCACCGAAATACTCTGTGAACCATTGAGAACAGAGAATCAGAAGATCACCGTCGAGAGTGTCACCCGACGAAGCGCACAGGCTAATTTCGAAAGCGGCCTGCACGGCCAGGTGCAAGTGCTGGTACGTGCGAGAAACTACCAAACGCTGCACAACTCTGTGGCGGCGGCCATAGAGATCACCAACATGGTGCAGCCAAAGGGAGGGGTAGGTGGAGCACTTAGCTACCCCAGAAGGTCCTAAGGCGCACCAACCCGGCAGGGAGAAAATTGCTTCACTTGCGGAAGGCCAGGGCACGTGGCTCGAGACTGCACCCGCAGATCGGGAAGAGTGAGGCTACCGATGCCCAGTGAGGGTGAATCCATACACCACGTCGACGTTGTGTGCAATTATTGCCAGAAAAGGGCCACTTGTGAAAATACTGCAGGAATAGATTGTCGCCGAACAGGAGCGAGTCTGCTCAGTTCTCACAGCATCCCCGACGTCCAAGGGACTCAGGGGGCAAGAATGCAAAGTCTACAGTAACCGCAGCAACGAGTCGATCAAGTACCGATGCCAACCCGCTGGGTACGATGAGATTAAACACACTCACGGCCCAGCAGAGACCCGCACGCAGGAAGGCGGAGACAACGCAACAGTTACTGCAAGTAATGCTGCCGGCGTCCAGCGCTACGGCTAGCGACTTTGACATCGTCGCATCATTAGCCGTGACCGGGATACTCACCCTTAAGGTGGACACTGGGGCCCAGTGCAGCATAATAAAGGAAAGATGCCTTAAGCCATGGTGAGAAGCTGCACCGAGGAGTTGCAGAGTGTGGCGGATGAAAAATTCACCCCTCTCGGTATAACAAAAGTTGTGCTGGAGACACCGGCTCTAAATGTAGAACACTGGTTCTACATATTTCCGAAGAGTTTTCTCCTCATGACCGTCGCTCTTATGCGAGGATATCCAGCAGTTCGTTCAAGGCAAAAGAAATAGCATACTAATTTAAACTAAAGGGCATGAGATTTTGTATGCAACCAAAACCCACTAGAATAAAGTATAATCCCGACCGCAATTAACAACAAGACATACATATTTAGACAACATATAACTAAAACATGCTTTGTAACTGTAATTTTTATCGTTATCAATTATTTTTATTTTTCGTGGGGATTCGGGCTCGAACCCAGGACTAATTAATGTTAGACTTCGAGGTGACTGAGAGTACGGTTTATTAACAAAAAGAACAATTTCATAAAAATGTCAATATTCCATTTTGGGCCGCTGATACCCCGTACAATGCATTTAACTTCGGTAATTTCGATGATTATTTCACAATTCTTATTTTATTTCACGTTTACACGGATTCCTGGTATCCCAGGCTTAAATATTTATAGTGATTTTCTTTGTTGGTATTGACCCAGTGACTCTAACACTCACATATAGCTTAACGCGTTGAACTCGCTCCTCGAAACGATATCTCACTTATTCTTATAACACTCTCTCTCTCACACCCATTGCACCTCCTCGCTGTCTCTTTTCCACTCGCACGCCTATATAACTCTTATTTATATGCCAGTTTAAAAGACACATGACCTAATTTTAATTTTCTTAAACACTACTTGCTTAATTCTCTTTGATCAATTTCCTGCACATTATTCTATCCACTTATCCTATTCGTCTTAAACCTATCTACTCCTAAATCGATCTCACTTTAAACCTATCCACTAATTATTCTTTTTTTAGTTTATTTAAATGACTCGCCTGTCCAATTCTCCTCCTCCAGTCTTTGTTAACACTGACTCAATTCCTTTTCCTAATTCCGGAACCACGGATTTTAATGCAATGTATAATAATTTTACTTGATTTCCGAACTTTTCACTTTCAAGGATAATTACTTCGTTGTTAACTGCAGAGACTTGTGAAAAAATGTATCAGTTCGGAGAAGACTTGTACTAGACACTTGGGCTATCAGCGCATAGAGAGCTCCTCCTTCCGCGCAGGCTCTTTTATAGCCTTCCCCTCGCCCCGTTCTGCTCTACGTCATCATCCGTTTTTGTTTCAAAATCTAACGCATTTATTAATTTTGTAGCTTGGCGCTACCGCGCCCACCACCTTCTCCTCGCCGCCAAGCGAGGCCAGCTGGTCGCTGACCTGCTGTTTACGGCAGCGAGGGAATTCCGGAATACATTCGGAATAATACAGTAGGCTCTTATCGCCTTTTGAAATAATAAAAGGGGCTAGAGAGTGTAACTATGTTACAGCTTATGTGGTCCTTTCATTCTTCCACCCGCTTGGTCACTCGACCGGGAAGCGATTAGGAAGGAAAGAGCAGCTAAATAAAGAACTCCAAGTTAACCTTGATCCATATGATTATTCGGCCTTCTGTCTCATTTCCCGCACGGATACGACCTACCTGCCCCAGGGCAGCTCGGCGCGCCTGGGCATCCTCATTGCCCAGACTATGCCAGTCGAGTCCGTATCGAGGACACATGCAGGCTGTGACTCCCTTCCTCTCGCACACGTAGCACAACTCTCCCCGCTGCGCAGGCAGGTACTTGGCACGGTTGTGACCGTATCCCCCGCAGTTCTACCAACGGAACCTTTCGCAACGGGATGTGGTCGCGGCAACTCCGCTAACGGGGTGTCGTCCAGCCACACCCCCTACCCACTAGTACCTTCTAGAGTCACCGGAGCCTCTGCGTCCTTCCCGCCTTCCTCCTCGGCCGAGCGCTCCGACTCGCTCGGCGTCTGAGTTGTTGGGGCTCTTCGGGAACCGTGTCCAGATTATTGGCCCCCATGCTCAACGATCTCTCTCATCGGTCCAGAATAGCCGATCTTACCGGCTCAAGGGCCTGCGCGATTTCTCCATCTTGTGAGAGCGGATAAAGCGGTTTTAAATCTTCTAGCGAAACAGTCGACCCCCCCCCTCCCCAATATCTTTAATCTCATAGACTTCCGCCGAAAGTACTCGCCAAACACGAAAAGGCCCATGACAGTTAGTGAACAACTTGTCTGCCACATTCTGGGCGGCATTCGAAAGAATCCGCTGTTTTTTTTAGCATAAGATTCCCGACTCGGAATAATTTCTCGCAACGATGCTTGTTATATTGAGCCGTCCACCGTTGATACGCCTTCTCAAAATCATGCGTAACCTGCTCGCGCACGAACTCTACATCACGCATTTGTTCCGACCAACTTTCTCGTGGTAACGGAATAATCTCGATCCTCTTCCACACGACGCACAGTCAGACCGATTCCCGAAAAGCTGGTCAAAAGTCGAAAACGTAGTTCATTCTGTTTGAGATATAGTATATAAGGGTTTTTGGGGTCGCTGATTACGAATCCGAAGTCAAAATTGTAAAAAAACGAAATGGCGGGTTCAAAATGGCGATAGTAAACCGAAAATTCTCAGTTATAATACGGAATGTTTATCGAATTTGTATGAAACTTGGTTTCTGTAAGTTTCCGAGGTCGCTGAATACAAATCCGGTGTGAAAAGAACAAAATTCAAAATGGCGGATCCAATATGGCGGACGCAATTTTCGTAATCGGCCGGATTCGCTTGAAACTTGTTATTCGGGGGTTTTCGAGGTCGCTAAATACGAATCCGGTGTGAAAAAAACAAAATTCAAAAGGGCGGATCCAATATGGCGGACGCAATTTTCGTAATCGGCCGGATTCGCTTGAAACTTGTTATTTGAGGGTTTTCGAGGTCGCTGAATACGAATCCGGTGTGAAACAAACAAAATTCAAAATGGTGGATCCAATATGGCGGACGCAATTTTTGAAATCAACCGGATTTGCTTGAAACTTGTTACTCGGGGGTTTTTGAGGTCGCTGAACATGAATCCGATGTGACAAAGACAAAATTCAAAATGGCAGATCCAAAATAGCGATTATAAAAATTTATTAACTTTTTATAAATCTGTAAGTAAATTATATATTCGATGAAAAGTAATAAAACATCTACTTTTACATCTATAATTGTATTGATTAAAATCACTTTTGAAAGACTTATTTTATACTATTTACAAGTTACATTTCCTTTTTTTATTGAAGTGAATGTACTTCAGTTACATGCAAGTAATTTTTCTTTGAAGCACATATTTCTTAAAATCATTTTCTGAAACAAAATAGATTTTGTGAAATAAAATTAACATGTTCAAACAGTTAATTTATTATTATTTTAGTTTAAGTAAATATTTTTTAAGATTACTGTATAATAATTTGATTTACAGTTTTAAAATAAATGTATTTGGATTACAGAGTAATGATTTTCTTGTTTAAAAGAAATATTTTGTACATATTTAAGATAAGTAATTACATTTTTAATCATTTATAAAAATATTGAAAAATGTATTATTCAAATATATAAGAAAGTGTAATAAGGAACACGATTTTTTAAATACTAACATTTATTTGAGAAATACAGTACAAAGCCAAATTCAAAAAATAAATTTATATTAACAAGAATATTGTTCTAATATCAACATAAAAATTAGTCTTCATCATCAGTCGAATTGTCTGTATACAAATCTAAAGAATCTGACGACATCGAAAAAGAAGAGATAGAATCATCAGTAGACGCATAAACAGTTGGTGAAGTAAGCAAAGCAATTGTTTCCGGAAATAAGGATTTTTATTTCTTATGTGGCAATTTCTTTAAGCTTGATATATACGGATCTGATGCCACTAGCAAGCGCAAGAAAAGATTTTCCATCGATTTTGTTCTGCCGCATTTTCGTGCAAAATCTTCACGGTATCTTTTAATATATTTATTACAAGACTCCTATGCATCTTCAGACATTTGTCCGATTGGTAATAAAGCAGATTGTATTATTTCAGAGCCGTGAATTAAAAGTTTGTGAACAGAAGTAGGCATGTAGAACCAGGGATATAAGTCGACGAATTTTTGAGCTGTTTCCATTGTGTATTCTTGGAAATGTGGTACTTTAATTTCATGGCCACTTGAAATAGCTTGTAAAATAACATGGAACCTTTTAATAACATCTTCGTCAACGCCCGTTATAGTAGCGGAAATTGATGCATTTTCGAAAAATCGTCGAGCAGTGTTCCTATCATTCGTACTACCATATCCAGGCTTTGGTTGATCCACAATAAGTCCTAACTGTTGGCGAAAACCTTTTTGAATATATTTTTTTCTATTTTCTGTCGCTTTCTTATCTTCACTTGTTCGCGCTTGCCATTTTTTAATATCCAATTTATACGAAACATGCAAACAACATTCAAATAATCGAATCCACATATGTAATGTAGATATCTTTTTCAAGATCTTCAAGATCTTTCAAGTTCTTTTTTCAAAAGTACATCGATCTTATTGAAATCTTTACTAGTAGCATTACATAAATAGCAACGTTGAGTAGAAGCAGTTGCAGTAATTGCGTTACAAACTTTACCATCAATCATAGTTAAAGCGAGTTCGTAAGTAACAATGATCTCTTTTCTATTTATTACAGTTTTAAAAGGCATAAGTTTGTCCGCTTGTTCTTTTATATACTCTGTTTGTTTAACAGTGGCCTCAGTAGTTTCATGCAAAAATTCAATTTTTATTGGTCTACAAAAGCGTGGTGATGATGGTCTCGGATTTTTCCATACAATGATTTTTGCAGATGTATTTTTATCGATCGATATTAGTTGCACTGGAACAAGCGAAGTGAAAAAGATACTAGCATCTGATTTACTTCCATCATCATTACTAAATTTTTGCTTGTACATACTTTGGCCAGAACTGCCATCACAACCCCACTTACAAATTAAATTAAAATTAGAAAGTTGTTTATCCGGCAAACTTTTTGCGACATCCATTTGAGACGTCAACAGTCGGCTGATTGTATGGTCTAATAAAGCTTGTAGTTTAACTTCTGCATTGGTTTCACATATACTAATACTACCTTTTTCAGGATAACATTTACACTTAGCTTTCTGTACTAATTTATAAGATGGATATAATATACATTTCTTTTTTTTTACTTATACTCCTTAATCCCTGGTATTGACTTCGCGATAGTTTTTGCTCGATTACAAGTGAAACAGCTTCATCAGCAGAAAGAGTGACTTCAGGAATAAACTCCAAAGATTTTCTATACTTTCGAGCTTTAGATGGACTACTCGAAGTTATATCTTTAACAATTTTAGCAGCTTCCACGTTTCCTTCGATTCGTAAATTCATCTGTGTTGCGTAGGGGAGCTCTTCAGTACTTGATCCCGATCGATGTCTTCGGTTCTCCTTCGCTTCGTTCTTTCACTGGATTGTGCAAATGGCTGTTTTGGGCGGCCCATATGTGTTTCATCTGACGTGGTTTGTGGTGGTGATCCATCTTCTTTCTTTTCATCGAAATAAACGATGCCATTTAGCCATTGCTGATTCTTCTCCAGAAATTTTTGTTCCATCCGCCAAACTTCTTGCCACTTTGCTTTTAATTTATGTAATAGTATACGAACGACAGATTTCGCATTATCTGATAATGTAAAAGACCGCTGTAATTTTGTAGACAAATTATTTTCAATTTTTTCAAAAGCTATTGTAGCACTGTCATTTAAGTTGTCTTTCAGTAATCTCAAAATGTCTTCCCTTGACAAACCAGAAATTTGTTTGGTACTATCAGCACCTGAAATAAAAAAGAAAGTTTTAAATTTATAACACGTTGAAGTGAAAGCAAAAACTTTTGCTAAAAATTTATATAAACTATAGTTTACAATAATTTTGTGAATAAAAGTTTACAAAACATGACTTTTTTTGTATGTTAACTGAAACGTTTACACGTTATTTTTCACTTGTAATCTTTAAGCATTGTGTAAATATAAATGAAATAAATAATAACAATATATCTTTATTATTATTTGTTAAACATGTGAAAATAATGCACTTACTTGCACTTGAAGCGTCCATTTTGCAAAATGATTCACTTCACGGTGTTTGGAAAATTTTTGAATATTCTTTTACTTTGTACGATCCAACACAATAGCTGCTACTCCAAGAAAGATCACTTCGCCACTGCCTCGTAACTCGTAACCAGAGTTGCATCAAGCATATCCCCTTGCCAGATGCGTGCCCTTTTCAGGCATGCGCAGTGCATGCGAAAGAATTTCCAGGCATGTATATAGCAATAAGGAACCCATATATTTTCCAACAAATAACTACCCTTATAAAAATTTAATGCAACTTGTGATAAATTAAGCAGTAATAAATTATTGAGCGACAGTAATTTATTATTAGTTGATTTATCATAGCCGGTATTAAATTTCTATAAAAATAACATCTCTCTTTCAAAATAAGGGCCATATATACCTTTAAATAGTTGAACTAAGTACTTCACTGATGAACACGTGAATGCCAAACTGAATGGGCATGCGCGAAAAAGATACGTATCAGGCAACTCTGCTCGTAACTACCACAGGCCCACAGGTAGGCCTATCGATCCTTTGTGACGTGATCGACCCTTTTCAAATATTCCATTACCCTTGCAAAAAGTCTATCTGTTCCACTATGTATAGGTAGACCTATATATTGCAGGTAGGTCTATGTATACAGTCGACTCTTTTCAAATGTTCC
The DNA here is from genome assembly GCA_963942595.1 of Cylloceria caligata. NCBI lineage: Eukaryota > Metazoa > Arthropoda > Insecta > Hymenoptera > Ichneumonidae > Cylloceria > Cylloceria caligata. The sequence continues at coordinate 28,058,835 of OZ012703.1, forward strand.
GTTATCCTCTATAAATGTTAGAATCCAACAATATATTGTAACATAGTTACACTCGTTAGCTTATTTTATTATGTCAAACGGCTATAAGAGCCGACAGTAGACGAAAAAACCTACAAAATTAGAGATTTGAGGGCAATAGGGCATCGCCCCTAGTACAAAAACTAGAGCTGTCGCAGCTCCGGAATTCCCCGCTGACATAAACAGCAGGTCAGCGACCGGCTGGCCTTGCTGGGCGGCGAGGGGAAGGCGGCGAGCGCGGCAGCGGCAGATCGAAAAAGCCGGAGAAATGCGTTAGATTTAAAAATGATAACGAAAAATAGGCAGAGGGGAATGAGGCGAGGGGAGGCTTATAAAAGGTCGATGCGGGGAAAGAGGAGCTCTCTCGAGGCATAAAAGTCTGAATCCGAAAGGACAGTGAAAACGAACAATCCAAAGTATAATTAAAAAGTGGAATTTGAGAAATAGAAGATAGAAGAATAGAGTCGGTGTGCACTCCAGGAAGTGGAGCAGAGGAGTAACATTCAGGGGCCCATCGCAAAGAGGAGATAAAACAGGCGAGGGATAACAGTTAAATTAGAAATAACCAGTCGCGTAATATATAAAGTGTTCGATCATCGAAATTAAGTTAGTCCAGGAGTGGAATTGCATAGGATTAATTTAGACGTTTAAGCGAATAGTTTCTAAGAGAATAGGTTTAAGAGGATAAGGTTGAGCATAGAGAATAAGTGCATTAGATTTAACAGATAGTACATAATGAAATAAGAAAAATAGTGGGTATTTAAAACCTGCAGTAGGAACAGCCTTGCCAAATCGTGTAAGTGGAATTGAGACAGAGAGAGAGAGTGAAACGAAAGTAAGTGAGAAAGAATTATAAACAGAGTTAATACACTCTGTCCAAAGAGAGTCTGATGCGTTCGGCTGTTTGTGTGTGGGGAACGAGTCCATGCCAAGGCATCGACACGTAAACCAAGCTCGAGCCCGAGAATACCGAGAATCGGTGCTCGAATCATCCAAAATAACATAGAAATAATCGCCGGAATTCCCGACTTTAAAGGCATAGATGATATAAAGAATTGGTGCGAGTGAAGTAAAAAGAGAACGGGGAATAGATTAAGATAAGAATAGATGACCATAGAATTAAGTGCATAGGAGTAATTAATACGTTTAAGCTAGTAGTGTATAAGGAAGGAAAATCATCTCGAATCGGCAGTCGAAACGGGAACCGCCCGGCTAGACCAGTGGAAGAGTGGAAGAGAGAAAGCGTAACGAGAGTGAAAGAGAAGGAATTGTACACCGAGTTGATACACTCGGTCGAAGGAGCGAGTGCAAGGCGAGTGACTGGTGGTATGAGTTTGTCTGTGTATCGAGCGCACAGCAACACTGCCGTACAAAAAGAATAATAAACCTTCGAAGATACCAGGAATAGGTGCCCACCATTATAAAATTATAATCGTAGAGATAATCGCTAAAATTACGATGTTAAAATGGACATTATACATAATTCGAGTGACCGTAATTAAAAAGTGACGTTTTTTGTGAAACTATTTTTCTTGGAATAAAACCTTACCATCAACCACTACGAAGTCTCAATTAATTAGTTATGTGATCGAGCCCAATTTCCCACGATAAATAAAATATATGTTAACGTAAGAAAATTACCGCTACAATAGACTCTAAAACGAAATAAGTTATTTATAACATTAAAATAATTATCAAAATTATGAAAATTGCTGAATTAATTTAACTACAAGTTTATTAAATAATTATTATGCAAAATAAAAAAAAATAACCTACACGAGATTTGAACCGAGAACAATAATGTACGAGTCCAGCGTGTAAGCCACTACGCTACGGAACTATTCACGTTGCATAGCCAAGAAAAAACAAAATAAAAAATGGTGGTTTTATTTCGAAAATTATGTTCGCCGTATTGGATCCGCCATTTTGAATTTTGTTTTTTTGACACCGGATTCGTATTCAGCGATCCCAAAAACCTCCGAGTAACAAGTTTCAAGCGAATCCGACCGATTTCGATAATTGCGTCCGCCATATTAGATCCGCCATTTTGAATTTTAGTTTTTTGACACCAGATTCGTATTCAGCGACCCCCAAAATCCCCGAGTAACAAGTTTCAAGCGAATCCAATCGATTTCGAAAATTGCGTCCGCCATATTGGATCCGCCATTTTGAATTTAGTTTTTTTGACACCGGATTCGTATTCAGCGACCCCAAAAACCCCCGAGTAACAAGTTTCACAAAATTATATTCATTTCAAAAAAACGTGCAACAAGTGGTTAATGTAAATTTGTAATTTTTTATATTCAAATGTGCACTAAAAACAAAGTTGCAGCTAGCTGCAGCTGATTTTTACTAATTTTGTTACATAACAGTACAAACTTTAATTTAAAACTTGTTTCGTTGCGGAACACTCCGGAACTTTTAACTTTTTCCCTGTTTTTCTAAAATGATTGCACATAATTTTTCATTTTTTTCTACTTTAAACATTGTTTAGCTATTAATTTATATGTATCTGTTATAATTTTCGACGAATATGATAATAAACTACTTTCTTCAACCTGAAACCTCCATTTTGCAGAATTAAGAAACACCAATTTTACGATTTTCTACGAATTTTTTAATATGACGCTTGAATATGAGCTCGAACGATCGAGCTATTACTTGCGCGAAGGTCTCTTTTGTACTGGCTTATACTTGCCAGGTATACTTCACTAGCCCTTATAAAATGTTCCATTATATTCTTTAAACATTACTCTATCCACCTATGTACTCTAAATCCTATAAAATGAAACTTCATTTTTCGACTTTTGACCAGCTTTTCGGGAATCGGCCCCACTGTGCAACGCGCTCAACACTTGCGACGCAAACCCCATTACCGCGCACACTCACGATAACGCGATTCCCTAGACCAGGGGTCTCCAAACTTTCCAGCCTTAGGGCCATACTGATTACTCCAGTAAGTTCCGAGGGCCAAAACCATATTATCATTGTTGCCGGTGGTAAAAAGTGAAATAATCCAAAATCTGTCCGCGGGCCGAATGTGGCCCGCGGGCCGTAGTTTGGAGACCCCTGCCCTAGACGAACGCGCACTTACGACATTCGAGGATTCGACAATATTAAAATTTTATTTCTTCTTCGTAGGCTACAGGTTTCGAGAGGTTCCTAAAGGCTTCTCGGACACCTGGCTACCTCACTGGCTCGACCGCCCGCGCTGGTTATGTTTTGTTTTTAGCAACCGAGAAGTGTCACGCACTCTTGCTTTAAGGGGGTCGTCTAGTGTGTCAGATTTAAAAAATCGATTTATTTTCATAAATCACATCTAAAACATGTATAGAAGACGTGGGTAAAAGGATTTTTCGAAATTTGAAGCCGTTGAAAAGTTGCAGCGGTAAACCGGAGCAGGTATACGGAGCACGCGGGGCCCGCTCAGCGGGGCGGCGCAGCGCTGGCTTTCGCATGAAATATTCTCGAGCCCAACTGCTTACTTGGCTCCTTTGTTTACTAGACTCAACTAATGAGTACCCAGAACTGTTTACTAACCCGTTCCAACATCTGTGTATAGCGTCGGTCGATCAGTTTCGGCGTGGCATCGACACAGTACACATCGTAGTTTTCCTCGCTCGATACAATTTCGAAAAATAATTGAAAATGGATAAAAAGGGAAATCACTCTAAGCCATTTCATAGAGATCGAACAAGAAAAAGGAAATTTCATGGAAATAGATATACAGAAGAAAATGAAACGTCATTTACATCTACGTCAGTGAAGAAGCTTGGAACAAACAAAAATTGACCGTTACACCAAACCTGGTTTACTGCATTTTGGAGTTTGCTACCGTTTTCTCAGCCATTTCTTCGTCTGTCATTTGCAAGAATTGCAATAGTGAAGTGACATTCAAACAGTGTGGTGTACGAGGCTTGGGTTTCAAGATTTCTAGGAAGTGCGAGTGTGACGAAATAAAACAAATCAACTCATGCCCTATGATCAATAATGCATACGAAATAAATCGTCGCATCGTTTTCGTAATGCGTTTATTAGGGCTCAGCTTAGAAGGTTTGAAAATGTTTTATGGACTGATGGATATGGGACAAGGTTTGGCTCGAAATACTTATTATGGAGTATTGAATAATATATATGTAGCTGCTTCGACCGTTTGAACAAATGCGTTGTCCTTGGCGGTTACTGAAGAGAAAGAGCTCAATAAAGAAGCCGGTGAACCAGAAGATGAATTTACAGTTTCGAGAGATTGATCGTGGAAAAAGCAAGGTTTTTCATCTTTATTCGACGTCTCAACACTAATTGCAAAATATACCGGCAAAGTAGTGGATGCGTGTGTGTTGAGTAGTTTTTGTCAGGGATGTATTTCGTGGAAAAATAAAAAGAAGGATGATCCACAAGGATATGAAGAATGGTTCGCTTCCCATGATGAGAATTGTACGATAAATCATACTGGAAGTTCTGGAAAAATGGAGATAGATGCCATCGTGAAAATGTTTACAGGTTCAATAGAGAAACATAGCGTCAAATATTTAACGTATATTGGCGATGGTGACAGTAAGACATTCAAAGGTATTTTAGATACACAACCATATGAAAATAATTATGTAGTTGTGAAAAAAAGAATGTGTTAGACATGTTGAAAGGAGAATGGGAACTCGGTTTAGAAATGCAAAGAAAGCTAACAAGGGCATAGGCGGAAGAGGTGAGGGTAAACTCACTGATAAAGTAATTGGCGAATTGACAAAATATCATGGATTGGCCATTCGAAGACATCCGGATTCCGTTGCTGATATGAAAAAAGAAATTTGGGCCACTTTTTATCACAAGATTTCCACGGATAATAAGCCACAGTATCAAAACTGTCCTGCAGGTGAAAATAGTTCGTGTAATTGGCGTAGAGCTGAATTTCTGGGAATTAGTGACCAATTTGAACACAATAAGCAGCCTCTTTCTGAACAAGTTCAGGAAGTTATCAAGCCAATCTATGAAGATTTGTCGAGAGAACATTTATCGACCAGGTGCTTGGGAGCGGAGACTCAAAACAATAATGAGTCACTAAACTCACTAATCTAGACTGTTGCTCCGAAGTATCTTCATTCTGGTGCAAAAGTCGTCGAAATCGCCACAATTCTTGCTGTGCTAATCTTCAACGAAGGGTTCGAATCTATCCTAAAGCTGATGGAAGTCATGGGAGTAAATATTGGCCTAAATGCCCAAGCGTTCGTCCATCAGCGTAACGATTCTCGCATCAACCGCTCAGAGAGACGCTTGAGCGATTTCGCCAAACAAGCCCGGATATCAAACAGAGAAGAGAAAACGGCCTTGCATGAGTTCTTTGAAGAAAAGGAAGGTGTACTCTATGGTCTAGGCATAGCAGATTGATGGTGAGACCATTTTTTTATTATGAATTATATACAACAACTTTCAAAAGAGTTTTTCTCAAAACACGATTTTTTCAAACTGCTGCCATGATATCTCAAAAATTATTCAATTGATTCTGCTCAAATTTATACAGCATCTTGAGTACATACTATATATAACTAGAAGTTGAAATAAAATAATTAAGATTGCTTCGTTAGTTTTCTTTTCATCAACTATATAGACCCCAAAAAAACGAAAAATGGACATTTTTTTCTAAAGCGTAAAAAATAATTATTTTTTGGAATTCTAACTTTATTTTAGTTCCATGTAAAGCCTCAAGTCTCACGATTAAAATTGTTTTTTGTTTTCAGATAAGCAGAACGGCCGGAATCATGGCAGCAATGGAGCTCCTCTTTTTATATATGTGTTTCTGTTGGCAGGTGTATCTCCGACTATATTCTATATAATGACTTCAAAAAATTCACAAAGTTTGTTTAAATATTAATAAAAATGATATACAGTTGTTGGATAATCAGCTGGCGCACGGCGATCGATATTTGCCGTGCGTCGACCTGTTGCTGTGCTCAAGCACACGTCGTTCGGTTGAGCCGAAGATAGCCGAGGCAGGGCTTCGCGAAGCCGAGGATGTGCCTCGTTGGCACGCCGCGTCGAGCGAGAGGATGTCTCTCTCGCTTGACTTCGGTTTCGCTCACCGGCTATCTCGCTCAACTGACTTCAGCGCTCAACGTTAATTTCATATTCCGCAGCCATATTGAAAATTCAGTCACTTTTGCTACGACATCGAGGAACAGCGCACCACTTTCTTGGACTTTTCTCGTTGGCTTTTCGCTCAGGACGCTCTCATCACTCTCAACAGGACTCAAAATCAGGTACGAGTACGTTGCTATAATTTACCGCAAATTCAATGGTAACGAGGAGTTGCATGCTCATCGGTACATCAACATTTTTGGCCTCACTTTTTGGCGGCATTGCAGCACATGTCAAGCCACGTTTTTCTCACCATCATTTGCCGGTATAATTAATATAATTATGCAGGTGTACTATATTCATTGTACTTTTCCCCAGAATATCTGCTGGAAGAGTACAGCGGCTATACACTGCTCATTTTGTGCATCCTCAATATGTGTTGTGTTCTGCTACGCAGTGCTGCCTGCGTAGCTGGTCTCATATGTATAGAGTACTCAAGCAATTTCTATTGCAAGTGCTCTCATTTGTTCACGGCAACCTCTCTGCATTAAGCTGCAGAGAGCTTGCTGTGAATTATACTACCACCTTACGCACTCATACATCTCACTGCGTTGCATGCTCCGCAGCACTGGCTGCGGTGCGTACAACGTTCTCAGTACTCAGAGCACACAATTAATATAATTGTGTGCTGGCTCTCAGCTCAGACAATCAAATTCAGTTTATTTATTTAAATTCAATTGCTTATTCTCAGTTTTTTGGTGCATTTATTTATATTATTTTGTATTTTTTCTAAATTTGGTCTTTCATTTATCTATTCTCACTTTAGTGTTTTATTCAAAATTATGTGATTTATTGTAGTTATGCGGAAGGTGTAATAAACCACGTTCTCTAATTTAACATCTATGTGTCTGGTTTATTCTCACCCTGTCATCGAGTGAAGCTTCATTAGTTTCAATATATTTCAGATCTGTCAAATAACATCACCAGGCGGATTCTCAAACAACAGTTTATAAATTATGTTATTTTAATGGTTTGTCAAAAAACAATTCCCCAAAAAAGCATTAAAAAACAGCCTTCACACAAGATGACCCCCTTAATACTGCTAGATTATCTCAACTATTATTTCAGCCCAGAATAAAAATCTCGAATATTTAATTTAACCCGAAAGCTAACTCTAATCGAGTACAGATTATTTAAGAAACTAGAGTTTCTATGACAGGATTAAAATAAATATTCTGTCACATCCTAAAATTAAAAGAAATATCTATTCAATGAATAAAAGAACATCGAATATAGACTCGAATATCCGGAAGAATAAAATGAAATAAAAACTTCAGTCATTCTATAAACGAACGAAAGAAATCAAGCTACTACGTCCACAAGAACATTTCGAACATTTCAAATACCATTACCAAAAATATTCTCGCACACAATAACAAAATGGAAATAAATCAAGCTCAACTGAATACCAGCTGGGCGTACATTTTCTTAAAAGTAATTACCTGACACATGAGAGAACTCCTTGCCCCATAATACAAAGAAACAAATCGGGTCAACGTCACCTCACCGTTCGTGATAACCGTAAATTTATCTCCTCACGGACCGTCAGCTTTCGCCGCACGATAGCGTTTTTCCCGGGTATCCCTTTTTTCCTTCCTTCTCTCCCTCTCGTCTTCCACTTAAACTCAGTAACTTGCGAAGAATTTCCGTGATACGTCACCGATACATTCCACAAGCGACAATGGTACGTCTAGCCGGTTGACAGCGTAGCACCGAGTCCCGCAGCCTCGCGCACGGTGTGGCGCTTCGCGCCTCGCTGATGCTCTACGGCGCGTCACCACTACCGCGGTACAGCACATCGTCAAGCACTGACCAGCGCACAGTGGACGCAGAGCCCGAAATCGTGGCAGTAAATACAAATAACCTCCGATCGGAATGAAAATTGGTATGCAGGGGTTTTTAAGGTCGCTGATTACGAATCTGAAAGCTAAATTATTGTAAACAAAATGGCCGATCCAATATGGCGGACATAGATGTTAAAAAAGTGTCCGATCTTGACAAAAATTGGTATATGCGGGTTTTTAGGGTCGCTTATTACGAATCCGAAAGCCAAATTATTGTAAACAAAATGGCCGATCCAATTTGGCGGACATGAATGTTAAAAAGGTGTCCGATCTTGAAAAAAACTGCTATATGTGGGTTTTGAGGGTCGCTCATTACGAATCCGAAAGCCAAATTATTGTAAACAAAATGGCTGATCCAATATGGCGGACAAGTATGTTAAAAAAAATTAAAAATTTTCAAAAAAACTCCCTCCTGCCGTACCACTCAAAAAAGGATGAAATAATTCACTTATTTAGTATGACGTTTTCGTATACAATGATATATAACTTGCATTAGTTATTTGAATTTTAATTATTATAATTGAATTGAACAAAATTGATATACGCGGGTTGTGAAAGTGACTGATTGCGAATCAGAAAGCCAAACAATAACGTAGCGAAATTATCGTTCAAATTATCCTTTATAATAAGATATAATTCTTTCCTCGTCAAATGTACTCCTTCGTAATGGGACCCTGTAATAAAGACATAAAATTGTATAGAATTTGTGTTGAAGGATCAGATCAAAATTTTAATGAATTTTAATTATTGTAACAAATAACTAGCCGCAATAATTATTCGTATTTTTTTTTGAAAAGTACATAAAAAACAACAGTTATGAAAAAAAAATTGAATTTAGACTATTATGAAAGAAGTTATGAGCAAAAAAACATAAACAAATATTTTTTGAACGGGTGACCAAAAACATCTCAAAATGTACCAGAAGCCGATTTTTGATGAGTACATGAAAATATGACAAAATCAAGGGAAAAAAAATTGAACTGTCCGATTTGGCGTGGAATGCCCCATATATACCTATATATATAATAAAAATGTATCAAATATAAATAAAATGTGACGATTCAAATTAATTACTTTAGTATATACTTACATATATATGTATTGTTGTATGTCTACAAAAATAGATATATAAATGATTTACTTGAATTTGTATTTTGTATATATATATGTATATATATATATATTATATATGGTATATGTATGGATATAGTCCTATTGCTCAAGTAGCAGCTGTTCAATGGCCCCATGGCATGGCGTATGGCGCCGCGCGCGCGTGCACGGTCGGCAACCGCCTGTTTTACGTTGCCAAAAACCATAACAGACAAAGTTAGGCAGCTCTAGGCAGCTAATTCCTGTTAATTTCGCAAGCTTATATAATAAACTAAAGGCCTAGACATTGGCTGTCGCAGAATATGGCAGAAAGTATAACTTTTCGGATAGTTGAAAATATAAGTTTACAAAATTCTTTCACTTTATTTATGCAGTAGTTTATACTACACTTCAATAATTTACATATTTATTTTAAACTCAACCAATGTAAAAATATCTTCTACATACCTCCAGAAGTCGTATCCATGTCTCCGGATTGATTTAAAACACTTCACTTTAAAGTTATCGATTTTATAAGTCACGGTAGTTTTCGCTCGTTCAGCGCGCGATGCGAACACTCGTCTCGAAGGCTAACTTCTAACTGACGCAGCGACGAAGGTATACGGTGAAAAAGGTTCCCCTTTTACAATTTAACGCAGCCATTAGTCCTCTACCTGACTGCCTGCTCAAATATCCCGATTGTAAAAATTTTTTTCTGACTTTTCTGCCACGATTTCGGGCTCTGCGTCTACTGTGCAGCGTCACCGGCTATACCAGCCACATACAGCAGCGTAACTCAACGACGCTTTGACTATACGGTAGCTGAAAAAATATGCAAGTTACTTTCTCTATCTTCAGCTCAAGGGGTTACATGGGCTTGGAAATTTCAAAAAAAGGATTTTTTATATTTTTTATCTAATAGTAGAATATGTCTAGAATATTCTTACAAATTATTAAATCAATCGGATTAAAACTCTAGGAGAGAGAACCTTTGGGAATTCCCTCCGTGAAAAAAACCGGCCGGGCGTGACGCAAGTATATCGAGGCAGCTGCATAGCCATTGTTGCATAACAGTGTTTTTCACTAAATTGCATAAACGGGTGCCCGATAGAAAAAAAATGCAAAAAAAAATCAAAGGTAGAACGGTTATTAAAAAACTGTATCCGGCAAGGGCAAGCTTACGGGTGAATTAATAAATAAATTAACATTTTATTGCGGACTGGCGATAAGAAGAAATTGTGATTCAGTTCAAAACATGAAGGACGCTATTCGGGCAACATACTTCCACCACAGCTCTACGGACCAAAACCCACAGCACGAAAAATGCCCAAGCGGCCCTGACTCATGGGGCGTTTGACAGCTTGCTTCAGCTAGGAATGCCTTATCGTCATTTAAACACGATTATGTTCCATTGTCAAGTGATGTTTTGTCAGCTATCAAGCCTATGGTATTTATAAGAACCTTAGCAAAGATGTGTTCCTAGAGCGGCGTGTTGGTACTTTGCGCAAAATAATAATGAGAGTCTAAACCAGTTAATTTAGAAAATCACTCCAAAAATACTTCCTGCTGGTTCCAAAACAGTTGAAATTGCTGCATCAGTTGCTGTTTGTACTTTAAACGAAGGGATTTTAGCTCGGTTAATGTTTTTGCATGGGATAGACATCAAACTTAGTCGAAATAGCCACGAGTACGCACGAATAGGGGATGAACATCGTATACTCATAGCTGAGAAAAAAGCTAAGACTTGTACTCGAGACGCCAGAATTCGTCTCAGGCAGGAACAAAAGGATGCCCTGGATATCGCAGCTGCAGCAGGATATTTGCTTTATGTAGCTGAAATCGACAATTCTATATAAGTTAAAAAAAAAAAAATTCGTCGTTTTATTTCTACTTAAAATTTTTATCGCGTTTTTCTCGAAACACTAGTCTTGAAGTCGGTGCACACGATTTCGCACAAACTAATGCACCGATCGTATTGAAATTTTGCACACTTCTTCAGAATAGCGTTGACTAGCGATTGAACATAAGATTTTTTTTTATTACAACTAATTTTACAAGGCTATACGTAGTATAAATTGTACCAAAAAATGTAATACTTTGCATACATCTCTGCAAAAAATTCAAATTTCAATTTTTTAAGAAATCCTTTGTACAATCACGAGCTATACTTACATACTAACAGAAAATATTTTGTTCTTTAATTTCAGATAAAGCTATCACGAGTGATCGTAACCATCGCGAAGACACTTTTTTTCAGGGGTCTCCGGAAACCGGTCCCACCGGCTGAATTTTCAACATTTTTGAATGAAAATTTTTCAAAATACTGTTGAAATATTACTCTTTGATGTACTTAACATTTTGAATAAAATAATTCTTATATAATGTGAAAAAGAAATCGAGAAAACATGTTTTTTCGGTTTTGAAACCCATGTAACCACTTAATAAATATGATCACCCACCACTACAAAATAATACATTTAACACAAAAATTCAAGCAGCTAACAAATAAATTAAACGCAAACGTTATCCCTCATCAACGTTTCTCAATAGCCAATAACTCCTAAATTATTATTATAAATCTTAATTAAACGATTGTGTTCGAATTTCAGCTGGCGGGAGCGGAACACCACATATCAAACTATTTATAATGACGTCCCACGTTCAGCGTCAAATTTGTAACCACTTTCTCCAACTACGGCATACAACTCCTCGCGTATGGTTACAAGAGCCTCATGTATCTGCGTGCTAGGCGTCAGTCTCGTGATAAAATCTATTTCACGGAACAAATTTTATTTGCACGCGAAGTACACGAGGCTGGCTCGGCTTCGCTGCAGTCTTGGTGAATGGTATAGGGGAGGGGTCAGTCAGAGATGTCTCGCAGTAAATTTGAATACGTTATTCGATAAGCGGGAACAAAATAATTCATTTTATTAACGGATGTAACGTTGACATAGAACAAAGTCACCAATCTCGGGAGCACAGTCGTGAAGCGCCAGACGGTAGCGTGCTTAGTTCCCGTCGTCCCAATTCATATAAAAAAAGTATTACACAGAGAATATCGGACAGGTTATGACACTCACTTATTACTACCAGACTCATCCTACGCATCTTCCAGATCTTGATTACCAGTACAATTCAAAGACCTGCGTGGTACTCGCCCATGACTTACACTTGAGGACCGTCAACGGCACCAGCGGGAGCCTACGTCATTCGAACATGGTAGCAGCATGCCGCAACATAGACTTGGCAGCGTAGAAAAGATCGAATGCTGCCGAGGATGGTTAGAACTTCCGGTCCCGATGAGATTATCTGTAGTAGAGTGCGAATTGTTCCCATTCAATCTCAGCCCAAACCCTTTAACTGAATTTGTTAGAGCATTAGATTATTCGGCCGCGTATACTGGAAGTCCGCCATTATCTAAGCCTGGCGGCACTTATTGAACGTAACTGTAAAGTGAGTGATGTTCTGCTAAGAACAGGATACAAACCCATTGCATATATTTTCCCGTCCCCTTTGTCGTATACTTAAGATTTGGTTAGCGTTATTATTTGAAGCTTTTATTCTGCGATAGTATTTATGTTTATGATTTTGTTATATGCTACCCATCTTACCGCCCCTTTTCAATTGTTAGTATAATTTTGCCATCCCCCCCCTACTTTTTAAATCTTTGAATTCAAACATCATTGTTGTTTTGTTTTTATTATTTTTGGCTCAGTATAAACGAAATAATTATATTTATTCATTTCATTTGATTTCTGTTTTCTATTTCTTTTATTTAGCGTTTAATTAGTTTTGTCGGTCAGAATTTCCTCCTTAATTGTAGGAATCGGTCACAATATATAGACAGGGTGGCCAATTTATCTGAAGACATTGAAATATTTCGAAACCTAAGCATCGGATCAAAAAAAGGAACGTGTGCAGTTCACACGCAGTAGAAGTGAAACTTTCCGAAATCTAAGCAGCGAGAGAATGAGACGAATGCACTATCAGGAGTGGGATAATTAGAGGGTTTATTCAACATAATACTGGTACAAAATTTCGAAGTTTTCAACATTTTATTATTCCGACTCCATGTTTTCTATTTCGACGAATGACACGAGTGGCTTATGGTAACTAAAATAGGACACGAATGCTGTAGTTTGAATTCCATCAACATATCGTTGAAAGACAGCGTCGATAACAGTTTTTGATCGCGTTGTCGATTCAGTACGACTGCTGCACATTTTTTAATTTAATTCTGTATTGAGGAATTGAATCAAAGGGAGCGCCGCAACTAATGCAAAATTCACATTGAAATCCCCACTCAAAATCATTGGAATTTTATCATAATTTTTTTTTGAGAATCCGCGATACTTCTGGCGTGTACTTTATCAAATTCTCGTGGATAAAATCAATTATATTTTTTATCGATTGATTGGGAGAATCGTAAATCGCCACTATAATTACAAATGTGCCATGATCTAATCTGCTTTCGCAAGCACATATTTCTCCCACTTTAGAAACCTGAACCGATAAAGATTCTAGTTGAAGTGCATTGACGTCAATTTGTGGGGTGACAACACGGGCTCCATAATTTACATTGTGGTAGATTGCAACGCAACCTGCCCTTATATTTGGTCTTTTATATTGAACAAGAATATCGAAATTTGGAATCTCTACAATGTTGTCATTATCCACCCACGTCTCCAAAAGAATCCGAAAATTCGACGACGATGATATTTTGTCTAATTAAAGATCTTGTACATGAGCACGTAAACTTTGGCAGTTGAAGGTAAATAGTGACAATCCTTTCCTCGTATTCATGAAATCAAATAATAATTTCTCAATAGTCTCAAGTCGATTCAGGTTCAGCCTTTGAAATTCAGCTTGCAATTTCAGTGTGGATACTGTTGCTCTTCGACCATGATAACATTTTTTATCATTTTTTTTCGAAACAATATGTAACCCTTGAATCGATGTTACTCGTGATAGTGCGACGTACATGAGCTGTTGAACATGTGTTTTATCATATTCGTATACAATTTTATCAAATGTACCTCCCTGAGACTTATGAATTGTTATTGCACACGCAGAGACTAGTGGAAAATGATTACGTTTTACGATCACTGTTTTATTAGGCACTAATGGTATAGAGGATGTCCTCTGATCTATTGGTACTGCCAGTCGACTAAGATTGTGCCTTTGTATTGATGCCGCTGCCTTTCTTCGGATTTTTTCACCAGTTTTGGGAGAGCCAGGGAATTCCAGCCATAAACGACCTATCTCTTGTCGTTATGTTCGATATAAATAAATTTTCCTGTCGCACCATTCGCCAATCGATCTGATACGTCGATATTAGTTGTTATGAGCTATGGTTCTATTTATAACCAATGTAATTACATATCAAACCTCCTGTATCAATTGTTGACATTTTATGTAATTTTTGACGCGCATGGAAGTGTACTTTTCAACACTCTGACAACCAATATACACATCCGTTGCTTGTGAAATGACTGTTTCGACTGCAAAATTAAAAACTTTATTATTGTATTCAGTAACTGAATGGTTATCGAAGAACAATCGTATACCGTATGGACAAATTCTATCAGCCTCTTCTTCGGAGTAAAATCGTGATTCAATTAATTCCAACTCGTTCTCATGCAACAGCTGTCCATCACCAATTTTTGTTAATATTGTTGAAAAAGTTCGATTGGCTTGTCGCATAACTTCGCTGAGTTCAAAGAATTTCAATCCTCTCCATAGTGTTGGACCTGCTATTTGTCGCTTGATTTGTTTGTAAATCGGAGTAGCGCGAACCGGCGGTAGTTGACGTAGATAGCCAATCAAAATTAAATCTAATCCTCCAAAATTGTTTTGAAAGTTACCGGTGATTTGCTTTAATCTCGAATCTATTTGAGACAACAACTCGGCTCTAATCATACTGATTTCATCGATAATCAAAACGCGAACGTATTTAAACAGTGATCTATATTGCTGTGCCACTTCAATTGACAAAGGAAGCAACTTTGAAAGACTTATTTTTAGTGCAGTGTGTATCGTTGTCCCATCAATAGCCACAGCAGCTTTACCAGTTGAAGCGCAAGTGATATAAGCGTTGCAAAATCCATCATTTTCAGCATACCGATTATAAATTTCCATCAATAGTCTGATCACTAACGTTTTACCGCATCCGGCAGGATCCGTAAAAAATAATTGGTTTGCCATTTTCATAGGGTTATAAAATTGTTCATTAGGCATCAGATTTTCTTTCCGTTTGACAATGGCACCAAGTTTATTTAATGTTGCGACGCTATACTGTGCTCGATGTTACTCTCTGTCACACTTTCTCTGCCCCTCACTGTAATATATATGCGCAGCATATATAATATAAATTTGCAGCACCATGTGTGAAAATATTCAATATCAACAATAAAGTCAAATCAATGGATTTTGTCATGGAAAACCAGGAAAAAAAAGGATTTTCCAATCACGATTTTGAAGCAACTTCCATTTTCACCACAATGGGGTAGGGATGGGGGGAGGGTGGATCGAGTTTCGTATCGCTGAATACCTTTTGAAAAATTAAACATGTGTTTTTCTTTTTTCGATCCGATGTGTAATTTCTCGAGATATTCGCACAAATCAGGTGTCTTGCTATTACAGCGCCATCCATCACGAATCGAAAAAAAATGTTTCAGATAAACGTTACTTATTTTTTATGGGGAATCCGAATCTGCAATAAAAAATGGGAGTTCCCTATTACGAATTTAAAGTTGCCCTCACCCCCACCAAAGCGGGTGGGGGTGAGGGGTCAACTTTGGTATCATTGGATGACCCTCTTCCACGCGAACAAATTTATTCAGAACTTTTTTTGATCCGAGGCGTAGTTTTCGAAATATTTCAAGGTCTTCAGATAAATCGGCCACCCTGTATATAAACCCCTTTATATGATATATCACCCAGGACATACGAGGGTGGATCAATAACTCAGTGACTTTTTTAATGGAAGATAATTTTTTCGGCAAAAAAACGTTTCACTTCTCAACATAGTTACCTTTGAGCTTAATACACTTCGTCCAACGTTTCTCCAATTTTTTGATCCCTTCCAAATAATAAGATTTGGCGAGGTCCTCAAAATAGGCATTTGTTTGATTGATGATGATTTGAACGATGATTCCATTGTTGGAGCCAAATCTCTTTCCACCGAGCCATTTTGTCAGGTTTGGAAACAGCAAATAGTCACTGTGAGCTAAATCCGGAGAATATGGCGGATGAGAGAGCAATTCGTATCCTAATTCATAAAATTTTGTCATGGCCACTACGAACGTGTGCACCCGTGCATTGTCTTGGTGGAAGAGCACTGTCTTTTTGGCCAAATGCAGTCGTGGTTTCTTTAAAATCGACGTTGAACCGCTCCAATAAGTTGGTATAATATTCGCCGTTGGTTGTTTTTTCCTTTGTGAAGGTAATCGGTATTGATTATGCCGCGTGCATCCCAAAAAACTGTCGTCATGACCTTGTCAACCGACAGACCCAACTCGGCTTTCTTCGGCGCCGATTCACCCAGTGAAACCCACTGTTTCGAATGCTGCTTGCTTCGGGTGTGCTGTGGTGGACCCATGTTTCCTCCACGATTATGAAATGGCGTAAAAACTCGTCCGGATTGCGGTTGAACAGCGCCAAACTCTCCTTTGAAGTTGTCACACGATTGCGTTTGTGGTCAAGTGTGAGCAAACACGGCACCCATCTTGCAGATAACTTTCTCATACCCAAATGATCTTTCAAAATCGAATACACTGATCCATGTGATATGCCTATGGCTTCTACAATCTCGCGCAATTTTAATCTCCGATCGGCCAACACTATATTGTGGATTTTTTCAATTGTTTTGGGTGTAGTGACCTCAATTGGGCGTTTAGAATGTTAGGCGTCACTTGTGCTTGTACGACCACAACGAAATTTAGTAAACCACTATACCATTGAAATTGATGGTGCAGAGTCCCCATAATATTTGTCAAGCTTATCATTGGTTTGAGTGATAGTTTTTTCCCGCAAAAAGTAATGTTTGATGAGCACGCAAAATTAACTATTTCCATTTTCGCAAAATTTCACGGAGTCATCTGCTTTCAATGACTGTCAAATACAAACTAAATGACGGAGCGTGCTCAAAATTTTACAGCAGTCTATCGATAGACTTTTCTGAACACAAGTAGTCACGAGACCCACACCTTAGCATTGCGATAGGTACTTTTGCTCAACGTAGTCCAATTATCGTGCACCGGATACTAAGATCTTGACTGAAGCTCCGTGAGACTCCTTTGCGTTAAATTAATTTATCAACTTTCAAGTACTCGACCACACTCAGTTTATAAGCACACTTAGACATTTCTGTTTTGCGTTTCTCTGACTATCCTATGAATGAATCAATCCCATTGTCATTTGTAAAATTTAAATAACCAATAGTTTCACTTACCACACAACCGGTCATCCTGACCACTCCCTTCTGAAATCACCCTATTGAGAATGGGTCTGCAGAGGTTTGCACGCTCATTTCCTACCTACACTGGTGAGAACGGTCCTGCAGAGGTTTGCACGCTCGCATCCTTCTCACCCACCTACCTCACCAAGCTACTTTAAACCAGCCAATAACCTATACCCAATGCACCCAACTACTCAATCACGCTACATCATTGGAACACTCAGTTAAGTCATCGATAATAACTACACAATACCAAAAATATACCTCCTGTCGCGAGCTCAATTAGTCTCGAATCCCTGTTCAGCGTATTTTTGGCTAAAGTTTGGAGACAACCTCCGTGTGATCGTACAACTCAGACATATCCTAAAACACGTTCAGATTTCTCTGGACGTAACACAGTTGTTATTATTTCAAAAGTATCTAATATTGCAATTTAATAAAACACTATTTATTACTAGTGTTACAGTAATTATGGTATTGCAGTGCTCCTATTAGAACTATTAGTGTTTAATAGTTGCCGTTAGTATTCTAATTTTTTTTTCATACGGAAAAGTTTCCTTTATAAAGAAGCCATTCTAGATTAACATATAATACTTATAAAGTAGATTATGTGAATAATAAAAATTAATTAGAAAGGATGTCCTTTGAAGAAGTAAAACATTATTAACAATCCGAAAACGCGATTAACTTGATTACCATTAATCGAACATTTGCATTATTTTTTGTTTCAGGCAACAACCGACCTTTACGGAAAGTGTACGACGACCCACAGTGGCACTTCAGCAGCGGCACCGGAAGCAGCCGGCGTGTTTGCCCTCGCACTAGAGGCCAAGTGAGTTCGACAAATCAGCTAGACTATATCCGTGCCCCATTTACTTTGTCCTTAGTGCTTGTTAGTTTATTTTCTCCATTCCTGTACCCCTAGATTAGAGTCGAAGTTGATTTTTCGCCATCAGAATGAAACAGTTGCAGAATTGAACGTTGTACAATGCTTTCTCTCTTTTTTATTTATTCGTAGTACACACAATCTACTGCATGAGAAAGTATGTTGCTCAATTTTGGCTGATCCACAGAGGATGCTTTGTGTACTGCGGATCAAAATAATGAGAAAGCAATATGCAAAATTTCACCTTGCAACTTTCCGTTAATATTTCATCATGCCGTCTTTCTATAATTTCTATAACCGGAGGAGGCGACAGTAGCAACTGTCATATTTGGCGTCGAAAATTAGCTTGATACTCATTTTTATTTGAATTCGAATACTTCAAGCCGTTACTAAATCTAGGCCCCTCGACCGTTCTTTTAGTAAACACTAGACCGTATATTATTTGATGTTACCTCATATCTGTAGAAAGTTTTAGC
Source organism: Cylloceria caligata (assembly GCA_963942595.1). Classification (NCBI taxonomy): domain Eukaryota; kingdom Metazoa; phylum Arthropoda; class Insecta; order Hymenoptera; family Ichneumonidae; genus Cylloceria; species Cylloceria caligata. The sequence continues at coordinate 28,077,735 of OZ012703.1, forward strand.
CCGATAACTGGAAAATTGCGTGAGTTACATCGCTGACAAATATTTCTAGAAAAATTTTAATCGTTATAACAAATGATTTTCTTCTAGCGTCCCTCTTTGTTTTAACAAAAACTAATTTACAAAAAAATATTAGATGCAAGACGGGAAACGAGTCCAGTGTAAGCTCGAAATTGATAGATTGGGCGTCTGATAGTGCTCTTTTTCTTTGCTCCACGTTGCCGTCAGTCCCTTGGGGGTTTCGCACGTGACACGCCAAAGAGCACTCAGAGCTTGCTTGATTTTTCCCACTACTTCTTAGCTCGAGAGCTCATTTTTCTTCTTCATTGAGGATGCTTTGTTTTTTCGGAAAAATAATCATAATTTCGAAGCTGATGAGTTTAAAATACTCCAAAACGTCCGGAAGTTATACTAAAAAGATGCGCGCGCGCGCGCGTGTGTGTGTGTGTGTGTGTGTGTGTTATAAATAAGTAACTGAAAAAATTGAGTCTGTCACGTCCAGGAGAGACTGGAGTGTTCGAATAAATATGTGAATATGTAATTCGATGCGAATGTTATATTCACGGGTTTCTTGTCTTTGCTGTTTTAGCCCGGAATGTGCCGAATAGGAATTAAAGACTGACAAAAATTTGCAACAAAGGAAAAGAAAATAAATATTGGCGTTAGTTTTCAGAAGTAGTTAATAGGTGCTTTTCGTAATATTCCCGAAACCTCAAGTCTCGGATATCGATTCCGGCCAAGAGTGAAGCTGATGATTTTAATTGAATGGGATGCAATTTATACTCGGGATTGAGCATGAAGTATTTGTGTGAATTTAATTGTTCGCTCAGAATTTGTGGGCGCTGACTGTCGCTCGGTGCACCGCCCGTCACTGTTGGATGATAACCCGCGTTGGTTGGGCTGGCGTATAGTCGTTCTAATTTCATTACCTGGAAGTTCCTCCCAGCTCGACGTGGTCTAGGCTTGGACGTGGTTAGTTGAAGGAGGATTAGAATATGAGTCAGCCTCTCAGGGCTCTGGCCTCACCAGGATTTCGGGTGGGTCTTTGAAAGAGGATAGTCGATAGTAGACGGGGCCCGTTATAGAAAGACAGGGCCTGGCCGGCTGGAGCCAGGGCGTGTCTAGACTAGCCCCGCCCCTCCCCGCCACTACCCCCTCTCCAGATGCTTCCTCATTGGTTGTTCCAGGGGGCGTGTCTACCCCCACTACCCCACCCCCGTGCTTGATTGGTCCCCACGACCCCCCATCACCCCTACCTCCATCCCTGATTAGTCCCCACCAGTCCCCACCCCCAGTCCACCTATCCTAGTGTTGTGATTAGTGCAGCATCGCAGCGCCATCTGCCGGATTTTGACCCGTACTTAATTGCCGATGCGCCATCTAATGTCGGTAAACGTGTTACCGATAGTCGGTAAATAAGATTGTATGTTGGCAGTCGGTCGGGAAGAAAATTACCGATACGCCATCTACCGTCGGTGATCGTGTTACCGATAGTTGGTAAGGAAGATCGAATGTTGGCAGCCGGTCCAATAGAAAATCAATTACCGATGCGCCATTTACTGTCGGTAATCGTGTCACCGACAGGTGGTAAAGAAGATTGAATGTTGGCAGCCAGTCCAACAGAAAATTAATTACCGATGCGCCATCTACTGTCGATAATCGTGTTACCGACACGCGGTAAAGAAGATTAATTGTTGGCAGCCGGTCTAGCAGAAAATGTATCGGCGATCGGTAAATCGGATCGGTTGTCAACCGGCGGTATGTAGCCGACCATCGCCACAGCAAATTTGGGACTTACGGTAGATAAGTTGATTGGATCTTATGGTAAATAATATTGTGTACCCAATCAACTGGTTAAACATGCCCAACCGTCGATAACCGGGCCCCCTCCATAGGTTTTTAAAAATCTTTGTTAATTAAAAAAATTGATCAGTTGAAACTACTATTTATAACAACGGTAAATGCAAACGCTCGTTATTTTTTAGCTCCATAAAAAGCTGCTTTAATTTGACATTTTCGTATAAGAAACTGCAGTTACGGCGAAATGGTGGTGAACTGTTAATACGTCTTTCCATACCCGATTCGTTGTAATGTAATAGTACACCGCTTTGGTCAGATTCCAAGGATCCTTGTAGTAGTCGATCATAAATATACCGGCAATTCATTATGGTTGGAAAGAGGTCTGACGTCTCTTTGATACCTGTCCTAGCTGAATATGAAAATGCGTATGACATGGTAGGGGAACTTTCGAATAATATCAAGACAGAAAATACCAGGCTTCGAATTTATTCATAGTAATTCAAAATCGTTCTGTACACGTTTATATATACGTGTTGTTATTATTATTTTACAAAATTATATAAATAAATCCGCATATTTTGATCGTTTTTACACACATACATATATACTCCAATAATAAAACATATAATACATACATATAAACTCCAATAATATTCATAAAGAATAAAAACACACACACACCCAGAGAGAGAGAGAGTATCTATATGACAACGAATCGGGTATGAAAAGACGTATTAACAGTTCACCACCATTTCGCCGTAACTGCAGTTTCTTATACGAAAATGTCAAAATAAAACAGCTTTTTATGGAGCTAAAAAATAACGAGCGTTTTCATTTACCGTTTTTATAAATAGTAGTTTCAACTAATCAATTTTTTTAATTAACAAAGATTTTTAAAAACCTCTGGAGGGGGCTCGGTTATCGACGGTTAGGCATGTTTAACCGGTTGATTGGGTACACAACGATATTTACCATAAGACCCAATCAACTTATCTACCGTAAGTCCCAAATTTGCTGTAGCGATGGTCGGCTACATCCCGCCGGTTGACGACCGATCCAATTTACCGATCGCTGATACATTATCTGCTGGACCGGCTGCCAACATTTAATCTTCTTTACCGCGTGTCGGTAACACGATTATCGACAGTAGATGGCGCATCGGTAATTAATTTTCTGCTAGACCGACTGCCAACATTCAATCTTCTTTACCACCTGTCAGTAACACGATTACCGACAGTAAATGGCGCATCGGTAATTAATTTTCTGCTGGACTGGCTGCCAACATCCGATTTTTTTTACCGACTGTCGGTAACACGATTACCGACGTTAGAGGGCGCATCGGTAATTGATTTTTTACTTGACCGGCTGTCAACATCCAATCTTCTTTACCGACGATCGGTAACACGTTTACCGACATTAGATGGCACATCGGCAATTAAGTACGAGTCAAAATCCGGCAGATGGCGCTGCGACGCTGCACCAATCAGAACACTAGGATAGGTGGACTGGGGGTGGGGACTGGTGGGGACCAATCGAGGATTGGGGGGGGGGTGATTGTGGGGACCAATCAGGAACGGGGGTGGGGTAGTGAGAGTAGACACGCCCCCTGGAACCATTAATGCGGAAGCAGCAGGGGAGGGGGTAGTTGTGGGGAGGTGGCGGGGCTACTCTAGTCACGCCCTGGCGCCAGCCGGCCACGCCCTGTCTTTCTATAACGGGCCCTTTCTACTGTCGATGGTCCATAGTGAACTGACAAGGAAAGATAGTTTGGTGTCCCTCCGATTTTGACGAAACTCGCGTATGTTGTAGAGCATCGAAAACTCAAAGACACGTATTTTTTTTATCGGCGGAAAAACATTTTTAAGGGGTGAAATCGCTTTTCAAAATTAGCATGTCGGGGGATGATTATGCAGTTTCACCCAGAAGGCGTCAATCGATTTTAATGAAACAAAAACCAAAACACTCCTCATTGAAGACAATCAAAATTCCACGTGAAGTTGAAGAAAAAAATTCATTCGTAGGTGTGAACAACCCCCTGATTTTTCATTTTTCCACCCCACACAAAGAACTAATCAACCAAATTGAACAGAACATGTACCATTTGGAAGGGCAAGTTAAAATAAAGTTGACGGATTTTTGCACATTCACAGGAAAATGAGTTTACGGGGGTAAACTACCCCTTATCCATTAGTACGCATATTTGTGCGTACATTCTTGTTTCTCGTTATTTACATGTTAAAGAGCTGCTTGCGTTCACTCTTTGTGCTGATTTTGTGCTTATCAATAATTTATCGTCATATGTTATCGACCTTTCGATTAGATTGTATTTCGATTCGGCGCGAATTTCGGAATAAGTCGATGATGCAACAGTCGTTCTATCTATAGAACATTGTCAATTATTCCAACGAAATAAATATGATTTTATCTTTTGAGTAATCTAATCATACGCCAATATAATAAAAATACTTTCGACGCAGTAAGAGGTGTTTTCTACATAGGCGGCTATCTGGGACTGCCTATTATCTGCTGATATCGCATGTGGTTCAACAATCAGCGATACATATATGTATCGCGGTTTTTATATTTGAAAGACTTACAGCGATCTTCAGTTGCTCATTTGAACGGAGTGTCAGTGCGTCAGTTATAATTTCTGATAAAAAAAATCAATAGACCATGAAAGTGAATCCAATCAACGTCATTAAACTTCTTTTGGCTACATTTGAAGCCATGAGTATTCTCGAAACTCCGATTAGCAATGCAGAAATCGAGGTAAAGCAGAATTTCGAAAAAGTTCTGGTCGACTGCATGGACGATTATAACGGAGTTGAAATTATCGAGGAACAATCGCTAGATTTTCAAGAGCCATTCAAGCAATATGATGTTAACCCTGTCGAGGACACTCTTTGGCAACATGATGAAGGTCCAGTGGATTCTGATACTTGTTCTAAAGACGAAGAAGACATAAGCTACGATTACAAACGCAAAGCAATCGAATACTGGAGATCCGGTAAGAAGAAAAATTACAGTGTCGATACCGTCAGTCAGAAATTCGAAAAAGTCAAATCTGTACGACAATTAAAACGCTGGGCAAATCAAATGAACAAAGGTGGGACCTACAAGGAGAAATTAGCTCAAATCTCTGAATATACTTTGAAAAACATACAAGCCGCAGTAGATGCTGGTTTCATTGTTCATGATATTGACCTTCAAAAGTGGGCTCTACAAGCTCAAGAAGAGATAGGTCACGAAGACATTTGTTTTGAAGGTTCTCGTGATTAGCTTCGGAAGTTCAAGAAATCACATCGTATTGTGTCCAGGAAAATTAATAAATTCGTAACACGAAAGACTATAGAAGACGAACCAGTTTTAAGGATGAATGCAGAAAACTTCGTGAATGAAATTAAACCATATATTCAAAAATATGGACCGGAAAACATATATAATTCAGATCAGAGCGGTTTTCAACTGGAAATCCACTCTGGCAGGACTCTGACGGCTGAAGGAACTAAACAAGTGCAATGTGTAGCACAATCCGTATCATCTACAACTCACAGCTACACTATCCAGCCAACCATAAATGCAGATGGAAAATTACTGTCACCCCTTTTTATTGTTCTAAAAGAGGGAAAGGGTGAGTTCGGCCCAATCGTGGAAGAAAATTTATTCAGGCCAGAAAACGTATTTTTAACAGCAACGAAATCCGGAAAAATTACTTCAAGTATGGACAAAAATGATTGCCAGAAAATATTGAACATATGTTGAATTATACTATATCGATAACCAATATCATCCTATGTATAGAGCACTTTAAAGTTTGGTTGGAAAAAGTATTCTTCCCCAACACCGACCGTGACAGCGTATTGTTGATAGACTCGTGGAGTGGACACTGCCCAGAAGTTGTTCGAAAAGCAACACCTCGGGGCAAAAAACAATCACAAAGATAATATCTAAAGGCACCACAGGGAAAATCCAACCACTCAACGTTTTTGGTTTCCGAATATGGAAAAATTTTGTACGGAATTTTTCCGACAGTGTATTATTACTTAATTCTGATATTAATTTACACTTGAGAAACAACATAATCAAACTGCAATCGCTCGCACTGTAACATAGTTACATGCGTGGCGCGATATTATATTATCGAACGGCTATGAGAGCCAAAATTATATTCGAAGCGACAGGTACAGCGGACGCTAGGCCGACGAACCCGGACCTCGCGTAAAAACGTGTGATGTCACGCCTCTGGAATTCGCTCGTCGACGAAAACAGCAGGTCAGCGACCAGCTGGCCTTGATCGGCGACGAGGGAGAGCCAGGGGGGGCATGACAACGGTATCGCAAAATCGAGCGAAATGAGACGAACTTTAAAACCGAAGTCACAGATGACGTAATGGGAACCAGGGTGGGGAGACATCTATAAAAGCGCTTGCACCGGAAGGAAGGGCTCTTATTCGGTAACACGAGTTTAACCAAAGCGAATTGCGAGTGCACTAGATTTCAAAAATATTAATCTGAAAAGTAAAAAGGCGAAATATATAGGAAATTGATTAGTCGCAAGTTTGAAAGCGGAATAATACGAGAAGTAGTTAGGAATAATCAGAATAGGGATAAATGAATAAGTATAAGCAAAGAAATGCAGTGCATCGGAATAAAAAAATAGGATAGAAGAGAATAAACTAACGAGTGCGGACTTTAAACTGGTAGGAACTATAGGAACTACCTTTCCTGCGCGAGAAAGTGAGAAAGGGCGAAAAGTGAAATAAATGTGAGAGAGCAAAGAATTGTAAACAGAGTTGTTACACTCTGTCCAAAGAGAATCTGAGGCATGTGGATGTGTGTGTGTGGCTCACGAGTCAAGACCAATGCATAGGCCTGTAACCGAAGCAACAGACGTGAATACCAAGAATTTATGCTCCAATAAGAGGAAATAATAATAAAAGAATCGAGGGAATTCCCAAATTTTGATACAGAGTAGAAAATAGAATTAGGAATCGTAGTAGATAGAACAAGTAAAATTAAATAAGGATAAGTAGGATTAGATGCATAGGAGAATTAGGAATCGTAGTAGATAGAACAAGTAAAATTAAATAAGGATAAGTAGCATTAGATGCATAGGAGGAATAAGTATGGATAAGCGAATCTCGTAACGGAAGATATTAATAATAGAGTGTGTCTGCGAAAAATAAGTGTGGAAGAAAAAAATTGTACATAGGGTTCATACACTCTATCAAAAGAGCGAATGCGAGGAAAAATAACTAGTGGAGTGAAACATTGGGACACCAAGAATATAGTAAGACCGCTGAATAGGAGAGTGAGAGAAAGAATTGTAATTACAGTTAGTACACTCTATCGAGAGAGTGAGTGCGAGGCAAGTGATTGGTGGTATGAGTATATGTGTGTCTGGAGCGAACAGCAATACCGCCGCACGGCAAGAAAAACAAACCGTCGATGATACCGAGAATAGATGCATGCCAAATAAAATTATAATCGGCGAAATAATTGCTAAAATTGCGGAATTAAATGGTTGTGCTAGAAAAATTTGAGTGACCGTAATTAACAAGTGACATTGTATGAAATTGTTTCTATCTTTAATAAAGCCTCACTGTCAACCACTACGAAGTCTCTATTAATTAGTTATGTGTCGAGCCCAAATCCCCACGATAAATAAAAATACATGTTAACGATAAAAAATTACCGTTATATTTGGCGCCCAACGTGGGGCTCGACACAGCTAAGAAAGACTGCGGTGGTGAGGTAGCACGCATATTGGAAAAATAAACTTGGTGAAATTAAAGGATGGATACAGGCGACAAAGCGAATTGCTCAACTGAGTTGGAGGAGTTGCGTATGATGGAGAGCTTGGTGGAACAGCATCGGCAGGAGGGGGATGCTGAGGGTGGCGAAGCTTATATATGGGAATCAACAACAGCTGATCACCTGTTGAATGATCGTCGGCAAGTCGATCGAAGAAATATACAGCGGTTGTCGGAAATTACACCGTTCGAAGAGAACGAAGATACTGCAGGAGAGATAGGAAATAACCGGATAGATAGTGAGGACGGCAGTACACCAATGCCTGCTGACAGAGCTACGACTGTGTTACCGAATCTTGTGGAGGTGGGCCAGATCGTACAACTTCTCCAGAGGATGGAAGAGAAAATCGATAAGAAGCACGATGAGATAGTGAAAACGCAGCAGGAGATAAGAGACAAATGTATAGGTAGGATAATAAGTCTGAAGAAAGCCACTAAGGATGAATTGATTGGAGAGATTGCAGCAGTCGAGAGCCGGACGGACCGGAAGATAAAGCAAGCACAGGAAAGAATACAAGAGGAGCAGAATACAACGAATAAATATATACAACGACAGATCGCTAGTCAGAGGGTGACAGCGGAGAAGCTGGAGAGGAGAACTTTAGAAATGAGGGCCGAAATCAGGGCGACACAAGAAGTCACCGAGGACCACACTAAAAGAATTGAAAAACTAGAAGAGACAACATGGAGAACCAACACGTCTATGAGCTTCGGGCAAACTGTTGGAGGTGGTTTGAATGTCACACGATTATATACGACAGCTTAGAAACCGCCCACATATAATGGAGACGGAAAAGAGAGACCGATGCGATTCTTAAAAGAATTTCGAGAATTTTGTATCGCAGGAGCAATCGAAGATACGGAAATTCGGTATGCTATCGGAACTGCATTGAAAGGAGTAGCGAACGACTGGTGGCTCGTGGTGGAGGGAGCGGTGCACGACCTTCAGACTTTCGAAGAGAAATTTCGTGCAAGATATTGGGCTCGTGACATGCAGGACAAAGTTAAGAAAAATTTGGAATTTGGATCGTTTTATACCGAAGGTCAGGCGCTGACACGGGCCGAATATGCAACTCGTGTTATTGGTAACGCTCGAGATTTGAGCGAAAAATTAAGCGATGAGAATATCATACGTCGTCTCGCGAAACACTTTGACGAAGAGGTGCAGAGTGCCGTGAGAGTTCGCCAGATTGTCGATATCGATGAATTTTTGGAGTTACTGGAGAGTACGGACGTGGCCGGTCCATTGAATTATAGGAGAGTGACTGGTCGTACAGGGGGATACGCGTCACAGGAGTCGCCAAGAAATTTCAACAGAGAAGCGGCACGCGAGCAGATGGCGCGGCCGTACTTTAGGTATGAGAATCGGGAAAATGCAGCAAGCAATGGCGGAAATGGTGGTCCATGGTCGCCAGGACGCCAAGGTGGTCGGGGGGATAGACCACCATGGCAAAATAATGGGCCATGGCAACCATCGAGACCAGCTTGGCAGGGAAATCGAACCGGTCCATTTCAGGAGCCGGAAAATAACAGACCAACAGGACCTGAGGAGCAAAGGGTCGAGCAGCAGCCGAACGGACAGATAAATAATCTAAATCGCGGTGTACAGGGTCCATTTGTGGCACACACGATCCCGAGAGAAACGTTAACGGAATGCTCGAGAGCAGGAAGCGCTAATTCGGGAAACGCATAAGCGTTGCGCCCGAAGAGAAGACAAAAACTAACAACAACTTAGAGGGACGGAGCGCAACGCTAAAGGATGGAGAAAGGAAAAGCATTAGACAGAAGATGAACGCGAGGAAAAGAGAGAAGAAAAGAGTGAGGAACCTACGAAGAAAAGAAGAACGATGCAGGAGTAACGAACAGGCGGTGCAGAAGGTTGTAGGGGAGGACACCGAACGGCGAGGGCAGGCTGAGTCCGTGGAAAGCCGAGTTCAGGAAGACGGTAAAGGCTCATGTGATGATAAAGAAAATATGTGGCCTGAAAACGTTGCCAGAGTTCAGATAGTACCAGATATCAGAGGGCCAGCACCGAGGGTGGTCGACGAGGAAGAGGAAAAGCAGGCGACGTGTTCAACGCTCATGGAAAACCCACGCGAAATTTTATACGAAGAGGTAGAGAGTGTACCGACTAAGTGGTACGATGAGAAGCATCCGAGATGTCCAGAAATACCAGTGGCAGTGGCCGGAATATTGGAGTTGGGTCTAGTAGTATCGTGTGTATCGGAGGAGTTTTTCCGGAAAAATGAAGAAACCTTGAAAAAGTGCCCTTTACTGCCGGTCACGTCAACTCAAGTGGTCGGAGCATTTGGGGGGGAGACGGAACGTGTGAAGAAACAAATCATGGTCGAAGTGGAGTCGTATGGGTTGACAGGAGCATTACAAATGTTAGTGGTGTCAAGATAAGTGCGACCTATATTGATTGGTATCGACGGGATGTTGGTATTAAAGATTTCGATCGATGCTCAACAGAAGGTCCTGGCAGTAAAGGATAAGGTAATCGCAGAATTAAGGGAGGGGGTGTGGCGACACATAAATCCTGAGGATTTTCGTTCAGTTAAGCCAAGTGAAATATGTAGCACAGTGGAAAGAAAAGATGACTCCAAGGTTGGAGAGAATATTAGCTTGACAGAAGAGGAGTTCGAGGATAAGATGGAGGAATGCCAGGAACTAGGATTAAAGATAAGACAAGGATTTAAAAGATTCTGGGAGAAAGAAGAGAGATTTTCGACAAGGTACCAGGAAAAATGATTGCATATGAGCACCGGCTATTACTGAAGGATCCAAAGCCGTATTTCCACCGTTCATATCCTGTCTCATTGCTACAACGAGAGAGGCTACAGAGGGAGATTGAGAGAATGCTCGAGATGGGGATTATACAAAAATCGGAAAGTGTCTATATAAATCCCCTGATGCCGGTCACGAAGAGCGATAATTCCGTCCGCCACTGTCTGGATGCACGGGAATTGAATAACTATTTAATTAATGATTATAATAACGCTCCACCAATTGAGGAGATTTTCCAACGGTGTGGGGGAAAATCTGTGATGTCCACGCTAGATTTAACTAGCAGTTTTTGGCAAATTCCGCTCCACCCGGAATCGCAGAAATACACAGCGTTTCAACATAACGGGAAATGTTATGAATTTACAGTTACGCCATTCGGTTTAAAGACCAGTACAGCTAGTTTAATAAGGGCTCTTGACGTGGTCCTGCAGGGTCTGGATTTCGTCATTAATTTTGTCGATGATTTATTAGTGATGTCGACGTCGCATGAAGAGCATCTGGATCACCTAAGAGAACTATTTGAGAGATTTCAACAGCACAGGATGACATTAAAATTCAGTAAGTCACATTTTTTCCGGAAGGAAGTAACCTTTCTTGGACATATCCTCACAACGGAGGGTTTGAAACATGACCCAGAGAAAATAAGGGCAATTCACGAATATCCTCGACCTCACACCATTAAACAATTAAGAGGTTTCTTGGGATTAATTAATTTCTATACAAAATTCACGAATCGACATGCGCACGAGACTACGCCGTTAGTAAATCTTCTGAAAAAAGGGGTCCGTTGGAGATGGGACGAGGCCATGGAGGAAGCATTTAAAAACGTTAAAAATTTATTCTGCGAAGAGGTCGTACTGAGATTTCCAGATACGCGGAAGCCATACACGCTCACCACGGATGCGAGTGGATACGCGCTCGGAGCAATCCTCGTGCAAGAGGATGTGAACGGGGAAACAAGAGTGGTGACGTTTGCGAGTAGGACACTAAAAGGGACTGAAATAGGGTACATGACTACGGAAAAAGAATTACTCGCTATTGTATGGGCACTACAAAAATTCCGAACATATTTAAAGGGTGCACAGATATTTGTCAAAACGGACCACAAGGCTTTGATCTTCCTAAAAATGTGTCGATTCACAGCAGGAAGGCTGATGAGATGGGCATTGGCCATTCAGGACTACGATGTACAAGTAGAGCATGTCTCGGGAAAAACTAATGTGGTGGCGGATGCGTTAAGCCGTGTGAGAGAGGACGAAAATCTGCATTCAACCGATAGTGAAGGAGTGGTAGTGGTGGCAGGGTTGTTGGCTGAAAGGATTTCACGTGAGCTAGCTAAAAAACTGAAGAACATAAAAGAGATCCAGAGGGAGCAAGAAGACTTAAAAATTATTATGGATTTTCTGGGCAAAAAGAAGCAAGGAGAAGAGGAGCCAAAATTTTGTCTAGAAAAAGAAATTTCACAAAAGAAATCGAAGACCGGAATTTGGCGGGTTATAATACCAAAGATCATGATTGGAGATATAATTAAGGCGTGCCACGCCATGTATGGCCATCTCGGTGCAGGAAAATGTGTACGGATGCTGGAGCAAGATTTTACTTGTCCGCATCTGGCGAAAGTGGCTAGGAGTATTCTCGCGACGTGTGACGTATGTCAGAGGAATAAGATTGCCGTCCAGATGAGTTTTGCCGCAATGCAAACCATAGTACCGGAGAGATCGGGGGATTTGGTCTCCATAGATTTCTATGGACCGTCGCCCACATCAGTAGGTGGAGTAAAGCACATTTTGGTGACTTTGGACGCTTTCAGCAAGTTCGTCATCCTTTACCCCATGAAAAAAGCAAACACCACTACAGTAATTAAACGTCTGTTTGATGATTATATTCCTAAGTATGGAAAGCCGCGTAGGATACAGTTCGATCACGGGACTCAGTTTACTGCCAAGAACTGGTTACAGAATCTCAAGGACGAGGGTATCACGGCTGTATTTTCATCGATACGTCATCCCCAGGGAAATATCGTCGAGCGAGTAAATCGGGAACTTGGGAGGTTTTTCCGAGTTTTCCTCGCGAACAACCATGCAGGCTGGTTTAAATGGGTGAGAGTAATAGAAGATTGCATTAACGAGAGTTACCACGAGACAACCGAATATACGCCAATGGAACTGCAGTGCGGGAAGAAGCCTCAACGAGTCTGGAATAACCAAATGGGCATAGTGCGAGAGGAAGATGATCAAGTAACCTACGAGATGAAAATTGAGATTGTGAAAGAAAGGATAGCGACGAAAGGCAGGCGTCGAGCGGAGAAATTTAATGCTACTCATCGGTTAACGAATTATGAGGTAGGCGATTTAGTATTAATTAAAGCGTTGAATGTATCGGACCCCTTAAAACAGCTAACTTTAAAATTTATGTCATTGTACGAAGGGCCATATAGAATTAAGGAATGCGTAGGTTTAGCGACTTATTTACTCGTAGATCTAGAGAATAAGATAGAGAGAGGCAAATTCCACGCCAGTATGTTTAAGAGGTATCGGACAGAGACAGAAAGAACAGAGAAGGAAGAAGAAAGTACGACGGCCATAACCAGCGGGGAAAGAAGTGAGACAGCACGAAGGTCGAGTACACGGATTAAAAACAACGAGGCAAAGCAGAGCAGTACGGAGGTTTTACTAACACAGTGATGGGGGGCTATCGACCTGAGTATAGAAGATAGCAACGGGTGATATCGACGTCAGGGCAAACGATCGTTCGAGGTAGGATGTTTCAAATTCTGGCAAAGCAGGGCCTGCGGAAAGAGGAGAGGTAACAAGTAGGCCATCTAATTGGCCAAAGCGAACGGCCGAAGGAGAAATAGGCCACCGGAGGGATACCAAGAAATATAATCATAACGAGGGCATCGATAAGGGTGTAAAAGAGGACGTTAGCAGGGGAACGGGTTAATAACTTGCGAAAAATAAAAGAGACAACCGAGAAGATATAAAAGCAGTGAGATGTATCGTTTTGTTGAATACGCCGTGGAATATCTGACTCCGGGGGAGCCATACGCAGCGGAGATAATAGACGTGAAACACCCTACGCGTTTTTATATGTGTATGAAGAAAGATGAACGGCGGTGGCAGGAGTGGTTGGATCTCGTAGCGAAGACGGAGAGGCAAAACCCCGAGGTCCACAGGCTGTTGGAGGAGGAGGCCTATGAGGGTCGGGCCGTGCTGTATTTATTGGAGGACGAGGAGGGCACGGAGGATAACCTTTTCTTTCGTGGAACTGTGACGGGAAAGGAGGATGGCAAATATCGGGTATGGCTAGGAGATCTGGCTAGACGGATGACGGTGCCTTTGAACAATTTGTATACAGTACCGAGGCGATACCTAGGGGAGCCGTATTTTGCAGTCGCCGCGGGCATGAATACGCTGGCACCAGCCAGGGGTTTTTGGACCGAGCGAGCCAGAGAGCTTTTCATTACACTGACGGCTCAACAGGTGATCGATGTGTATGTAATCGAAATCGACCCAATCGTGGAGGCAGTATGGACAGAGATACATGGATCCAAAGGCCACCAAGGCTATGATGTGGGCCAAGAACTAATCGGCAACCAGGAGGCAAAATTAATCCCTGAAAACCCGGCATTTCGTTACGGACGAGACGGGGGACGGAGAGGAAAACATTTCCGGGACGAAAGAAGGAGGCAGGCAGAACACGCGAGAGGCCGACGATTCGCACGACCAAGGGCAGACGACACCGGAGCAACGAGAACCAGTACAGCTGCACCATCGAGACGGATGGAAGGTTTGCTGCAGGAGCTTGAGGCCATGATGGAGGAGGGCTCCGGGAGTAAGGAAGAGTCAGAAGAAGGGATCAGGCATCACAACGACCGGCCAACGGCCACATGAAAATGTAATGATACCTACTGACCACGACGAGACGGACGATGACGCGGACAGAGAAAACGAAAGCGACGGTTATTAAATAAAAAAAATATGTATATATATTTATATGCCTCTGCGTGGTGCTGTTTATTTCGGCGGTGTAAATTTTCTTTAGTGTAAGATAGAAATATAATTAGTTTGTAAGCCAACGGAATAGACATGGATCAGATGTCTCTAGTTCTAAGAAAGAGAATTAAAAAAAAGAAAAGAAATAGCCATAAGAATGGATACGAGCTGAACAAAGGAGTAGCCAGATTTCCTATCGGGAAGCAGGAGATAAAAAAATAAAATTTAAAAAAAAAAAAAAAATTTTTTTTTTAAATAATTAATAATAATAATAATAATAATAATAATAATAATAATAATAATAATAATAATAATAATAATAATAATAATAATAATAATAATAATAATAATAATAATAATAATAATAATAATAATAATAATAATAATAATAATAATAATAATAATAATAATAATAATAATAATAATAATAATAATAATAATAATAATAATAATAATAATAATAATAATAATAATAATAATAATAATAATAATAATAATAATAATAATAATAATAATAATAATAATAATAATAATAATAATAATAATAATAATAATAATAATAATAATAATAATAATAATAATAATAATAATAATAATAATAATAATAATAATAATAATAATAATAATAATAATAATAATAATAATAATAATAATAATTGTGCCGCGGAATATTCCACTCCGTATTTAGTATATTCGGGAATATTCCATAGCAACACAACATTGGAATTCGTTCAAGACAGGAAACGAAGTCCAATGCCCGATCGTACGATCGACACCAGGAACGCCGACGCAGCATGAGGCGACTCGCTTGGCGTTCGACGATAGGCTAACACTAAAAACGCAAACTAAGGGATTTTCGTGAAAGACAGTTAGCAACTGCTTTACGGAAAGGCAGTATTAAATTAGATTGAAAAGAGAACGGTTGGTTCCTCGTTTAATACTCGAAACAACGCATTATTGTACTTCTTACTTTGATATATAAATAGGCAACGGAAAGTTACCGTTGCTTATAATAAATACTTCCTTTTATATAAATTCGCGTTTCCATCTTTTACTCGAGATCCATCTCCTTATCGGCAAACGATCCCAAAAAATAATAACTTTTAATATTATACCGACTACCGAATAATCCAATTACTCGGTACCGGCATAACATAATAATAAATAGGAAAAGACTAAGGACGAAAGAGAAGAAAGGATAAGGAGAATGCAGGAGAGATCTTTGGGTAAGTCGCGGAGGCGACTTTTCCAAAGATCCAGGGGGATAATGTAATATAATTACATGCGCGGCGCGATATTATATTATCGAACGGCTATGAGAGCCAAAATTATATTCGAAGCGACAGGTACAGCGGACGCTAGGCCGACGAACCCGGACCTCGCGTAAAAACGTGTGATGTCACGCCTCTGGAATTCGCTCGTCGACGAAAACAGCAGGTCAGCGACCAGCTGGCCTTGCTCGGCGACGAGGGAGAGCCAGGGGGGGGCATGACAACGGTATCGCAAAATCGAGCGAAATGAGATGAATTTTAAAACCGAAGTCACAGATGACGTAGTGGGAACCAGGGTGGGGAGACATCTATAAAAGCGCTTGCACCGGAAGGAAGGGCTCTTATTCGGTAACACGAGTTTAACCAAAGCGAATTGCGAGTGCACTAGATTTCAAAAATATTAATCTGAAAAGTAAAAAGGCGGAATATATAGGAAATTGATTAGTCGCAAGTTTGAAAGCGGAATAATACGAGAAGTAGTTAGGAATAATCAGGATAGGGATAAATGAATAAGTATAAGCAAAGAAATGCAGTGCATCGGAATAAGAAAATAGGATAGAAGAGAATAAATTAACGAGTGCGGACTTTAAACTGGTAGAAAGTGAGAAAAGGCGAAAAGTGGAATAAGTGTGAAAGAGCAAAGAATTGTAAACAGAGTTGTTACACTCTGTCCAAAGAGAATCTGAGGCGTGTGGATGTGTGTGTGTGACTCACGAGTCAAGACCAATGCATAGGCCTATAACCGAAGCACCAGACGTGAATACCAAGAATTTATGCTCCAATAAGAGGAAATAATAATAAAATAATCGAGGGAATTCCATAATTTTGATACAGAGTAGAAAATAGAATTAGGAATCGTAGTAGATAGAACAAGTAAAATTAAATAAGGATAAGTAGGATTAGATGCATAGGAGGAATAAGTATGGATAAGCGAATCTCGTAACGGAAGATATTAATAATAGAGTGTGTCTGCGAAAAATAAGTGTGGAAGAAAAGAATTGTACATAGGGTTCATACACTCTATCAAAAGAGCGAATGCGAGGAAAAATAACTAGTGGAGTGAAACATTGGGACACCAAGAATATAGTAAGACCGCTGAATAGGAGAGTGAGAGAAAGAATTGTAATTACAGTTAGTACACTCTATCGAAAGAGTAAGTGCGAGGCAAGTGATTGGTGGTATGAGTATATGTGTGTCTGGAGCGAACAGCAATACCGCCGCACGGCAAGAAAAACAAACCGTCGATGATACCCAGAATAGATGCATGCCAAATAAAATTATAATCGGCGAAATAATTGCTAAAATTGCGGAATTAAATGGTCGTGCTAGAAAAATTCGAGTGACCGTAATTAACAAGTGACATTGTATTGTAACGGTAATTTTTTACGTTATCATATATTTTATTTTTCGTGGGAATTCGGGCTCGATCACAGGACTAATTAATTGAGACTTCTTAGTGGTTGACAGTAGGACTTTATTCCAAGACAAACAATTTCGTAAAAACGTCACTTTTAATTTCGGTCACTCGAATTTTACCTAATGTCCATCTAATTCCGTAATTTCCGCAATTATTTCAACGATTATAATTTATTTTATGTTTACGTCTCTCGGTACTCTCGTAGGCTTATTATTGTTCTTGCACCGTCGTGTTGTTGTACCCTCGGTGCACAGATATTCCACACTTGTTGCTATTACGTTCCGCATTCGCTCTTTAGATATAGTGTATTAACTCTACTTACAATTCTTTACCTTTCACTCATTCCACCTTCGCTCAGACACACTTTATTATTACTTATTTATCCTATCCATTTAATGCTACCAATTATCATTCGATTACAACTATTCTATCTTCTACATTCGTAATTCTATTTTCTTAATTTCAAAAATCAGGGAGTTCCCTCGATTTTAGTTATTATGATTTCCAATTATTTGCACATAAATTCGCGGAATTTCGGTACTCGGGCTATGGTTGCGTCGCTACGCTTCGGTGTTTCACTTCTCACACACACACGCCTCAGATTCTCAGTGTACAGAGTGTATGAACTCTGTTTACAATTCTTTCTTTTTCTCTCTTATTCTGCTCTCGCTCTTTCTCACTTCTACTCACACAAGGAATTCGGTCCCTTGATTACCGCTCGTTTAAAAACCGCACTGTTTAATTTATTCTTATATAACCAGTTTTCTTATTCCTATGCACTATTCTAAATTAATACTACTTATCGACTACTGAATTCTATGTGTTAATTTATCTATAAATCCACTCGATTATCCCTATTCTTCCTAATGAGTGATCATGTAATGATCTTCACTGTTTCGCTGATATTTTAATGCTCTCATGAGCTTTTCACTAGACTAATATCTCTCACAATTTCCATACCTTGATAATTTTCGCTATTCTGCCTAAAAGACAAGAGAGCTTCCCTGTCCCCGCACCGGCCTTTTATAGGCCTCCCCTTGCCTCAGTCCCCTCTGTACATTTTTCATCATGATTTTTAAATCTAACGCCTTCCTCGGCTGACGCGGTACGCTGTTGCCCCGCTCTCGGCCTTCCCCTCACCTCCTAGCAAAATCAGTTGGTCGCTGCCCTGCTGTTATGTCAGCGAGGGAATTCCGATGGCGTGACGTAGCATGTTTTTCACGCGAGTTCGATGGCCTATTGCCCGCGAACCTCGGTACTCTTGTACCGAGTCTGTCGCTCAGGTGTTCTTATGCCTCGAAATCTATACCGGCTCTTATAACCGTTCGACATAATAACATGGACTCGAGAGTATAATTCTATTATCTTGCACGATCATAATTGCTGCATCTATTCCTATGCTCATGTGTGTAACTATGTTACAGTATGAAATTGTTTCTATCTTTAATAAAGCCTCACTGTCAACCACTACGAAGTCTCTATTAATTAGTTATGTGTCGAGCCCAAATCCCCACGATAAATAAAAATACATGTTAACGATAAAAAATTACCGTTACAGCACACTATCAAATTTCATCACCCAGATATATAAATCTTTTCATATATGCATGGTTCAAAAGTAATTATATAACCGATAAGCCAAACGAGTTTGACAATCCAGTGAGTTTTGGTTTCGGTCAATCGTCTCAAGCACATTATGAAGTACTAGGTTGTAATAATGTGGCCATCATCAGATGCTCATTGGGGAAAAAGTCTTTGCGCTTGCAACATTTTTTTGAAGAGTGTTATGCCGGTACCGAGTAATTGGATTATTCGGTAGTCGGTATAATATGAAAAGTTATTATTTTTTGGGATCGTTTGCCGATAAGGAGATGGATCTCGAGTAAAAGATGGAAACGCGAATTTATATAAAAGGAAGTATTTATTATAAGCAACGGTAACTTTCCGTTGCCTATTTATATATCAAAGTAAGAAGTACAATAATGCGTTGTTTCGAGTATTAAACGAGGAACCAACCGTTCTCTTTTCAATCTAATTTAATACTGTCTTTTCGTAAAGCAGTTGCTAACTGTCTTCACGAAAATCCCTTAATTCGCAATTTTAGCGTTAGCCTTTCGCCCGAACGCCAAGCGAGTCGCTCATGCTGCGTCAGCGTTCTTGGGGTCGTTCATACGATCGGGCATTGGACTTCGTTTCCTGTCTTGAACGAATTCCAATGTTACTTTGCTATGGAATATTCCCGAATATACTAAATACGGAGTGGAATATTCCGCGGCACAACATCCCTCCCCCCTTAAAAGGAAAAATTTTTTCTTTAAAAAATTTTTTCCTGGATTGGTTTCTCGTATTTCCTCTTACAATTTTACTGTTTGATGTTATATAACAATACAATAAAATGTTTCATTTTTTCATTCGTTGACGATGAAGTTTTTCCTCTGCTTCTTATCGTCTTTCGTGCCGAGCGAGTCGTTCTCGGTTGAGGGGACGGGTGCATAACCTGGCCAGCTCGGATCGCGGTTGCTCTTCTGGCTGTTGTCGTCCGATCGGCTCGAGGTTGATGTTTACCTCGGCTGTTGCCGGGGTCGTTGCCTCGCTTGTCCTTGTTGGTGTTCGGTTTCGTTGATACCTATAACATTTAAACAGAACATAGCCAACCAAGGCTATCGGTGCTACTGCACCCAGTGAGTAGAAACTCAGATTATGGATGCGTTGCATCCCGTCTCCGTCGGTATTGAGGTTGTCCAAGATTTGGTCGGCTCGACCCCCGAGCTTTTGAAGCTCTTCCGGGTCTCGCAGCACGCTCTGCAGTGGACTTGTCCTCTCGGTCTGCTTAGGGGGTGCCTGACCTTCAATTTTCGTTAATTTTAAATCGAACGATGGAAGGTAGTTTTCCCTGATGACCTGCGACGTTCGCCCGATGGTTCTGATACTGAAATCTCGGGCGGTTACTATACATATGCCTATCAATGCCAGTATTCCCGAATTGCTCAGTATTTCGTGTTGAGTGGGATTTTTTCCACAATTTATTCCTACTGGTTCGGGGGTTGGCGCGACGTATAGCCATCGCCCTTGCTGTTGCATTGGGACGACGAAAGGATGGGTTATTTCGATGACCCTTTTTGCACAATTTTTGCCGTTATCGGTGTCCATTTTTGCGTAGATAAGGACCTCGCAGGGTGCGTCGTTCGTAATCGGAATTGTAGGGTGTGTTGGAGGGCAGATGTATGATTTGTCCAGTACCTTACAAATTTTTACGTCGTCGGCTGTCATCCTGAGGTATCTGCGATTTTCGATATCTATGACTACGCGATTCTCGGTCGTGTCGATGTAGTAGTGTCTACCATTGTCCGCTCGCATGGGTATAGGATATACTTTCTGTATGCTATACTGTTGCTGCCCGATCAGCGGTATATCCAGAACGAGTACTACCGCGTTGCCTTCGCTGTAGGCCCTGGTATCAGCCAGTCGCATAAGTGTTGACGCTTGGTCGTGTGCTATGGCGACTGGGAAACTACTGCCTGGCGGTAGGTGTGGTAGTGCTTCGACGAGGTGCTTGACGAGTGTGCGTGGTGGCAAGGACGTTGCGCTGGCCTTACCACTAGCTATATCGTCCACTAGCCACACTAGCTCCTGTACGTCGCTTAGTAATGCTTCGACTGCAATACTTATTGCGTTGAGCGTCTCGTCTAAGTGTTGGCGTCTCTTCAAGTAGTATACGTCGCTGTTGAGCGTGCGGTTTTTAAGCTGCATTTGGGCCAGCAGCGTCTGTTCGTTAGCCTGTATATGATGTGCGCTTTCATTGAATAGGCTGAGCGTGGTTTTTATGATCTGGACTTGGTTTTTCAGCCCTTCCTTCAGGGTCTGTTGGGACGCCTTAAGATTCGTTATTTCTTCATGTAGCTCCCGCGCGTCGGCGGCGTCCATGTTTCCTGTGATGGCCTTTATTATGTTTCCTAGGCCGTCTATCAATCCTCTGCGCTCTCTGACGGGGCGCGTCCCGAGGAGGTCGAATATGGTCAATACCCCCATCTCTATCCTTTTCTTCATTCGTAGAACGGAGTCGTTGAGGATGGGGCATATGTCGTTGACCCGAGTTTCGCCTTCGCACAGTTCGGTGAGGCGTTGTAGATTTTCGCTAATTTCTACTTCTCGCTGCATTAGAGCGGCGAGGTCCAACCTGATAATCAACCGCCACGTCGATTGGATTATCTTGAGGCTTCCTATGTCTTCGTAGTAGATTCCCGGGTTGCTGGCAAACGTGCTGACGACGTAGTCCGGGGGATGCTGCGTGGCTTTTGTTAGTCCACCTTTTGCTGCTGTCAGCCTGTAATGAGGTAGGAGAAGAAGCGTGAGAATGCTTGCTGCGTTTGTTCTCCTTCTTTCCTAGAGCGGTCTCGCGGGTTTCGATGTGCGAGGGCTCTTTGGCTCATTCTTACTCTATTAATTATGAATTCAAGGCCTCTTGGTTCGGCCGTGCTATGCACCGTAATTTGCTAGCGCATCCTGGACGGTAAGTATACATCTTTTCTTTGATGCGTTCCTGGTAGCGGTCCTATTTTGCCGACCGTTACTTTCTCGAGGGACTTCGATGGGGTGTCGATTACCCTCATCGGCACTCGTTCCTTTTTCCTGATTTTATTCTCTTGACAGCATTCACATGACGATATATGATTTTCTAGATCTCTTGTCAGGCCGGGCCAGTCGTATTTGGTCCGATTCCGATGTAACGTGCGCCGTATACCTTGATGCCCTCCTATGGGGGTGTCGTGGTATTCTCTAATTATTTTCTGGCGGTCATCGACAGAAGGAGTGGCTACGCCACTGCGGCAGTCGCTATACTCTTTCATCGCGCTGTCTTCATCCGTGCTGCAGGAAGTTCGTGGGCTACGGGCCCCGCCGTGCCTCGCTTCCTCAGCAGGCCTTTGCGGTGCTCTGTCCGCAGTTTCTTCACTCGGTGTGCCCACCGGTAGCTCCGCCGTTGGGTCGCTCTCTGTCTCGAGCGGCCTTGCAACGTTTGCCTTTCGCGGCCTTCCGCGCTTCGCGGGTCCGCCATGCTGCGCTGGGCCCGCTCTATCCTTGTTAGCGGTGCTCGCAGTCTTACCAGTGGCCTGCGTATGTAGCTTGCGTGGTCTACCCCTTCCCCGACCGCACGGCTTTTCGGCGGGGTTGTGGGGTTCAGTAGAGCGTTCTGCAGGCACGCTGCGAATCTCTCTGTCCTCTTCTGGCGCATGGGCCAGGGCGGCCTCTCTCTCTGCCGCGTTGCTAGGCTGGCCCGGGGTATTCTCGGCTCTCCGCTTTGTGCGGCTGTCCGTACCCGGGCGCTTGCTGTCCTTTTCTTTCTCGTGGGCGAGCTTGGTCCCTCGCTCCGACGAGCTAGCACGGCTGTAAGGGGTGCCGTGGTGCCGTCCTTTTCCGATCCACGGATTTCATTCTCTGCTCTCTCTTGGAAGACTTCGCGTGGTCGCGTATATGCGACTCGGAGCGTCTACATCTGTGTTTCTTTTTTCGGCTTTATTCATTTTACCGGACCCATGCCCCGATTTTACTTTCTTTCCAGGCAAGGGTTGCAATTCTTGGTCCTTCGATCTGACCCTAAAGGGTGCGCGATCTTGCACCTCGTGCGTGCGCTGTCGCTCGTTCCCTTGTAGATAGAATACACGCTTGTATTCGCACATTATTCCGGCGCGAGCTGCTTGCTTTTCGTTGCCGGGGGGAACCAAGTCGGGCTTCCGTCGTTGCTGCGCGAAGCGTTTGGCCCCCGTGCTCGTTGAGCGTACGCGTAGTGCCTTGACCTGCCGGCTCCGTACGGCCTTCGCTATCTCCGACGGCTCGAGCGTCGCCGACGGCTGTTGCATTTCTCCGTCGTTTTTATAACCATATAAACTCACTTTATTAGGTTTTGACGGTGTGACACGGAATCTCGCTACTTTTCCTCGGCTGATTCCGCTCCTCATAGGTAGTCCGACAGATTTATTCTCCTTGGCGGCATCCGTGTTAGACCCGTTTCCGTAAAGAGAATTTGTCTTCGTAAGCAGGCCTATGTATTTGCACGTGGCTGCAGTTCTACCGCGTGGTGACGAATTTATCCTCGTCGCGCCGTCCCTTAGCGGCATGCAGTGCCCATACAACTTGAGCATCTCGCCATGCAGGATATCCGCTTTATGCTGCTTGATAAAATCCATGCCAAGTAGTCCGTTGACCTTCAACGGCACATCGTTCGGAACGATGTAGAACCAATGTTCCACGTTTAGCGCCGGTGTCTCTAACACAATTTTTGCTATGCCAAGGGGGGTGAATTTTTCACCTGCAACACCCTGCAGTTCCACGGAGCACCTGCTCACCATGGTTTCGGCCTTGAGGCAGCCTTCCTTTATTATGCTGCACTGCGCTCCGGTGTCCGCCTTGAGGGTGAGTACCCCGGTTGTGGCCAACGGTGCAATTATGTCGAAGTCGCTGGCCGTAGCGCTGGACGCCGGCAGCGTTACCTGCAATAACTGCTGCGTCGTTTTCTTCCTGCGCGCGGGTCTCTGATGGGCCGTGAGCGTGTTTATCCTCATCGTTCCCAGCGGACTGGCATCGGTCTCTGTTCGACTCGTTCCGGCATTTACTGTGGATTTTTCATTCTGACCTCCTGAGTTCCTTGGACGTCGATTATGCTGCGGCGTCGGCGCTGGCTCGTTCTTATTTAGTGACAATCTTTTCCTACAGTCCCTCCACACGTGGCCCTTCTTCTGGCAGTAGTTACATACGACGTCTACGTTGTTTATGGACTTGTTCTCGCTGGGCATTGGCAAACTTACTCTTCCCGATCTCCGGGCGCAGTCACGTGCCATATGTCCGGCTTTCCCGCAGGAGAAACAATTTTCACCCTGCCGGGATGGTGCGCCCTGGGACCTTCTGGGGTTGCTTGACGCTCCTCCTAGCCCTCCCTTAGGCTGCACCATGTTGGTTATCTCTATGGCCCCAGCCACAGAGTCATGCAGCGTTTGGTAGTTTCTCGCACGCACCAGCACTTGCACCTGGCCGTGCAGGCCGTTCTCGAAGTTGGCATGTGCGCTTCGTCGTGTGACGCTCTCGACGGTGATCTTTTGATCCTCCGTTTGCAACGGTTCGCAGAGTATTTCGGCGATGTCTACCGTGATTCTCTCCGTTCTTGCCGCATAGGCGGCGATGTCCTCGTTCTGTCCCTGCCGGAGGGAGCTGAACTCCATTTGCAGCGCGGCCAGGGACTTCCGTTGTCCGTACAACGCTTCTAACTCGCTCCTGAGTTGCGCCATGATGCTGATGGTTTTGTGCTGCAGTTGTCTTGCTGCTGCACCCTCTAGCTTACTCATAACGATCAACTCGAGGAGAGTGTCATGCTCCTCCTCTGCTACCCTGCGGAATATCGTCTCGCAGGACTTTAAGAAGAGCGGCAATGCCTTCGAATCTTTGCCGTCGAATGTTTTTACCATTTTTATTCCGAGGCTGAGGCTGAGCATATTTGAGGGCCTCTGCGTCTCTTCGAACCGCGTGCGTCTCGGGGGCAGTGCGGGGGGCGGGATGTCCTCCATCCCTGCTCCTCCTAACCATCGCTGGAGCTCGGCAATTTGCTCTCTTAAGGAGTGGATGAGCTCGTACTCGTCCGCACCAACCTCGTTCAGCGTGTCGGCCAAATTCCGTCTTGCCGACGGCGTTTCTGCCTCCCTGAGTTCGCGATCAAGTTCGCGTTGGCCTTGATCGTGCTCACGCTGCAGCCTTTCATACTGGCGTCGCGCTCTTTCCATGTCGCGTTGGCTTCGGTCGACCGCCTCCAACCGATCGCGTACTCTCGCTGGTACCGACCGGGCTGTCGTACCGGTAGCTGCTGAAAAACCTACACGATCTATGGTTCGCATGTTTTCGATTTCTCGCTCAACCATGTCCTCGGTGATGCGTTCAGGCGTTTGCTCGCCAGTGGCCATATTAAGCAAGTCGTCGCTAGCGTTGCTGTCGAAATCCCCGAACGACGCACCCCTACGTGGGTTTACGCCGAACTGGCCCGTTAGTCGGTTCGCAAGGGCCTCTTGTCTCGTCGAAGGGATTCGCCCCGACGGCGAGAGCTCGAATAGCGCCCTACGCGCTTCGTAAACTATGTCCCCTACTGCCGCAGCTAAACCGGCTGTGGGGTCTACCTCTTCGCCGGGCAACGTCGTCTCTAGCGAATTGCCCCTATTTCGTGGTCGGGCTCCTCTAGGATCTGACATATTTGCTAATCTCTCGGCGAACTCTACTTTAAAATATTCCCAAATATCGATTCTACACTGGCTTTGGCAAAATTATTAATGTTTTTTTTTTTTTTCAAAATTTCAAAATATTTTTTCCTGACTGGCTTTGATTTTTATCGGCAATATGTACTAATAACGTAACCGCCACTTACAGTATGATGATCTGGAAGGCGGTCCTTTCCATTGCGATGTCCTCGGGTGCTGTTCCTTCGGTGCTGTAGACCCGTTGTCTCGTAGCTTCCCTCGAAGGCTGGTCCAGTTATTCTCCCTGGTACCGTTGACCCGTATCTCCGTTGGTTCCTGGGTTCGTCCTTGGTGCGTCGCCAACGATTGCGCGACGGCTTCTTTTCGAGTAGCTGCTGTGCGTACTCGGTTGCACACTTTGTGCGGTTTTCCGCGACTTGACGTGACACCGTCAATCGGGACTTTAAACGGTTGACCGATACGTCACCCCGCACCGACGTTCACTTCACGGCTTCGCGTTAGATTAGTCGGGTTTTCACGAACTACACTGGTGTCCTTGCACGCGTCGTAGTCGTCACTTCAGAGTATTCTCAACTTTGTCCAAAACACTTTTGTCCTAATAAATCACGAATCACTTAACTTCGGCAGATCCCACCGCTGCCACCAAATGTTATGCCGGTACCGAGTAATTGGATTATTCGGTAGTCGGTATAATATTAAAAGTTATTATTTTTTGGGATCGTTTGCCGATAAGGAGATGGATCTCGAGTAAAAGATGGAAACGCGAATTTATATAATAGGAAGTATTTATTATAAGCAACGGTAACTTTCCGTTGCCTATTTATATATCAAAGTAAGAAGTACAATAATGCGTTGTTTCGAGTATTAAACGAGGAACCAACCGTTCTCTTTTCAATCTAATTTAATACTGTCTTTTCGTAAAGCAGTTGCTAACTGTCTTCACGAAAATCCCTTAATTCGCAATTTTAGCGTTAGCCTTTCGCCCGAACGCCAAGCGAGTCGCTCATGCTGCGTCAGCGTTCTTGGGGTCGTTCATACGATCGGGCATTGGACTTCGTTTCCTGTCTTGAACGAATTCCAATGTTACTTTGCTATGGAATATTCCCGAATATACTAAATACGGAGTGGAATATTCCGCGGCACAACAAGAGTATCATTTCTTCACGACGTACGAACCATGATTGCTGCAAATTATGACAGTAATGTGCACGTTGATAAATTGTAAAAGGAATGATAAATTATATTATATACTGTGGTTTATGTAGATGCGCAAGGCAGTAAGAAAATATGTGAGAGAATGGAGAGTGGGGAGAGCGATAACACGGAACATGAAAAGGACGACAGTCGAATAAACGCGATTGCCGAAACCAGGTATTTGTTATTTCTCGCCTATGTCCGCAGCTAATTGCCGCTGTTTCGAAATACAGCCATACATATATGCCATACAACCACTCAACCCCAGCAACATTCCCCAGTATTCTGCATTTGAACAAGCTATTTTTTTCAGTAAATAACGCGAAACTCGTGAATACACCATTCTAATTGTAACAGCCGGTCACCCCCTTAATAATAAATAAAGCATCATGCGAAGTGCCCCCCATTGACTTCGGCTAATAGGAATGCTTTGAATCAATTCGGACATTTAAATAACGAGAAACAAGAATGTACGCACAAATATACGTACTAATGGATAAGGGGTAGTTTACCCCCGTAAAATCATTTTCCTGTTAATGTGCAAAAATACGTCAACTTTATTTTAACTTGCCCTTCCAAATGGTACATGTTCTGTTCAATTTGGTTGGTTAGTTTTTTGTGTAGGGTGGAAAATTGAAAAATCAGGGGGATGTTCACCCCTGCAAATGACTTTTTTTCTTCAACTTTACGTGGAATTTTGATTGTTTTCCATGAGGAGTATTTTGGTTTCTGTTTCATTAAAATCGGTTGACGCCTTCTGGGTAGAACTGCATAATCACCCCTCGACATGCTAATTTTGAAGGGCGATTTCACTCCTTAGAAATGTTTTTCCGCCGATAGAAAAAAATACGTGTGTTTTAGTTTTCGATGCTCTATAACATACGTGAGTTTCATCAAAATCGGAGGGGGACACCAAACTATCTTTCCTTGTGAGTGGAACTACACGATTGTTGAAATTATAACAAATAAGAATATATTCACAAAAACGGTAGTGAGAGAACGCAAAAAGGGAAATACATTTAAGTCTTGAAGAGCAATAATAATGTGCATGTAATATGTGGATATAGCAGCTATGCGTGTCAGTCAGTGACGACAAAAGAATTTGATCACAATGCTGAGAGGGGATCTCGTGACTGTCGCAAATGGCGTCTTATTTTATATTGTGGTGACTAGCCACTGGTATGCGAAGAGTGTTTGCTACTGGTGATTTTAGTTTTCAATGGGTGTCTACTGTGAGACAATTAGTAATTCATAGTTCAAGAAATTGTTGAAGACTGCCTGATTAACGCTCTGATCCTCGTATTTATACAATAAAACTAGCTGATCTCAGCATAAAATAATTGACATTGCTAGGTAACTAAACATTAACTTAACATTTAAGAGTAAGTCTAACATATTGGATGCACAGAATAGTGAGGATGCTCTCGTCGGGGAGAGTTCGAGTGTGTGTGGAACAAATTTTCTTTGTGTTGAATGTATGAAGCGCAATAAGTGCAGGTATTATTAATTACAATAGTTTGACATGAACTCGGAGGATTTTATTGGCGAACGTATGACTCTACTTTTATTATATGATATATTGGTAAGATTTTATGTTATAAGTATCTCTCAGAAGGGCTATTAATTGAGGGCAGAAAGCTGCAAAGTATTAGGAGAACAAAATTAGTGAGAAGTTCCTCCTGGTTATAATATTGCAATGGGTGAGAGAGACAAAGGTGACTACCAAGTAGCGAGAGTAGCGAGGGTCTATTCCCTGGTGACAAGCGCAGTGTATGGTATTCACCTCACATTGCCGCGTGGCCCTAAAAAGATGCGCTGCTGATTCAGCACTTTCGTAGACGGCTCGTTCCACTATTCTGATTCTTATTGTATACTATACAGTATACTGTATAGAAAATATTATTATTTGGTATGAATAGTGGGTATTGGTTTAGATTCACGTTTGATAATTTAGGGGATGTTGGTATCGCTGTTTTAATAATCGAACGCGGACGTGACAAATCCAATCTTCATCTTAATCGGATTTTTTTTATGCTGTTATTAAGACGGAAAGTGGGAGGGGGATGTATCGACTTCAGTAACAAAAACGTGTTATGTTTATGGCAAATGAATTGGATGAAATATCCTATGCAGAAAAAATTTGCAAATAGCCTTATATAATTGTAAAACAAGTTCTATGTTAAGACAATATTATTTTGTATTGAACAAAATGGAACCTCGCTTACAATTTTTAAATTCAGATCTGGGGATTTTTTAACAACATCTAGGCACCGTTACGAACAATCAGTTGTACATGATTTTGGATACAACGTTTTGTGCCGATATAAATCAATAAAACATGTCGTTTTACGGAAATCGATACCCTCCCTGCCCCGTTAAGTGTGGAATATTGAAGTTAATTCAATGCATGCTTATTTATTTGCAATTTAATCCTTTTAAATATACATTTTGAATAATGCAATAAAAAGTTAAGTATAACGAATGATTTTTAATGTCATGATTTGTATAGTCCGCTATTGACCTGGCGAGATATACAGCACTTGACGGTTTTAACGTCCAAGAGAAATTCACTTTTCGATGCAAAGAGGCGTTTCCACTGGACAATGAACGGCGTTGGATTGGAATTCAATCATTTGTTTGGTTACGGAGTGCTGGATGCTGGCGCGATAGTCGCTTTGGCAAAAAAGTGGAAATCCGTCCCACCGAGATATCATTGCCAGGCTGGATATGTAATTCATACTCAGTAAGGCAATCCATGTTGATTAAATTTCACGTATTCTACTCCAACTTTATTATTTGACCGGTCCTTTATCGTTTTGCAGGGAGGTGCCCAGCGACAAATCCATCTTGCTGAAAATTGAGACCGATGCCTGTGCTGGTACAGAGTATGCAGTTAACTATCTCGAACATGTTCAAGCTGTCATATCCGTCAACGCATCTCGACGGGGTGACCTCGAACTCTTCTTAACCTCACCTATGGGCACCCGGTAAATAGTTTTTACTGATATCACAATTTTTCATCTTTTAATTTTTTAGTAATTTTACCAGGTGTACAAGTATAAAATGCGGATTTTTTTTTCTAAAAAAACTCGGATTTCGGAAGAATGATAAAAAGTGCTTTATTCATAGTATGCTCCATCGCTTGTTATACATTTTTTCCCATCTTTCGGGCAATTTGTAAATACCATGCCAGTAAACATCTTCCCCTTTTGCTGCGAACCATCCATCGAGCCATTTTTTCACATCTTCGTACGAACCAAAGCTCTGCTCAGCAAGTACGTGACCCATCGATGCAAACAAGTGATAATCGGAAGGAGCCAAGTCTGGTGAGTACGCCGCATGGGGTAGAACTTCCCAGTTGAGTGCTATCAACGTGTCGCGAACCGGTTTTGCCGTATGTGATGGAGCATCGTCATGAAGAAAAATGACTTTGTGTTGCCTCTTTCGGTATTCTGGCCTTTTTTCAAGCAGGGAACGGTTCAAATCGGTCAATCGTTGTTGGTAACGTTTAGGATTAATCGTTTTCCCAACAAATTTCACAGCTCATAATAGACCACGCCCTTCTGATCCCACCAAACACAGAGCATCGTCTTTCTGCCAAAGCGATTCATTCTTGCGGTCGACGTGGATGGTGCGCCTGGGTTTACCCATGATTTTTTATGCTTGGGATTCTGAAAATAAATCCACTTTTCATCCCCTGTTACTATACGATGCAAAAATGACTTCCTTTTGTACGGAGCGAGCAAAATGTCACATGTGTTTTTACGCTTTTCCATTTGCCTGTCGTTCGACTCATGTGGTACCCATCTACCGGTCTTCGGAATCTTTCCCATCACTCGTAGCCGATTGGAAACAGCTTGTTGACTAACGCCCGATTGCTCGGCGAGTTGTTTTTGGGTTTGCGAATCATCTTCGTCCAACAATGCTTGCAATTCCACATCTATGTATTTTTCTGGCGACTTTCCACGTTCCTTGTCTCCCAACATCGAAGTCACCACTTTTGAAACCCCGAAACCATCGTTCACACGTATCTTGCAATGGAGCATATTCACTATAAGTTTCTCGAAGTAATCAGTATGATTCAGCAGCAGTTTTCTTCAAATGAAAACAAAAAAATAATACTGTCCGCGATTGCTCTTTGTTCGGTATAAATTTCGACATATTGAACACAACAACACAACACTACGCACACACTTTTCCAATTTATCACTCATACGCGTCTGATACTTGTTGATGACACAACAAAATGGCGCAGTGTCAAATCTTTATAGCACAAACTGCATTCGTCCGCCATCTGTTGTCTGAAATCCGCACTTCATACTTGTGCACCTGGTATTTTAGAATTAGAAGTGATGAATATTTCGGCACATTTATGCATTTACCAAGAATTGATCAATATAAAAAAGAGCTGTACAACCGGCTTGGCTCAACCATCTAGTAGTCTAACATACTCATTTCAAAAATCGATGTTTCGACTTAAAAAACAAAGAAAATAAGAACGGAACCAAAAGTAAAATCCATTGAATTTTGTCTAATTATTTTGATACCGTACAGTGGTCTAATTTCAATAAATACCAACAAAGATTTCTTATTATTTTCAGATCGATGATCCTGAGTAGGCGAATGAACGACGACGATGAACGGGACGGTTTTACAAAATGGCCCTTCATGACGACCCATACCTGGAGCGAGAATCCCCAAGGAATTTGGCTACTCGAAGTAAGAAGCAAAAAATAAATAAAATCCTAACCACCATAAAACTTCGAAAATTTTGGATGTCTCCTCTTTCAGGTAAGCTTCAATTCGCAAAAACCTCAACACGGCTGGATTAAAGAATGGACCTTAATGCTTCACGGCACCAGAGAGCCTCCTTATACAGATCTGGCAGCAGCGGATCCTCACTCTAAGCTCGCGATTGTGAAGAAGGCTCACGAGGATCGCTCGAACGGCATATAATTAAGATTGTATATCTCAACCCGTGATGTGAATGAAAAACAGAAAAGCTAGAAAAACGCACGGAAACAAAAAAAACTTTGTGAAATGCTGAACCATAGGACCGCTAATTATTCCCGCAGCTAGATTCGGCCCAAAACAATTATCGCGGGACTATTTCACGCGGAAGATGAGCGTCACGATTCTCGGAAATCTTCAGGTCTTTTACTTACCCAAAAAAAAAACCCAAATTAATCCAATCATCATTTCAAAGAGTAAATTCCTAGATCAGTAATAGTATATTTTGTGGTTAAGGATGAAACAAGATGATTTCAGACGAGTCTGAAGTCGGATGCCTGAGCCGAAGGCAAGGGCTGACATCACATGAAGCCTGAAATTGTGTTTCATCCCGTGCCGCACTATATTTTTTATATTACCTGTATTCAAACTGGGAGTTTGAATATCTGTAGCCAGTCGAACACAATGACTGTCGGATTGGTTGATGGTTATAATGACTTAAATATTCAGAGGCTTATAATAAGTAAATGCGATTCTGACAGGGATGAAATAAAGTTAGAAAGTAATGTAGCGTGCAGAAAGTGTCCACGTTCTGCCCTATAACAGAAAACTTCTACTTTCTGCCCGCTAAATCGCATTGGTCTGAAATTGACTTGTTTTGGCAGGGTCAATAGGCATTGAAACAACGAGTTTCAATGCAGGTAATATGAAAAGGAAATTTTGATATAGAAAAATTGACATAGAACCTCGTCTAGTGAAAATGTATCCTGATTAATGTTTTGGGATTAAATCTCGTTGAGTTTGTATCAGGGATCAGTGTGATTTTGCTTCTACAAGAAACATTGAACAAAAAAACGTAATTTTCGAGTCTTTTGGAGAGCTTTAAAGTTATTGAAGACACTCGTGAAAATATCACACGCGAATCGTAATTTTCATGAGCTTTTCTTTTTCGACGTCTCTGTCACCACTAAATCTGCATTCCTGCAGTAATCACAATCTTCTTTAGCGCAGAAATAAATAAACCGAAGATTCCGGCAAATCGTAAGAGGTGCAGAAACTCGTCCCAATCACTCCTTGTTTGTACTTACATGTCCTTCATTTTCATATAATGCATTATATGCCATGTACGATAATGGTATTGAAGGGGGAAAAAAGCAACACTGTAAGCGGTCTTGTTCCTTGATGTCTACTAGTTCAATGTAATCGCTCCAGCAATTATAGTCGACGACGACGACGATATCGAAATGCATGTCTTCAATTATTGAATGTTGTTTCATTAGGTTGCTTGTTTCTTTTTTTTTTTGTATTTTTCATTAAACATTTTTAATTGCGGCTTTATGCTTTTGTCATTTCTGTTTTTTTTGTTTTGCAGATAAATGGAATGCTAGTTCAAATGTCGTATTATTGTTACAAAAACATTGGTCTATTCTTAATTATTTCTACAAACGAGTCATGTTTTCTAAAAACTTTCTTGTTTACACTTTTTTTTGTATGTTGTTTCAAATTGTTGAAACATATTAAAAATCTATGCAATTCTTAGATTAAAAATTCTTGAAACAATTAACGCTTTATGCACAATTCCTTTCGATTTCAGTCATTATTTAAATACTTTTATGGACTATCTGCGTAAGACGCTACTGAAAAATTGGGAATTGTACCTTCCGTTTACGGCTATACATCCTTAATTAGATTTTAATCGATCGATTGTTCATTGTTCAGTTATCTGCCGTAACATCATTAACTGCAAGACCTTATTTCATCATTGGCACATCGTCTCGATGATGAATATTGAGTGATGAGGGTCGCAAAATGCGAGCGAGTGTACTCGCATTTTGCGACTTTCGTGACTTTAGTCAATCGACTATTATACCCCAGGGGGTAGGGACGGGGGGGGGGGGGAAGGGTGGATCCAGTTACGTATCGCTGAATAGCTTTTTAAAAAATGAAACATGCCTTTTTTCTTTTTTCGATTCGATGTGTAATTTTTCGAGATATTCGCAAAAATCAGGTCCCTTGCGATTACAGCGCCATCTATCACGAATCGAAAAAAAATGTTTCAGATAAAAGTTACTTATTTTTTTATGGGGAATCCGAATCTGCATTAAAAAATAGGGGTTCCCGTTTACGATTTCAAAGTTGCCCCCACCCCTACCCCAGGGGGTTGGGTGAGGGGTCGACTTTGGTATCATTGGATGACCCCCTTCCAGGCGAACAAATTTTATTGAAAACTTTTTTTGATCCGATGCGTAGTTTTCGAAATATTTCAATGTCTTCAGATAAATCGGCCACCCTGTATATTTACGGTGTATCAAAAATTACAAAAAAACTTTCAGCTTGCAGTGCGCGAGTGGGTTTCTATTTACCAACAAACAATAATAGATGAAGCAGGAACTTCTAGAGGGACCTGCAAACACACAATCAGAAATTGAAAACCTAAGTCACTGGAATCCTTCATGTCCTGGCGTATAGTTTCTTCTTGAGATAAATTAATGCGACGAAAGTGAAAAGAGAAGCATTTTTTGAAAGATTAAGAACGCGTGATCTAGTTTGTGGTTCGACTAGATTGCTCGCGATTGAACGAACTCTATGCAAGTATTAAAACACTTAATAATAATGCTAGTCGAGTCACAAACGAGAAGAAACTTCCATATTTTTGAATGGTTGATGAAATACTTTCATTTTCAGATAAACGTCTAAAAACCTGAGCGATGGGATCTCTCGGCATTCTGATTAAACGTTTAATATAACCCAAGCAATTTTCAAATGGAAATGATGAATATTCTGTTAATGCGGCTTGCAAGTGTCGTACATCATCTGC
The DNA here is from genome assembly GCA_963942595.1 of Cylloceria caligata. Taxonomy (NCBI): domain Eukaryota; kingdom Metazoa; phylum Arthropoda; class Insecta; order Hymenoptera; family Ichneumonidae; genus Cylloceria; species Cylloceria caligata. The sequence continues at coordinate 28,112,007 of OZ012703.1, forward strand.
CAAATGAATAAGATTGTGGAAATTCATGACTTGCAAATCATTTCCATATTGACTTGACATATCTTTAAAAAAAATACGAAGTAATGATTGAGCTTCGTTTGTGTACATTAATGCCCAGGTACGGCTACGCAATATACGACATGCTACAAAGAGATGTAAGAAATGATGGTAACTCTCTGATGACAATACTTTACGTAAAATTAACCCTCCGGCATACAGTAAGACGAATCTATAGTGGGTCGCTTTCCAATTAGCTATGTCTGTCACGTCAAGTATTTTTCTTTGAAATTCTGTCGGTATTTGTGATGACAATGACAGTAGGAGTTCTGTAAGGTGATATCGCTCTCGTCTTCCAATTCTGCCCTTTTGTTTTTTGGTCGAAAGCCACTTTTCAAAGAGTTGTTTCATAACCCCACAGTACAACAAGTGCATATAATCTAGGACAACTCCTATGATGGGATCGAATCCCGGAATACGGACTAATGGCGAAATAATATTTGGCAAGTGATGTTCAGGTACGCGCTTTTCTAAGAATGAATTTAAGGTACGTAATCTACAATCCATTTCGGGGTAAACTCTTCTTCTATTGACAGTCTTTCCGTGGACGTTGCATCGTTCACAACCATAAAATGCAGTGTGTTCTTTGCAACATTTAATGAAAGTCCGAGCTGGAGTATCACAAACGAATGCCGCGATTCGGAACGAAAGTAAAGTATTTTCAATGTCAAGTCCTCTTTCAATCAGTCCCGTAACTTCACTAACAAAATCGTCGAAAAAGTTGTTAGCGTCATGAGGCTTTGAATCACCGCAGTACAATGCAACTACCAAAGGTTTGCAGTAATAATCCTTGTGTAAAATTTTCAGTAATATTGGCCACATCTGTTGTTTAGAGCGAGCGTATATTGGTAAACCGTCGACGCTCACTAAAACTCGTAATTCCTTTTCATTATATCCGGACGTTGCTAATTGCTTTCGGAGTTGAGCTTCGATACCAAGGTACATATAGGAACCATAAGTACCTTTCTTCGTAAGCATAGGCCTAATTCGATCTTTAGTTCTTTGTGTATGCAAAAGTGTTTCCGCAGTCTTCGGTAGATCAGTGTGTCCTTCAGACCTCAAAATACTCAAAAGATCGTTCAAAAAACTGTGCGTGACATGATTCACGTGCTTTATCGCACAACCTTGAAGCTTGTCTCCTAGCGTTTTTTCATCTTCGGATGAGTCGGGTGCTTCCACGAGTTCACTTGCATCGGAGAGCCAACTAGATTCTTGCGACTCGTCATTGCAAAAAAATTCTGATCCGGATGATGTCTCTGATAAATGCACGTCGATAAATGATCTAAACAGGAAGAAGGATGAATGCATTAAAAGAATACAGGTGTATGTTCTAATCGTTTATTTTCATAAAATACGCTGCTGACATCGGAATCAACAGACTCAAATGGTTCTGATTTAATCACTCAGTCAAAAAAATAACAAAAGCAAGGATCTCTTTAATGTCTCTGATTAAAGATGATTGAATTGCACGCCTAGCGATTGAATTAATACAAGTACAGACGGAATTCATTCTAATATCTCAGGCAAATGAGATAACTCTACCGACTTCTGCCTCTAACCTTCGATAATTAAGTTAATAATTATATCCATTACTATTGTTCCAAGTATGAAAGACTAAATTTTTTAAATAAATTTTTGATATAAGCTTTATTCAAAAAGCTACTCTGAACTACAATTCAAAAATGAACATCTGCTACTGAAATTTTTTCAGTCTTTTTTAATTGTCGACTTTTTAAAAAAAATATATTTACCGTTATCTAATATGAAAGGCATACTCTATTGGAATTTGGTAGCTTTTAAGGTAGCTTTAAAACCAAAAATTGTAATACACTCCGCGGACATGCCGGGCCAGGACTTTTCCCACTATTGGCAGTTTCCGGACCGTAACTTGGACAAGACTTGGAGTTTTTATGTAAAACGCAATTTGTTCTAAAATCGGGTTTCCATATTATTACATAATAAAAAGAAAGTAAAATGTTTAATGGTTTATTGTCCAAGACAATCTGCCAAAACGCATTGTAGATTTTATTAATACCAGTCATTAAAAAGCATCGGACGAGATAAGATGTAATCGCCCGTACAATCCCAACCAAAAGCGTTTTGGTGAGAATTTCTAATACATTGTGTTGAGGCAAAAATCTGAAAAAAAAATAAACCATAATGAAGATGATTATATTATTGATTAGCAATAATAACGATGCCGAAAAACTATTAAAAAATTATTTAAACAATAAATAGTTGCAGAAATCTCCGGGAAAAATGTTTTTCGATCATATGTAACAAATTCCTCGATTTTTCTGAACACATGTGAATTTTCCAAGAATTTTCTCCCTTTTTTTAAATTTATGTTTTAAAGAAATTTGAAAAGCTGTATTTATAAAAGTATTTGTTTGAATGATCCGGATACTTCGTAAGTGTAATATAGAATTTTTGTACGAAAACTTTACCAAAGTTCACCACTTTTAATGCAATTTTCAAAATTAAAAAATGTCAAAAAACAGGAATTTTAAATAAGAAAGAAAACTGTTGAAGAATTCACATGTATTTAGAAAAATCAAGGAATTTGTTACATATGAACGAGAAACATTTTTACGGGAGATTTCTTAAACCATTTATTGTTTAAATAATTTTTCGATAGTTTTTCGTCATTGTTACTACTGAAGATCAATATTAATATCACTTTCAATAGGTTGATTTTTTTTTTTTAGATTTTTGCCTCAACACGAAGTACTCGAAATTCTCACCAAAACTCTTTTTGGTTGGGATTGTACGGGCAATAATCCTTATAAATATTTAATTTCGTGACGGACACATGACGATTTTATTTGTATTTATAAAGGCGGCAGACATATTTGGCCCCTTGTTCGTCCAGCATTGACCATAATCAAGCCAGACCATACACAGATCTGTCAGCCGAGTTACATATTTCACGCAACGATGAGAACCGCGTACACACAGAATTAATACTCTTTTAGAATCGCTTGCTGTTTGTTAGATCGATCATTTTCCTTTAGACTAATAATTTTTTTAACACATCGATTTATACAATGTTAATACACGCTTACCTGTTTCCCGGTTGGTCGTTAAATTCTACAATGTCTGAATCATGTCGGCTGGTAGAAACATCACCTATGCTGCTTATATTTGATGAAATATTCATCATCGGTGCACTTGAATTTAAACCATCGTCATTAAAATTGTCGGTATCACTATTATTCGCGTTCTCTTCGAGTTTTAGTGCTCGGTGTTTTTGCGTTCTGTATGACATTGTTGTTCGACAGCGAATGTTTCACATCACCTTAAGCTGTATTCCGACGTACATTCGAAAAAAAAAATCAAAAGCTCAATATTAAAGAGGTTGCAAACTTTTACACATAGATCGATCGAATTATGATGTGAAGGGAATTTTTTTTTCCTCGGGGACTTTTTCTCTCGACCACCACAAGAAAACACACGACGACCGAGTGGAGGACTCGTCATCCGATGCCATGCTACGTAGTTTTTTGTTTATGTCCGGCAACAAAGTAGTGATAAGAAGGCCCGTGCGAGAATCTCGTCCTCCGAGGGGTGGAGTAATCGTGCCTACGAACTGAGCATCCAAGCGCATTAGTGCATTGTTTGTTTATGTCATGACCTCGCGCCGAACGTTCGTGAAGACATTCGGGTAAGTTGGTGGGAGCGAGCCCTTCCTTCAGTCTTGTTAGTGCCTTTGCTCGAACAGTACGAAAAATAGTAAACGGTAAAAGCTGTCAAAGTGATTTTTGGAAGTGAAAAGTAATAAATTGGCAAAAGATGTATTCATCAGGCGACGCGGATGGAAAGGTAAGAAGAATAAAAATGAAATATAGCAAATATAATATGGAAAAAGAAAGATGTAATAGTGCAAACGAACTTACATTGCAGTTAGTAAAATTATTTGAAAATAACGAACACCAGTTTGAAATACTACAACGAAATAATAACTAGAAAAGTTTGTTCGCTGTATATTTAATAAATACTGTAAATAAAAATTCGTAAATCAAATTTAAAAAATAGAATCAATAAAAAGCGACGAGCAAGTACATTAGCTTTTTTTTAAATATCGTTCGAATTAATTACAATTTTCTATCTGTAATAGAATTGAGATGGTAAATTTATTTCGTACACGAGTACAGATCTGGCCAATCCTTGGCCCGATGTCTGTCTTATCTGGCTCATGACTGGCCCAAAACCGGCAGCCAAGACAACCATAGTTCTGTGCCTCCGGTGCTTGATAACAGATTCACGGTTTAGCCTTGAGAAACGTATGGCACGTACATTCCCAATTTAAATTTGATTCAATCGGAATTTCAGTACCTCGCGATACAATTTTTGTTGAATTGAAAAATCAACCATATTAACGTTGTCAAGAACTTTTGTTTGGTATAATAACGATTGCGCAAAGTTGCTAAGAAATTGGTGAAAAAAAGAATTGTCCAATAAATAATTAGGTGCCTTATTCTTTTTTTCATTTCAAACGAATTCGTTGATTTTTCAAAATCCATATGAATTTTCTCAATTTCTTTTTACGTTTTTGACAAAGAAAAATTGAAATTTTGAAAAATGAACGGACCGTAACGAATTTTGGCTATGATTTTGTAACAAAAGATACCATATCTTACTTAAGAATATTCCGGGTGATTAAATTAATAGTAGCACGGTTATGCCCTTGAATTTTTTTTTGTAAACAATTAAGAAAATTCTGAAAAGTTCAAATGAATTCAGAAAAATTAATGAACTTATTAAAAAATATATATATATTTCGTCTACTTGTTTATAGGACAATTTTTTTTCCAATATGTCAATAATTTTTTAGCCATATTGTTATGCAAAATCAATGTTCTTTTTCCATGTGATTAATTTTTCTTCATAAATAATGATATTATTTTTTACAAATATAGGTTACAGAAAAGAAGGGATTCACAATTGTTTCTTTTCCGGGAGAAAAAAGAAGAGGCAAAATTGACATAGAGCTCGTACCAAATTCATGGTTGACTCAAGTGAAGGATGACGAGTGGCTGTGTTACTTCCCACCTAAACAGATGGACGCGTCCACGCTTATTAAACAAGGGAAGCCACCGGCTCCAGGATGGACATTATTTGCTGTAAAATACATAAAAAATGCGGGTTGCGACGTACTGACTGTATTATAACGTACAGTGTACACAGCGAGGCGGCACTACCGCGCGCTACATAGTACACTAAATAGACTGGCCTATACTCGGCAACTCACGACGCTCGGTACGCACACAACAGAGCACTGCTACCGAGCGTCACTCACACCATGAGGCCGGTACATCGGAGACCAAGCCCCGTTATTCGTTCGAAAAGTACCAGTAGAAAATTAAAAACCAACGACCAATTTCAAAAAGACCAAGGCTACCAGTGGACTACAGGACCGCCACCAACTATAGTTTTACCAAAAGCATGGGCCAGCTGGAGGGGAGACTGGTATAAAAATACCAGAATTTCGGCATTCGGGGAACAGTTTTGTTAGCAGGTCCCGCCAACGCAGAAGTCCAGCTACCAGGAAGAAAGAGCAAACGAGCCCTCGCTAGGTGCAGCCGCCCTAATATCGGAGAGCCCAGCTGTGGTACCTGACGTACATTTAAACGGGAAGCAGCTGAGTCGGTGCTGCGTTCGAGGCCAACGCACCGCAGACCCAAACATCAACAAAGCAGTCTATCTCTGTCTCTCTTTCTCACTCTGGTAGCCGAGGACAGCCTAATATACGGGCTAGGCTCTTGAGAACGAAAACTAATAATCTCCACTCAGTAAAATACTGCATATAAATATCATTATGTTAAAGACCCATGGAAAATATTAGCGTAGGTAATTCAACAGGGATCGAAGTAGCTCAGGAAAAATATTAAAAAGGCGATAACTGAACAGGGCACGGCCCTGGTATGTCAAGTAGCTGCGCATGCACCCAGAGTGCATCCCACTGACGCCGGATCGCAGCGGCGGACGGGTGGACGCGTAAGTCGGCCTTTAAATATACCAGCAGGGAACTCTACTCCCACCAACGGGCCTGTAGCGGGTATTGGACAACTCAGCGGTAAACTCGAGGCTAGTCAGGATGGTTGTCTATTAAAGTCTCGAAGCGACAATCTCTCGAATAACTTTTGACCGACAGAAATGAACGAATGTTCGGTACGCCGTAGGAGGACGCTGATAGCAAAAAACCATATATATAGCGTTCTGACAGGATCGTAGCTTATGAAGCATTAATTGGGAGTGACCGGTGGGGGCCCTAAATAAATTAATAAATAATAATTTTCAGCTAGCTCGAGAGCTTTGCACCGGTGATGATAACGTCGCCGGTTTCGCGTAGGATTTAAACTAGATGACCGGGATGACCTGCGACTTTACTGACCAGGTCATCCTGGTGCTGACTTTGTTAGCTTGGCCAGACAGTGTCGTTCCTCGTCGTCCAAATTCCGTCAGACTGTTCTCGAGGTCCAGCTTGACAGGAAAGTATAAAATGATAGTTTATAAATATTAAAATATTTTATATATAAGGTAGTGCATTTTAAGTGGTGATACCTTCTGCACACGACAATAAAGGACAATAAAGGTATAAAAATTACGAGAATTAAGGTTTATTCGAACTATTCATGTATTTACATTTATTTTATTTATTTTTATATTATTCCAGGCTGCACGAGGACAATGAGAAGGTGCTGTCGATCAGCTGAAACGTAACAAAGCCAAGGTTAAGTAGTCCAGAGAGACGCAGCTTCATTTAAAGGGTGATTTTTTAAGAGCTTGAGAACTTTTTTTTAAAAAAAAACGCATAAAATTTGCAAAATCTCATCGGTTCTTTATTTGAAACGTTAGATTGGTCCATGACATTTACTTTTTGAAGATAATTTCATTTAAATGTTGACCGCGGCTGCGTCTTAGGTGGTCCATTCGGAAAGTCCAATTTTGGGCAACTTTTTCGAGCATTTCGGCCGGAATAGCCCGAATTTCTTCGGAAATGTTGTCTTCCAAAACTGGAATAGTTGCTGGCTTATTTCTGTAGACTTTAGACTTGACGTAGCCCCACAAAAAATAGTCTAAAGGCGTCAAATCGCATGATCTTGGTGGCCAACTTACCGGGCCATTTCTTGAGATGAATTGTTCTCCGAAGTTTTCGCTCAAAATGGCCATAGAATCGCGAGCTGTGTGGCATGTAGCGCCATCTTGTTGAAACCACATGTCAACTAAGTTCAGTTCTTCCATTTTTGGCAACAAAAAGTTTGTTAGCATCGAACGATAGCGATCGCCATTCACCGTAACGTTGCGTCCAACAGCATCTTTGAAAAAATACGGTCCAATGATTCCACCAGCGTACAAACCACACCAAACAGTGCATTTTTCGGGATGCATGGGCAGTTCTTGAACGGCTTCTGGTTGCTCTTCACTCCAAATGCGGCAATTTTGCCTATTTACGTAGCCATTCAACCAGAAATGAGCCTCATCGCTGAACAAAATTTGTCGATAAAAAAGCGGATTTTCTGCCAACTTTTCTAGGGCCCATTCACTGAAAATTCGACGTTGTGGCAGATCGTTCGGCTTCAGTTGTTGCAGGAGCTGTATTTTATACGGTTTTACACCAAGATCTTTGCGTAAAATCTTCCATGTCGTCGAATAACACAAACCCAATTGCTGCGAACGGCGACGAATCGACATTTCACGGTCTTCAGCAACACTCTCAGAAACAGACGCAATATTCTCTTCTGTACGCACTGTACGCATTCGTGTGGTTGGTTTAATGTCCAATAAAGTAAACTGAGTGCGAAACTTGGTCACAATCGCATTAATTGTTTGCTCACTTGGTCGATTATGTAGACCATAAATCGGACGTAAATCGCGAAACACTTTTCGAACCGAACACTGATTTTTGTAATAAAATTCAATTATTTGCAAGCGTTGCTCGTTAGTAAGTCTATTCATTATGAAATGTCAAAGCATACTGAGCATCTTTCTCTTTGACACCTTGTCTGAAATCCCGCGTGATCTGTCAAATACTAATGCATGAAAATCCTAACCTCAAAAAAATCACCCTTTAGTTAATGTGCATATTCTAAGTTATAGGTACGATGTGTGACACCACAGGAAAGAAGTTCAGGAGTTCAGATCACTGAAACAGGAAAGGAATGTTAAGGTACATAATGGAACAGTCGGTGCCAGAATTGACAGAAAGAAATGTTAGGTCAACCAGTTTCCTTGTTCACCATTTTTTGCTTTTTCAACTGTGCGCATAATTCAGAAGAAACCGTATGACGGATGATACACTGTATGACCAATCATTTCCTTTGCAATGAGATAGAACATCGATTAAGTGGCGCAAATATTGAAGGAAGTAAAAACTTTAAAACTTTGGTATCTACATTACTGTAAACATCAAAGTAGTTCAAACAGTATTGAAATAAGACGATTGCTTCCACCTGGTGACCTGAAAAGAATTTACCTCGACTAAACCGGTGTACAATATTGTTGCTAATAAAATTAAATGTCAATTGATTGTAACCCATCGAGCACATCGTTCTGAATTACGCGCAGAATTAATGGAATCCAAAATTGGTTAACAAGCTAACTGGATGATGGACATCAATAAAGAGTAATAAATTAAAATCACTGACCTCAGCAACTGCTTCTGCTGTTGCCTTTCCTTTAATGTTTTCAACTGGGCCAGTAATAGCCAACATTTGCTCCTCGGTACGGCGATAATACGAAGCGTCCGGGAAGGTCCTAAAATTAAGGAGCAGCATTATTAAGATTTTATTTGTATGTGATAACGGGAATAAAAGAGAATACCGAATGGACTTGAGAAATACTTGGTGCCCTGCTTATATATTTCGATAGAAAAGATCAATGCCATTGGAATAGAAACCAAAAACACGATATGCAATAATCATAACAAAAAATATATAAAACGATTGTCTGTCGTATTTTTGGCTCAATCATTGTTTCGTATTGTATCCCAATGTTTAAAAAGTGCAGATTATGAGGCCTCTTATGACAGCTAAAATTTCGAATTTCTAACCAGCCGAGAAAGCGCCTTCGTCATTCAGCTCATCGCTTGCGCACTCATAATCGCCGTAGCCGGACGTAGCATCGCCGTTGTCGTCCTCTTCGAGTGGTGAGCATTCCATACTGTTAGGATATTTATGTACAGCATGGGCCGCGCGTCTTAGGAACACGTCCACTGAAATTGATCCCTCATCCAAGCAGTCCCAAGCATTGAACAATGCTGCGTTGTCGAGCATAAATCGAACGCGCCTACATCTCACCTCGATGCCTTTTTCTGCCGTACGCAATTCCATTGCAGTTATCCGCATAATATCGAAGATTTTGACTGAAACAAGAAGAAAGAATGGATTAGTGCTGAACATTTCTTTTGTATGTGTACTGTGTATTGTATGTCATATATTGCGAACTGGGTAATGATGTCATTAACTTCGTTAATTTCGTGACATTTAGAAGTTGCAATAAATATTTGGTCGCTACGATAATAACACGCGCAACAAGGATCGCTTCAAAATAGTCCATAGTCCATTCAAAGTAATGAGAACAGTCGTTGAACTGACATTCAACCTGGATGTATATAAACATTGAAGTGTCTATATATACCAAGAAGACAGAATAGTTTAAATTTTTCTATACATAATGAAATTCTACAGTTCAATACGTATTAATACTAGTTTCTCACCGAAGAACATCATAGCATTGGGCCTCTTGCTGAGTCTTTTACAGAGTCTACTGTTGTTCGACTCTGCTACATTATTTGTTCTGACGTGCTGTCGGTATACACTAAAATCCGACGGTTTACGGTCCTCGATCCAGTAACTGTGGAAGTAAGCGAGTAAGGGCTTGAATAGATGTACAAGAGACTCGCTGGCGTTTGCCTGCAGCTCCTCGAAGCCAGGAATGATTTTCTCGACTGGCAATAAAGCCAAGGCCGCAACCTTGCGGAGAAACATTTTCCCTTTTTCGTTGTTCCGGATTGCCGGAAGAATCTGCAACTTCCTTGCTTTTTTATGCAAAGCCTAAAGAAAATAATACAATTATCATTTATAATAGTGATATTGCGATGACATTAATTGTTGCAGCCAATTGAGTAATATACCTGGCTGAAATGAAAAAAGCACCCGAGCACAGTTGCCCGTGGCATTGCTGATTTTATGGCATTTCTCAAAGGTCGCTCAAAGTCTGTCATGACACATCCATCGTAGTCACCGAACATTGTCAGTATTACTCGAAATACGGCATCGTACATTTCTTCTTTTCTGCCTTCCATTAATACCCAGATAATAGGGAATGCCTGCAATGAAGGCACAATGACATGATTCGGGAAGTCTTGTGACAAAAGTACAACTTTGCAGCACGTCTCCTCATACATTCGATCCGGCGTCCACACAGCTTCCTAATTAGCATTAACTTGTTAGTATTAACCATGAAATAAATGTTATTTCTTTACTTCAAACTTTAGTCGAATGTTTGAAAAAATTACAGAGACATTGAGTTAAAAGCTTCTACAACCACAAAAAAATGACCAAACAATTTAAAATGTCATATCATCTCAATATTTATAGTAATATAAACACTTACGCAACCGAAGTTGTTAGCCAACACCACAAGAACCTGATATTTGCGACTCCCGGTTTTCCCAATGCGCGGATAAACACTAAAAGTCGCGTCGATGTGTATCGTGTTCGTATTTACAAAACGTGATACAAGCTTTTTGTCCCAAAAAATTAAGGACGTCGCTTGTCCAGCCCTCACAATTTCGGTTTCCATCTTGCCGAACTTGTGGGACAGGTGCTCCTTCATATCGTCGGAGGCCAGAACGTTTTGAAATTCTTCAAGAGTCAAGAAAGTACGGCGGCCAGTGAATTTAATGAGCCAATGGCATCTCCAACGATGCATCGATGGCTGTACTTTCACGAACGGAATTTCTATCGCTGCTTCCGGGTGTCTATTAAAAAAGGGCTGAGGATAACGGGTGGAGGAAACGGAAAGGGAATAACGGACACAGATAGTTCAGTTACTCTCTATGCAATTGTTCTGCAATGTTGAAGGTTTCATGATCTTCATTATAATGCAGGTGGTCGGATAAACACCATTAACGTGATGTGCAATACCAACGAAGCCGTCGTGAGTACGAGTGAGGTATCGCTATTCGCAATACTGGCAAACCCTGCTTACGAAAACTCATTAGTACCATTGAACCGAAAAAAATGTAGCACATCACGTTCAGGTGATATCGTGGAAGAACGCAATCATTAACATGATCGTGGTGGAATAAAACTTGCATTACAATTTCTGTCATAGTTCGAGGGGTTAGAACGTCGATGTAAGTCTAATGTTTTTTAACCAATGTCTTGGTCGTTCTTTATTCGTGATCTTACTGTCATGATGAGAATTCTTTTGTTTGTATGTATAAAATGAAGAGAGAGAGACATTTACTCGAAAGCCGCTTCTTGATAGACTTCCTTCGCGAACCGCTGCGTTTGAACCCCTGCCTTCAGCGCATTCCTGAAGACCTCGACTTTGGTAGCATTCAGGTCGGGAACGCCACACCTATGCCGACGCGTCAGCTTGAACATATCATTGACGAGTCGTCCTCGTCCCTCGCACCTTCCGCTTCTATTGTATTTGCATACTATGTACCTAGAAGGAACTTTAATTGTGTGAGATAAACATTAGGAGCAGTGCGTTTCGTTGAATTGCATTATTCACTATTCATCACAACATTATTTGAATAAGTGCTATATTTTCATAATCGATTGTACAAAGTTGTATGTATATTAATTTACAGTAGTTGAAAGAGACAGACTGTCGGGGCATGTCTAATTAACCAACAAAAACTAAAATCGTGGATTTGCAAAACATTCACAAATACCACTTTTCAGGGAGGTACAATTTCGTTCAGTCTTTTTAAACAATTATCCGTAGTTTTGTACATTTTTATGCCATACTGTGCTTTCTGTTCCTAAAAAGCTGCTCTGTGCGAATTAACTTCCTTTTTTTTCCCCGTATAAAAAAGACGGATTTTCGTTAATGAAGAAATTTCAACGTCCCACTAACAAAAAGCTGTAATGTTTAAACGGTTAGCGCTACGAAAAATGGAGGTAGGGTATTTTTCAAGAAACGCCATGAGCTGCATCACATCACAATTGCTACAAAAAATTACGGATTATTATTTTAACACCTTAACAAAAAGTGACCTCTTTCAACAGCAGTCTCAAAAAGTTGATATTCTTGCAAATCTATATCTAACAAAGTTATTTTTAGTTTAGTAGGATGCAGCGCTTCGCATCATTCAAATCAGCGCTACAATTTTTTAAACCGTGTTTCCATAATTCACAGCGCTTGGGATATTATTGGCAAATAAGCAAATATTGTATATAATAATGTGTGCTTACGTTGTTGCTTTCCATGTACCATTGTACACATAGTGGTACCCTTCGAACACGGATCGCCGTAACCTCCGATTCCGGGTGCCGCGCCTTGGTCCTCCCGGCATTACATGGGACGAGTAATACACGCAGACGGAAAAACACCAATAAACTGAATGAATTACAATAACAATAAACGTAAGAAGAAACACCAACAATAAATAAAGAAAGAAATAAACTGAATGAATTACAATAACAATATACGTAAGAAGAAACACCAACAATAAATTCAATAACGACACTCGTAATATTTTCTGAACTACCAGGAACAAACGAAGGATGCCTTTGTAAAGAACAAACGAAGAACGCTAGTCGAGGCGCTCGTTCGACAAACAAAGGACGCCTTTGTAAGAAACTAACGAAGAACATTGGTCGAACGAGAGCCTCGATATGACGAGTGTCGTTATTGCATTTATTGAATTTCATTTTATTAGCAACAATATTGTACACCGGTTTAGTCGAGGTAAATTCTTTTCAGGTCACCAGGTGGAAGCAATCGTGTTATTTCAATACTGTTTGAACTACTTTGATGTTTACAGTAATGTAAATACCAAAGTTTTAAAGTTTTTACTTCCTTCAATATTTGCGCCACTTAATCGATGTTCTATCTCATTGCAAAGGAAATGATTGGTCATACAGTGTATCATCCGTCATACGGTTTCTTCTGAATTATGCGCACAGTTGAAAAAGCAAAAAATGGTGAACAAGGAAACTGGTTGACCTAACATTTCTTTCTGTCAATTCTGGCACCGACTGTTCCATTATGAACCTTAACATTCCTTTCCTGTTTCAGTGATCTGAACTCCTGAACTTCTTTCCTGTGGTGTCACACATCGTACCTATAACTTAGAATATGCACATTAACTAAATGAAGCTGCGTCTCTCTGGACTACTTAACCTTGGCTTTGTTACGTTTCAGCTGATCGACAGCACCTTCTCATTGTCCTCGTGCAGCCCGGAATAATATAAAAATAAATAAAATAAATGTAAATACATGAATAGTTCGAATAAACCTTAATTCTCGTAATTTTTATACCTTTATTGTCCTTTATTGTCGTGTGCAGAAGGTATCACCACTTAAAATGCACTACCTTATATATAAAATATTTTAATATTTATAAACTATCATTTTATACTTTCCTGTCAAGCTGGACCTCGAGAACAGTCTGACGGAACACCTGGACGACGAGGAACACTGTCCGGCCAAGCTAACAAAGTCAGCACCAGGATGACCTGGTCAGTAAAGTCGCAGGTCATCCCGGTCATCTAGTTTAAATCCTACGCGAAACCGGCGACGTTATCATCACCGGTGCAAAGCTCTCGAGCTAGCTGAAAATTATTATTTATTTATTTATTTAGGGCCCCCACCGGTCACTCCCAATTAATGTTTCATAAGCTACGATCCTGTCAGAACGCTATATATATGGTTTTTTGCTATCAGCGTCCTCCTACGGCGTACCGAACATTCGTTCATTTCTGTCGGTCAAAAGTTATTCGAGAGATTGTCGCTTCGAGACTTTAATAAACAACCGTCAGGATATCGCAAGCAACGGCCGGCCAGTTACCGACGGTCCGCATGCTAAACCTCTTACCTAGGGAACGCGACGAATAGATAAAATTCATCAAGCGACGTTTACTTTTCTTTTATAAATTCAATATTAGTTAACGAATATCTTCAGATTAGGAATGATATTACTTATCAGCATCTCTTTTCACGTCATAGTGCATATTGTTAAATCGAATGTTATATCTCTATTCTCATAAATTCTTTAAATTCACCCGCGTACACGATTATAAATGCACTCAAGTGCCCGGGAGTAATTTATTGTAAGGCACGTGGTAGCCATAATACCAATAGAAAGGGTTCGATAATTAGATTTCATATTTATTTTTTTTATGTATCACACAATTTCTACTTTGTTTCTCTGAATAAACCCTACTTTTACCTACTACAAAAGCCTAAAATTACTTTCCTCTCTGCTCGAGTCCGAACAAACCCTTTAAGGATAATGTTAACGCTTAATACCGTTTCAGGGTATATATTTACGTCATAATTGTAGCTTAAGCTTCCTGAATGAAGAAGCCAAATTTTGATCAATGGACTTTGCATCGATTTTCAAGATACTTTCGACCAGGGGATGCGAAGGTTGGAACGTGCGTACAAAGAAGTAGACATCGTAAGTACGGAAGTCGACTCGCATGCGGACGAACAAACATCTGAGGACGATGAAAACCAGTCAGGTATAGTGTTATGAGTCGATAAATATCCCATTAGTTGTACGGTTAATTAACCGCTGCTATTTATTATATTTGACACGCAGTATAATATATTTTAGATGGTACTACTTGATCATTTATATGTACTTTTCGATTTGTACGCTAAGTACTAAAAAAAATCAGTTCGACGCCAAGTACTTGCATTTTTTTAACTTCACATATACACTCCATATACAATCTAAATTCCAAATATTAAATTTCAATTCCAAGTCTTAAATAAAAATTCCAAGTCTAACGGAGTTACACATAACGATAGAGGTATAATATTTGTACATCATGTTATTTGCCAGACGACGTCAGCAGCAACACCTCTCCACCTCGAAAGCAAAAAAAGTTGACAAATAGCCAACAAAAAGTTGACCCCGTCGACGTACCTCAAATTTCCAGTGGTCAGTTTTTCCTTTTTTTTTAGTCCCCAAGGATGTTTTACATACGCTCCTAGTCAAAAGTGAATTTCAGTGAGCATCTTGAATACTTTACGATGAAATAAATTTTTTTTTTAATCCACCATATTCAATATGTTATGAGCATTAATTTTGCATAATAATAATGCAAATAAATTATTAACAATTTGGTAAATAAATAATTGTCCAAAAATTAAATTCGTTTATGTTTTCTCAATACGTTAAATTTTTTTCAGCATTTTGTTACATTAAAAAAAATTCCGTTTTCAAAATAAATTTAAGGCTGTAACCTACAACTATTAGTTAAATCACTTAAACCAAAACATACCCGAAATTCGTAACGTTTCGTTCATTTTTCGAAATATCGGGAAAAAATATCAGAAACATAAAAAAAATGGAAATAATTCTTATGGATTATGAAAAATGAATCTATTCTTTTCAAACTGAAAAAAAGATAGATTGCCTATTTATTTATCGCACAATTATTATTTTTGATTAATGTGTTAGTAACTTTTTGGCATTGTTAGTATGCAAAATCAATGTTCTTGATATCTTTAATGTTGTTGCCTTTTTTAGATGTTGATTATACCGCGAGGTACTAAAATTCTAACCGAATCAAACTTTTGATTGAGGATGTACGTGCACATTTGTAATGCACTTGAATGATTTTTAAAAAGTTTTATGATCATTATTTATATAGATTTCGATAACAGTACAATTGCGATCGATCGCACTGCCGCATTCGGAAACGGGAAGAAAGGAATAAAGCGGAAGAAAAGCTCTGCAGCCGAAAAGGAAAGGGTCAACCATAGTTCAGGTAATTTGTTTTTGTTTTTGTTTCATACACTACAATCATGGTACTGCGTATATAACAATCGATTTTTATTTCAATTTTTAGAAAAAGCCTTATTTCGTCGACTAATGGAGCGAATGGATGAGTCTGACGACAACAGGGAAAAAATGTATAAACGCCTCACAAAACAAATTGAAGGGGCGAAACAAAATATTCTTTATGATTTAAAGAAGAAAACGGATGCCATAATCAATACAATTCTACTGAACAGAGGACCGGGACCAGGCAATAACATGAAAAAGTACAAAGAATCGTTAGGAATAAAGCTTCCTATTGATAATTACGATGCCATCGTTGAGTTTGACGCTTGTATAAAAGAAAATGAGGATAAGGACACTGCTTTGGTAAGTGAAAATCTTTAAAAAAACTTTTTCTTTAATAACTTGGCGTCAAACGTTGTGGCGTCTCTTGATATTACATTTCCATGGTATCATAAATCCGATTGGTAAATTATTTAATGTTTTCGTATCCCGCATACCGATTGTAGAAGGAGATATTGGCGAATACAATCGGAATGTCCACTGAAGTAAAGGAAGCCGTGCGTAAAATTCTTGGAGGCCTGATACTGAAGGCTGTTTAAGAACTGTACTTGGGCACTTGCAGAAAAGTTCCAAACGGGGTAACGAAGAATAATTTCAGTGGGACTCACGTATGCACTTGTATGAAAGGTAAATTTCCCTTCTGTTTTATTGCTATATATTTTGGTCATCGGTACTCAATATTCGTGTAGGGCAGGGGTCTCCAAACTTTCCAGCCTTAGGGCCATACTGATTACTCCAGTAAGTTCCGAGGGCCAAAACCATATTATCATTGTTGCCGGTGGTAAAAAGTGAAATAGTCCAAAATCTGTCCGCGGGCCGAATGTGGCCCGCGGGCCGTAGTTTGGAGACCCCTGGTGTAGGGTAAACCAGCTAATAAGTAAACTAGTGTGATTGGCAACACATTTTGTTTTAAATATCCTCACCAGTGTTATAATCATGCATTATTTTTTCAAATAAATATTGAGGCACAATTTTTTTCATAATAATATTTCAAATGTCACAAGTATTTCAAATTTTGCAAGATGCAATAAATAAATTTTTATTAAAGTTTCACGATAATTATTTCAGAAAAATGGGAGGTATACGTATTGCATTAAATTATAAATGGAAGATCGTACTTAAAATGCGATAATTACGTTTTTTCAGATGTCATTAAAGAAAAAATAGAAGGAGCAGATGAAAAAAACATTGTTTCAGCTACAAGCAGGTATTTATCTGGTGCAGGTGACCGTGAGGGCGGAAAAGCGGAAAGAGATGCCAAGAAAATAAAATAAATTGGCACGCACGCACACACACACATTTATATTATTTGTTTTCCTTTTTTGTCTATATTTTTATAAATATATCAGGAGTACAAATTGAAAATGCGGGATTTTTTTCTATTTTTGAACGTTTATTCTGAAAAAATGGTAACAAATGAATTATTCAAAGTATTGTCCATCGCTAGCCACAACTTTTTTCCATCTTTCTGGCAATTTACGGATACCGTCGCGAAAAAATTCGGCCGGCTTGGCTGCTATCCAGTCATCGACCCATTTTTGGGCTTCTTCGTAAGAATGGAAGCGCTGGTCAGCTAGGCCATGTGTCATCGATCGGAAAAGGTGGTAATCGGAAGGAGCAATATCTGGGCTATACGGCGGGTGGGGTAAGACTTCCCATTTCAGCGTTTGTAGGTATGTTTTGACCGGCGCTGCAACATGTGGCCGAGCGTTGTCATGTTGCAAAATTACTTTGTCGTGTCTTTGCTCGTATTGTGGCCGTTTTTCTTTGAGTGCGCGGCTCAAACGCATCAATTGAGTTCGGTATAGTGCTCCTGTGATGGTTTCGTTCGATTTCAATAGCTCATAATACACCACACCCAGCTGGTCCCACCAAATACAGAGCATGAGCTTGGCGCCGTGAATATTTGGTTTGGCCGTCGATGATGATGCATGGCCGGGGTAACCATATGATTTTTTGCGCTTCGGGTTATCGTAATGGATCCACTTTTCATCACCAGTGACAATGCGATGCAAAAAACCCTTCCGTTTTTGCCGTTCGAGCAGCAGTTCGCATGCAAAAAAACGGCGCTCGACGTCTCTCGGCTTCAGCTCATACGGCACCCAATGTCCTTGCTTTTGGATCATTCCGAGGGCTTTTATACGATGGGAAATGGCTTGTTGTGTCACTCCCAATGAATCTGCGAGCTCTTGTTGAGTTTGACACGAGTCTTCATTGAGTATTGCCTCCAATTCAGCATTCTCAAACTTTTTCACTTGGCCCGGCCGCTCTTTGTCCTCAACGTCAAAATCACCACTTCTAAACCGCACAAACCATCTCTCGCACGTTGAAACCGATGGAACATGACTCGGATAAGCCTCGGAGACCAATCGATGTGCTTCAGCAGCACTTTTCTTCAAATTAAAGAAGTAAATTAAAACTTCCCGCAAATGCTGTTTTGTTGGCACGAAACTCGACATATTGAGAGCTCAAAAAAACTATGAATTTGACACTGCGACAAATTGACACATACTGAAAATTAAAGCTATAAGACGTAGCTTTGACATGAACATAGTCACAGTACTGCCTGATGCGTATAGCGTTAGTAACGCCATCTGTTATCAAACCCGCATTTTCAATTTGTACCCCATCAGTTCTATAAATACTTTACGGATGTTGAGCCTCTTTTCAAACCTCTCCTTATACCTAGTTATACAACTAAAGTATCGATTCAACATGCATCTCAGCACTGGCAACAAATATGGCCCGAAATTGACTATCGGGTAGCACGCGTTGCTCCACGAAGTACAAGTTAATATTGGCAACGTGCAGATTTAGGATTCGTCTTACTACTGGCGAAGTACCGATTTAGGAATCATCTTGGAACAAGCAACAACTTCTGGCCCAAAACGGGGCACATATTCTGAGCCACGACCAGGAACTAATATCGGGCTGATTCACGGCACTATAAGTTGGACCGGAGTTAACAACCCAAAATTGTCCCAATACTAATTTTGACTTGGGCAAAGGTTGGCTCTTGGTAATCTGCCAATATTGGCAGCTCTTGCATCAGTACTGAGCCAAGTTTAAAGTCTGTATATGGGCATGTACCGGAAAAGTATTGATTTAGGACTTGTCTCAGGACTGGCAATATTTTCTGGCCCAAAACTGGGCAAGTGTTCTGAGCCAATACCCGAAAACAGTGTCGAGCCGATTCTCGGCACCATAATTTGGACTGGTGTTAACAACCCAATATTGATTTTGACTTGGGCAAAGCTTGGCCCTTGGTAGTTTGCCAGTATTGGCAGTTCTGGCATCAGTACAGTGCCAATGCCAAGCCTGTCTGCAATACGTACATGGGCGTATTTATAATTTTTAATTAAAGGGCAGAGTTCGATGTTTAATTCTAAAAAGAATGTTATTTGTTTTTACTTATTTCTCAAAAAACTTTACGGTGTATAAAAGGTATTCTTTACAGATGCTTTTATTCAAGTTTCAGATTTTTTCAGGAATTTATTCGTTAATTCTATTCTAAATGATGCCAGCTAAGACTTTTTGCTTATGTTACAGATTATTTTGGTCAATTACGGGAATATTTATAGCCCAGATTATCGGAAACAAATTACATCTTTTTTCGAGATAAAACGCTATCATAAAAAGAAAATCCGGAAAATTAGATATGGTTTACTGCTAAAAAGGGGAATCGCCTCTTGAAACTACCATTCTGTTTAATATTCCGCTCTGGTCGTCAACTATGTTCGTTAATATAAAAGTTACTGATTTTTTACGATAAAGACCAAATTGATATGTTTTTTTAACTTTTCGAAAGGAGTAATAGTCGCGAGACTCCTGCAAGTAGTTCATGAGTGAAAAGGGACATATGCGGAAGAAGTTAAAAATCGTCAGGTCTGGTTGCCTCATTAATTCTTAATGAATGAGTGAGGCAAGCAGAGTTGACAAAAAATAATTAAAGATTCGATTGTAAGAGATCTTTCTGAGATCGATAACGCAGGGATCTAGGTAGCGCTGACTCTAACCGGGTTGCGAACTGCCAGATATTTTCCACCATACTTGGTCAATTACATTGTCGCTTAGATTTATCACTCTGCGGAAGATATGTGCAGAGGACTGCTATCATCAGGATCCGGACAAAGAAAATTCGTGTGATTCTCATAGTGACACATAAGGCATGAATGAAACACGTCGCTCCTGTTAACGCTAATATATTTATTATTATAAAATTAATGGTTAAACCACATTACTAATATTATTAAAAAAGGAACCAATTGTCTCTATCGGATCATAAAGTTGAAAACGGTAAGCAGAAATTTGGGAAGAGCACCTCAACAAGTGAAATGTCGTTAAGAGTAATGGAAATTGAAAAAAATACTTAATTATATAAAAAGAGATTATGATTGGGAAATATCGTGATGAGGTTCTTTCTTAATTTGGACGTTGTCGTCCAAGCGACGGAACGTATTTGCATGAAGCATGCATTAATTACCAACTCTCGTACTAAAAAAAAAAAGAAAACACAAATATATCGGCAACTAATTCGTTGAGAATATGAACTCGGAAAAGGCTAAACATTATTAAAAACGTCAGATTAGAGCGATGGAAAGACTAGGCACAAGAAAACATTTAAAGAAATGAATTAATTTAATTTATCTATAAAAACTAATGTTTGCCATTGCCATTCAAATTATGCACGAACGCATGTGGGTACAAGGTTAGTACAAAAGAAACAAGTTTAACTCGACTTGCAAAGCTCTTTTAGTGAGAGGGTTAGTAGTAAGGGCACAAGATAGAGAGACTTGTGGGCGTGGCCTATCTATATTTCTGCTGGCTTGTGATTGGTCCCCCCACCTTCTCACCCCCACTTCGCTCCTGCAGCTGATTGGTTGCCCCCACTTTGAGGCCCCTACTGACGTGCCACCTGGACGCCACGTGGGCCATCTGTCGGACGCATGTTACCGGTGAGCCATTTATTGTAAATATTTGACAGGAGGTATGTTACCGACGGGTGATATTGCGTAATTGGTGTATCTATCGATAAGTACATTGGGCCCTACATGCGATAGGACAGATTGGGCCCTACCAGCGAAAAGAAGAAAAATTTTGTAGCTTGACATCGGTAAAAATATTTGCGTTCAATTGTGTCCTACACATCCGAAGTTTTTTGCTTTTTTTTACTATTTGACACTAATTAAAGCCAGCTAAAATAATTATGCTAAGTAAAATCACGTGTAATTCTTTTGAAATTTGATAAAACTATTTTATTTATTTACAAAGATTGTCAGACATATAAGAAACGCATCTCTCTCTCATTTTCGCTGAGCTCATGATTTATAATTACAACCTGTACAGTTCCTGCGAGCTGGTGGTGGACCGTCGATATGCGTGCTCGAGCCTGGTGTGTTGTAATGTAAATGGCACGGCAGGTACGTGGAAACCTCAGGGTCATTCTTGAGGTGTTCCGGTAGTTTGTCCCACAGCATATATATTTTTGATCCCCAATATTTCAACAGCATGGGTTTTGGGATGTAGTCGAGCTCCTGTTTGGTGAATTTCCAAGGATCCTTGGAGTGGTCGAGCGCGAGTATACGGTCAATGGGATCCATTATGGTTACGAAAAGAGTAAAAGATGATTTTACCAAGACGTTTTCTTTTCAACTAACCTTTTCTCACATGCTACAGTAATATATACACTAGACCATTCTTCCACCACTCTTTATTATATTACAGTGCGCGCGCATCATTATAGGAATTAGGGTATCCACAGGTGTTTTCTCATGGTATACAAATACTGACTAGCGCATCCTCCAACTGTATTCTTATTTCATCGATACGCTCCTAGAGTTATATATATATATACATAGACATCAGGCTTGTGTCATAGGGAAAACGCAGCATAGGTAGGGGTGATTTTCGAATAATAATGAGACAAAATATACAAGATGTAGAATTTATTCATAGTATTTTACAAGTAGCATCCAAATCGTTCTCTACAAGTTTGTACACAGGTGTTTCTATTACGTCCGTATCCCATTATATTATTGTTTTTTATATTTTTCATACGTTTTATTTTACGGTTTGAATATTTTAATCGTTTGTAATATTGTGCAGCGATGCGATCATTTTTCAGCCTGTTTGTCGTAAAATGTTCAGTAAAAGCATGCAGAGTATTACCACGAGCCATAAAATCAAGAAACATAAGGCAGTATTCGCCACACACTTTAGACTTGAGTGATTGAAGGGGTTGTGTGTTCCACTCGTGTAAAGATGCGTACATTAAAGTATGAAATACGTTTACCCGACGATTCCAGCGCGCCTCGAATCATGTTAATTTCAGGTTTGGTTTTCATATATATATATACGTACATGTATAGTATATAACAAAGATGACATCACGTGTTCGCCTTTGCGACGACGAACATATTTAAAGCAAGAGCTACGGAGTGGATTAGCCGACGTTTGCTGCTAGTTCAAAGTCGATGGTAATATAGGGGAAAACGTCGTATTCCGAAGTCGAATACGAGATCGTATAAACATACAGTATATTAATACAGAGAGCTCATAAATATTGAAAGTCTCGTGTCAACTGCATCCGTGGTGTTAACAAGTTCGAAATGATTCGTAAACCGAAGATAACGACGCTTCGAAGAAAGTCAATCGAGCTTGCACCGTCGGGCGTAAATGACTCGAGATGAAAATTTGCCTGTTGCAGACTCAGGAAGAAAAATAATTCGTTTCTCAACGCTACATCGAGCCTGTAATAAAGGGGCCATATTTTCACTAAAGAAAGAAGAAAAAAATAAATAAAAAGATAAACAAACGGCGTGTCAGACGAGAGAACGTTTGTCACAACAATGAAATTCTAAATATCTGCATCGATAATGGCGCAGAAATCGGGCCGGGCCTAAAGAGGAGTAACCGGCCCAAATTTTTATTGCTCATACATATATGTTTGTAATAATGAACAACGTACGTTCCATTATCACTACTAATAACGTGGTTATACATAATAAATTTTTAAAAAAAGCGTGTATGCGAGGTACCTAAATGGAACCATTGTACGTATATTTCATTATGCAATAAGTTTTAGTCTTCCCGCGAGAAGTTTAAGGTGGGTATTCGAATGATCGAACCGTATGCCGGTAAACGACAGTCGATGTGTTTTAATGCCGTAGATTTAGCTACAGTAAAATCGCGCACCGTCGATTACAGATATACCGATCGATGACTGGGAGATACATCTTATTCGATTTCGTGTTGCGTTGCGTTGCATTTTTCATCTTAATATCTTTCGTGCTATATATATTTACGAGAGAAGGAGTAAATAAAATTGCCAAACTCTATAGAAGCGAGACGCAAGAATTATTGCCGCATAAGTTAACGGAAAAAAAAATCATTGCATTTCCCAATAGTTTTGAAATATTTATTGATAATTAGTTTTATCGAGGAGTGTTAAAAATGTGTTCACGCAGTTATATTCCAATTATACAAGCAAACAAAGTGAAACATTATCTTAGATCTTTCTTAAGTACGTACACATCAGATATTTTAATGAGTTATTCGTTGAAATGCTATCATATCACGTTGAGTTGTTATTAAAATCCACGAGCCTATCGTGAAAAGAAAAAAAGAATTTACGTATGCGAATATCATGATTTTCATTGACTCGGAAAATTCAAGAATGAATGTCAGTCTGTGTGAAAAAAATATAGTTAAGAAGGCAATTTGATGTTTCAGAAGTAAGCACAGTGATAGCATACCCAACGTAAATTAACGATTAACGAAATTATATGAGATAAGCGTATTAACAGGGGGCGCGTCCCATAAATCATCGTAAACTATAAGGACGCATTGCAAAATAATTTGTGAGTATATGACTCGATTAAACTTATCTATCGATGAAAAAGAAAATAAATTTACTTGCGCGCTATTGAGCAACATGATATGTTACGTCTATTATAAAAATTCGATACGACCGTCGCGACGACAGTATGAAATTATATTGCATATATTACATAAAGAATATAGCGACCTTTGGGTCGGATTGAAACATTTAGCAAATGATTAAAGAAGAAAAAAAGATTAAATAAAGTTGAGTCGAAATAGAATACAAAATGAGAATGATGTTCTCCAACGATACAAAATAAGTGAAAAAAAGGAAAAAAAAAAACAAACTTATACGTTAATGTGTTTTTACTCATCGTATGTGTGTATCGACATATCCGAGCGAATGCTTTTCAATCCGTCAAAGACACGGAATGCGTGATTGTCGTTGTTTTAGTTTCGTTTGTATCGAGTGACGAGATTTAGCAAAGAGAAAGAGAAACAAAGATACGATTGCTGTCATCCATACATTTCTTCCCAGAGTACATCCGCTCCGCAAAGAGTTTCATTAAATTCGTATACATACGCTTACGTATACGCTCGCTTCGACGAACTTGCGAAGGCATTCTAATATCATTACTTCCTAGTGTATCGCGTTCCTTAGCATCAGCGCCTCGAGAGATATAATCTATCTATAAAAACTAGTAGGATTAGTTTCTCGAAAGGATGAAAATGTCTTATGGAATAGTGGACGCAATCTAGAGAGTAAGCCAATGAATATATATAAACGTTAAAAAATTATAACCGCGTGGAACATTCTGTTCTGTCTCCGGTTGTACATGACGATGAGGGATAAGAGAGGGAGGGCTTTGAAAATGCGAGTAGAGCACTAACATTGCCACCACCAACTGCTTCAACCATTCGTATCGATTGATACCGAAACATAAAAGACATATTATACACACACACCACATCTAATGGTTTCGTTGCTCAAAGTTGTGCGGTAATTGATCGTATGTTCTCTATTTACTGCCATAGCTAAATGTAACGTATGTCTAAACGACGAGATACATATTACGAATTTCACGATAGCTTGTCGCAATCGTCTTCACTTGTATTGTAACTGTTCCACGAGACCCGCGTTAGAAATATATATATATATATATATCTCGATAAGTTTTTCTAGTTTTTTTTTATTGCAACGTGCTCAAATAATTACGAATGGAACATATAAGGAAAGATCTATGATGCACACGTTTGATAAACGATTATCGGATATCTTATTGCTTTTGGTGCAACGAGACACGGACTAACGGTTATACCATAACCCGGTATATACTTCTACCAAGCGACATTCAACGAACAGTTTCATATTACATCGTATAGAACATCGTAAGGATAATTTTAAAAAAATTAAATGTTCGAAGTTAAACGGTTGATTAACGAAAATAACGTTGTGAAATAGCGTTTTTAAATACCTGCCCCGTATAAAAGAAGAAAAAAAACAAAATATGCCTCTTGGTATAAATTAAAGCGTTAGTGGGGCATCCAACCAACTGTTTCATTATTCGCATTCATCCTCTAGATTATTATATGATAAAGCAAATATACAAACGAGGCATTTAAAGAAGAAAATAAAAACAACGTAAAAACATTTTAAACAAACAATAACGTTCGGTGTGATGCCCCATTGAACGATAAAAGTGTAAACGATGATGAAAACTTTCTACATAACAGGTGTATATCTATAAAATTGATGAATAAACTTGATTTTTGTAATATCGCGAAACGATCCTCTTCATCACCTTCCCCTTTGGGTCGATAGGTAAGTTGAATTTGTTGAAACATTGAAAGGGAAAAATATTTTATTTATTCGTAAATTATAATTTAACGTAACATACAATCAATAGCGCTTGTACATTCGATTCAGTCTAATCGTGGTCGGTACTCTCTTCCCCTCGTGACTAGTTTCCTCTGACTACGTTTCTTCAACTTCTTCTTTAGTCATCGCACCTGCGGACAGAATTGAATATCATGAAATCTATGTCAGTTACACACAGTTAAATGCATTTGTACGTTCGTTTGGTAGCAATTATCGGATATCTTAATGGTTTTCATGCAACGAGACACGGACTAATGGTATATTTCCACCAAGCGACATTCAATAGTTTCATATTACATCTATGGAACATCGTGAAGATAATTTTTTAAAATAAGATATTCGAAGTTAAACGGTTGATTAACAAAAATAACGTTGTGAAATAGCGTTTTTTAATACCTGCCCCGTATAAAAGAAGAAAAAAAAACAGAATATGTCTCTTGGTATAAATTAAAGGGTTAGAGGGACATCCAGCCAACTGTTAATGCGTTATTCGTATTCATCCTCTAGATTATTATATGATAAAGCAAATATACAAACGAGACATTTTAAGAAGAAAACAAAACAACGTAAAATCATTTTAAACAAACAATAACGTTCGGTGTGATGCCCCATTAAACGATAAAAGTGTAAACGATGATGAAAACTTTCTACATAACAGGTGAATATCTATAAAATTGATGAATAAACTTGATTTTTGTAATATCGCGAAACGTTCCTCTTCATCACCTTCCCCTTTGGGTCGATAGGTAAGATTAATTTGTTGAAGCATTGAAAGGGGAAAAATATTTGATTTATTCGTAAATTATAATTTAACGTAACATACAATCAATAGCGCTTGTACATTCGATTCAGTCTAATCGTGGTCGGTACTCTCTTCCTCCGTGACTAGTTTCCTCTGACTACGTTTCTTCAACTTCTTCTTTATAGTCATCGCACCTGCGGACAGAATTCAATATTATGAAATCTATGTCGCTTACGCACAGTTGGATGCATTTGTATGGTCGTTTAAAGAATATAATACACTAACAAAAAAGAGTTTGCCATAATTCAGTCTTTTGTTTATGTGCACTCGCTTCATCGGTAACCCTATGATAAAAAATTATTCATATTAAAAATGTGTTACTTTATATTAATCGTCCATTGATAATCATATCTCAACTCACTTGTTATTGTTAATTGAACTCCTGTGCTTTTTAAGAATATTGACAAATTCTATAGCTTCTCTACTCGGCGGTGGAAATAAACTTGTTTCCAAGCATTGCTTCGAGTACATACAGCCAAATTCCTTATGACGTATCTATGTTGAAGTTTTCATCAAACAGAACATTTAAATACGTTTAAAAAAAGAGAAGAAGCCTGTTTATCGTACTATCGTTTAACTATAATTAAAGAACGATGCAATCTCACCGAATTAAGTAATTCGCAGATGAGCCACATCCATAGACAAGCCTGAATTTTCCAATTGCGATTTGCATCTACGTACAACAATATCAAAGATCCAGGTACAAGAAAGATGCGTACGTAGATCCTAAACAAAAAATGCAGTTGTCGAATGAAAAATTATCAATAATTCCAAGAAGCACTAGCTATCATTTAAAATAATAAAAACTAACCAATTTACAAAATGCAGAAGAAATAGAAGTTTAGCGACTCTTTTAACAATTTTATTTCTGGATAGCGTCAGTAGAATTCTACAGCTATTTAATAGCGCCGCGTCGCTGGCTTCGTAAAAGAGCAGAACAGCAAAAGCGGTGGGCCATCTGAATATCAAGAAGCACAGATCATTCGTATAAGTTATGTGTACGTACGACAGCGGTAATGATTCGATTAATAAAAGTGCTTATGTACTTTTGCTGCAGAGAAGTGGAAATGTCCGAGGCAAACAGTCCGATGGTCCAACCCTTTAGCCAACAATGTCGAACGAATACTTCTGTCGCAGCTCGATGCAAATAAAATATCTTGTGTACTAAAAAGCCTAATTGCACATTACTCGCCTTGCGCCATGGACAAGAACGATCTAGACTCTGAGGCGTAAAGTATGTCAGAAATATCATACTGCAGATGGAAAAACCACAGTACCACGCTCCATCGATTATACGATTTCTTTGAATAAAAGGAAGCTGCATTAATCGAGCGCATCTTGTTTACAAATAGTCGATGCTGCGACGAATGCAGCTTCCTTTTATTCAAAGAAATCGTATAATCGATGGAGCGTGGTACTGTGGTTTTTCCATCTGCAGTATGATATTTCTGACATACTTTACGCCTCAGAGTCTAGATCGTTCTTGTCCATGGCGCAAGGCGAGTAATGTGCAATTAGGCTTTTTAGTACACAAGATATTTTATTTGCATCGAGCTGCGACAGAAGTATTCGTTCGACATTGTTGGCTAAAGGGTTGGACCATCGGACTGTTTGCCTCGGACATTTCCACTTCTCTGCAGCAAAAGTACATAAGCACTTTTATTAATCGAATCATTACCGCTGTCGTACGTACACATAACTTATACGAATGATCTGTGCTTCTTGATATTCAGATGGCCCACCGCTTTTGCTGTTCTGCTCTTTTACGAAGCCAGCGACGCGGCGCTATTAAATAGCTGTAGAATTCTACTGACGCTATCCAGAAATAAAATTGTTAAAAGAGTCGCTAAACTTCTATTTCTTCTGCATTTTGTAAATTGGTTAGTTTTTATTATTTTAAATGATAGCTAGTGCTTCTTGGAATTATTGATAATTTTTCATTCGACAACTGCATTTTTTGTTTAGGATCTACGTACGCATCTTTCTTGTACCTGGATCTTTGATATTGTTGTACGTAGATGCAAATCGCAATTGGAAAATTCAGGCTTGTCTATGGATGTGGCTCATCTGCGAATTACTTAATTCGGTGAGATTGCATCGTTCTTTAATTATAGTTAAACGATAGTACGATAAACAGGCTTCTTCTCTTTTTTTAAACGTATTTAAATGTTCTGTTTGATGAAAACTTCAACATAGATACGTCATAAGGAATTTGGCTGTATGTACTCGAAGCAATGCTTGGAAACAAGTTTATTTCCACCGCCGAGTAGAGAAGCTATAGAATTTGTCAATATTCTTAAAAAGCACAGGAGTTCAATTAACAATAACAAGTGAGTTGAGATATGATTATCAATGGACGATTAATATAAAGTAACACATTTTTAATATGAATAATTTTTTATCATAGGGTTACCGATGAAGCGAGTGCACATAAACAAAAGACTGAATTATGGCAAACTCTTTTTTGTTAGTGTATTATATTCTTTAAACGACCATACAAATGCATCCAACTGTGCGTAAGCGACATAGATTTCATAATATTGAATTCTGTCCGCAGGTGCGATGACTATAAAGAAGAAGTTGAAGAAACGTAGTCAGAGGAAACTAGTCACGGAGGAAGAGAGTACCGACCACGATTAGACTGAATCGAATGTACAAGCGCTATTGATTGTATGTTACGTTAAATTATAATTTACGAATAAATCAAATATTTTTCCCCTTTCAATGCTTCAACAAATTAATCTTACCTATCGACCCAAAGGGGAAGGTGATGAAGAGGAACGTTTCGCGATATTACAAAAATCAAGTTTATTCATCAATTTTATAGATATTCACCTGTTATGTAGAAAGTTTTCATCATCGTTTACACTTTTATCGTTTAATGGGGCATCACACCGAACGTTATTGTTTGTTTAAAATGATTTTACGTTGTTTTGTTTTCTTCTTAAAATGTCTCGTTTGTATATTTGCTTTATCATATAATAATCTAGAGGATGAATACGAATAACGCATTAACAGTTGGCTGGATGTCCCTCTAACCCTTTAATTTATACCAAGAGACATATTCTGTTTTTTTTTCTTCTTTTATACGGGGCAGGTATTAAAAAACGCTATTTCACAACGTTATTTTTGTTAATCAACCGTTTAACTTCGAATATCTTATTTTAAAAAATTATCTTCACGATGTTCCATAGATGTAATATGAAACTATTGAATGTCGCTTGGTGGAAATATACCATTAGTCCGTGTCTCGTTGCACGAAAACCATTAAGATATCCGATAATTGCTACCAAACGAACGTACAAATGCATTTAACTGTGTGTAACTGACATAGATTTCATGATATTCAATTCTGTCCGCAGGTGCGATGACTAAAGAAGAAGTTGAAGAAACGTAGTCAGAGGAAACTAGTCACGAGGGGAAGAGAGTACCGACCACGATTAGACTGAATCGAATGTACAAGCGCTATTGATTGTATGTTACGTTAAATTATAATTTACGAATAAATAAAATATTTTTCCCTTTCAATGTTTCAACAAATTCAACTTACCTATCGACCCAAAGGGGAAGGTGATGAAGAGGATCGTTTCGCGATATTACAAAAATCAAGTTTATTCATCAATTTTATAGATATACACCTGTTATGTAGAAAGTTTTCATCATCGTTTACACTTTTATCGTTCAATGGGGCATCACACCGAACGTTATTGTTTGTTTAAAATGTTTTTACGTTGTTTTTATTTTCTTCTTTAAATGCCTCGTTTGTATATTTGCTTTATCATATAATAATCTAGAGGATGAATGCGAATAATGAAACAGTTGGTTGGATGCCCCACTAACGCTTTAATTTATACCAAGAGGCATATTTTGTTTTTTTTCTTCTTTTATACGGGGCAGGTATTTAAAAACGCT
The DNA here is from genome assembly GCA_963942595.1 of Cylloceria caligata. NCBI lineage: Eukaryota > Metazoa > Arthropoda > Insecta > Hymenoptera > Ichneumonidae > Cylloceria > Cylloceria caligata. The sequence continues at coordinate 28,142,520 of OZ012703.1, forward strand.
ATTTCACAACGTTATTTTCGTTAATCAACCGTTTAACTTCGAACATTTAATTTTTTTAAAATTATCCTTACGATGTTCTATACGATGTAATATGAAACTGTTCGTTGAATGTCGCTTGGTAGAAGTATATACCGGGTTATGGTATAACCGTTAGTCCGTGTCTCGTTGCACCAAAAGCAATAAGATATCCGATAATCGTTTATCAAACGTGTGCATCATAGATCTTTCCTTATATGTTCCATTCGTAATTATTTGAGCACGTTGCAATAAAAAAAAACTAGAAAAACTTATCGAGATATATATATATATATATATTTCTAACGCGGGTCTCGTGGAACAGTTACAATACAAGTGAAGACGATTGCGACAAGCTATCGTGAAATTCGTAATATGTATCTCGTCGTTTAGACATACGTTACATTTAGCTATGGCAGTAAATAGAGAACATACGATCAATTACCGCACAACTTTGAGCAACGAAACCATTAGATGTGGTGTGTGTGTATAATATGTCTTTTATGTTTCGGTATCAATCGATACGAATGGTTGAAGCAGTTGGTGGTGGCAATGTTAGTGCTCTACTCGCATTTTCAAAGCCCTCCCTCTCTTATCCCTCATCGTCATGTACAACCGGAGACAGAACAGAATGTTCCACGCGGTTATAATTTTTTAACGTTTATATATATTCATTGGCTTACTCTCTAGATTGCGTCCACTATTCCATAAGACATTTTCATCCTTTCGAGAAACTAATCCTACTAGTTTTTATAGATAGATTATATCTCTCGAGGCGCTGATGCTAAGGAACGCGATACACTAGGAAGTAATGATATTAGAATGCCTTCGCAAGTTCGTCGAAGCGAGCGTATACGTAAGCGTATGTATACGAATTTAATGAAACTCTTTGCGGAGCGGATGTACTCTGGGAAGAAATGTATGGATGACAGCAATCGTATCTTTGTTTCTCTTTCTCTTTGCTAAATCTCGTCACTCGATACAAACGAAACTAAAACAACGACAATCACGCATTCCGTGTCTTTGACGGATTGAAAAGCATTCGCTCGGATATGTCGATACACACATACGATGAGTAAAAACACATTAACGTATAAGTTTGTTTTTTTTTTTCCTTTTTTTCACTTATTTTGTATCGTTGGAGAACATCATTCTCATTTTGTATTCTATTTCGACTCAACTTTATTTAATCTTTTTTTCTTCTTTAATCATTTGCTAAATGTTTCAATCCGACCCAAAGGTCGCTATATTCTTTATGTAATATATGCAATATAATTTCATACTGTCGTCGCGACGGTCGTATCGAATTTTTATAATAGACGTAACATATCATGTTGCTCAATAGCGCGCAAGTAAATTTATTTTCTTTTTCATCGATAGATAAGTTTAATCGAGTCATATACTCACAAATTATTTTGCAATGCGTCCTTATAGTTTACGATGATTTATGGGACGCGCCCCCTGTTAATACGCTTATCTCATATAATTTCGTTAATCGTTAATTTACGTTGGGTATGCTATCACTGTGCTTACTTCTGAAACATCAAATTGCCTTCTTAACTATATTTTTTTCACACAGACTGACATTCATTCTTGAATTTTCCGAGTCAATGAAAATCATGATATTCGCATACGTAAATTCTTTTTTTCTTTTCACGATAGGCTCGTGGATTTTAATAACAACTCAACGTGATATGATAGCATTTCAACGAATAACTCATTAAAATATCTGATGTGTACGTACTTAAGAAAGATCTAAGATAATGTTTCACTTTGTTTGCTTGTATAATTGGAATATAACTGCGTGAACACATTTTTAACACTCCTCGATAAAACTAATTATCAATAAATATTTCAAAACTATTGGGAAATGCAATGATTTTTTTTTCCGTTAACTTATGCGGCAATAATTCTTGCGTCTCGCTTCTATAGAGTTTGGCAATTTTATTTACTCCTTCTCTCGTAAATATATATAGCACGAAAGATATTAAGATGAAAAATGCAACGCAACGCAACACGAAATCGAATAAGATGTATCTCCCAGTCATCGATCGGTATATCTGTAATCGACGGTGCGCGATTTTACTGTAGCTAAATCTACGGCATTAAAACACATCGACTGTCGTTTACCGGCATACGGTTCGATCATTCGAATACCCACCTTAAACTTCT
>OZ012703.1:28144906-28391519 GCA_963942595.1 Cylloceria caligata
GTTACGTTAAATTATAATTTACGAATAAATAAAATATTTTTCCCTTTCAATGTTTCAACAAATTCAACTTACCTATCGACCCAAAGGGGAAGGTGATGAAGAGGATCGTTTCGCGATATTACAAAAATCAAGTTTATTCATCAATTTTATAGATATACACCTGTTATGTAGAAAGTTTTCATCATCGTTTACACTTTTATCGTTCAATGGGGCATCACACCGAACGTTATTGTTTGTTTAAAATGTTTTTACGTTGTTTTTATTTTCTTCTTTAAATGCCTCGTTTGTATATTTGCTTTATCATATAATAATCTAGAGGATGAATGCGAATAATGAAACAGTTGGTTGGATGCCCCACTAACGCTTTAATTTATACCAAGAGGCATATTTTGTTTTTTTTCTTCTTTTATACGGGGCAGGTATTTAAAAACGCTATTTCACAACGTTATTTTCGTTAATCAACCGTTTAACTTCGAACATTTAATTTTTTTAAAATTATCCTTACGATGTTCTATACGATGTAATATGAAACTGTTCGTTGAATGTCGCTTGGTAGAAGTATATACCGGGTTATGGTATAACCGTTAGTCCGTGTCTCGTTGCACCAAAAGCAATAAGATATCCGATAATCGTTTATCAAACGTGTGCATCATAGATCTTTCCTTATATGTTCCATTCGTAATTATTTGAGCACGTTGCAATAAAAAAAAACTAGAAAAACTTATCGAGATATATATATATATATATATTTCTAACGCGGGTCTCGTGGAACAGTTACAATACAAGTGAAGACGATTGCGACAAGCTATCGTGAAATTCGTAATATGTATCTCGTCGTTTAGACATACGTTACATTTAGCTATGGCAGTAAATAGAGAACATACGATCAATTACCGCACAACTTTGAGCAACGAAACCATTAGATGTGGTGTGTGTGTATAATATGTCTTTTATGTTTCGGTATCAATCGATACGAATGGTTGAAGCAGTTGGTGGTGGCAATGTTAGTGCTCTACTCGCATTTTCAAAGCCCTCCCTCTCTTATCCCTCATCGTCATGTACAACCGGAGACAGAACAGAATGTTCCACGCGGTTATAATTTTTTAACGTTTATATATATTCATTGGCTTACTCTCTAGATTGCGTCCACTATTCCATAAGACATTTTCATCCTTTCGAGAAACTAATCCTACTAGTTTTTATAGATAGATTATATCTCTCGAGGCGCTGATGCTAAGGAACGCGATACACTAGGAAGTAATGATATTAGAATGCCTTCGCAAGTTCGTCGAAGCGAGCGTATACGTAAGCGTATGTATACGAATTTAATGAAACTCTTTGCGGAGCGGATGTACTCTGGGAAGAAATGTATGGATGACAGCAATCGTATCTTTGTTTCTCTTTCTCTTTGCTAAATCTCGTCACTCGATACAAACGAAACTAAAACAACGACAATCACGCATTCCGTGTCTTTGACGGATTGAAAAGCATTCGCTCGGATATGTCGATACACACATACGATGAGTAAAAACACATTAACGTATAAGTTTGTTTTTTTTTTTCCTTTTTTTCACTTATTTTGTATCGTTGGAGAACATCATTCTCATTTTGTATTCTATTTCGACTCAACTTTATTTAATCTTTTTTTCTTCTTTAATCATTTGCTAAATGTTTCAATCCGACCCAAAGGTCGCTATATTCTTTATGTAATATATGCAATATAATTTCATACTGTCGTCGCGACGGTCGTATCGAATTTTTATAATAGACGTAACATATCATGTTGCTCAATAGCGCGCAAGTAAATTTATTTTCTTTTTCATCGATAGATAAGTTTAATCGAGTCATATACTCACAAATTATTTTGCAATGCGTCCTTATAGTTTACGATGATTTATGGGACGCGCCCCCTGTTAATACGCTTATCTCATATAATTTCGTTAATCGTTAATTTACGTTGGGTATGCTATCACTGTGCTTACTTCTGAAACATCAAATTGCCTTCTTAACTATATTTTTTTCACACAGACTGACATTCATTCTTGAATTTTCCGAGTCAATGAAAATCATGATATTCGCATACGTAAATTCTTTTTTTCTTTTCACGATAGGCTCGTGGATTTTAATAACAACTCAACGTGATATGATAGCATTTCAACGAATAACTCATTAAAATATCTGATGTGTACGTACTTAAGAAAGATCTAAGATAATGTTTCACTTTGTTTGCTTGTATAATTGGAATATAACTGCGTGAACACATTTTTAACACTCCTCGATAAAACTAATTATCAATAAATATTTCAAAACTATTGGGAAATGCAATGATTTTTTTTTCCGTTAACTTATGCGGCAATAATTCTTGCGTCTCGCTTCTATAGAGTTTGGCAATTTTATTTACTCCTTCTCTCGTAAATATATATAGCACGAAAGATATTAAGATGAAAAATGCAACGCAACGCAACACGAAATCGAATAAGATGTATCTCCCAGTCATCGATCGGTATATCTGTAATCGACGGTGCGCGATTTTACTGTAGCTAAATCTACGGCATTAAAACACATCGACTGTCGTTTACCGGCATACGGTTCGATCATTCGAATACCCACCTTAAACTTCTCGCGGGAAGACTAAAACTTATTGCATAATGAAATATACGTACAATGGTTCCATTTAGGTACCTCGCATACACGCTTTTTTTAAAAATTTATTATGTATAACCACGTTATTAGTAGTGATAATGGAACGTACGTTGTTCATTATTACAAACATATATGTATGAGCAATAAAAATTTGGGCCGGTTACTCCTCTTTAGGCCCGGCCCGATTTCTGCGCCATTATCGATGCAGATATTTAGAATTTCATTGTTGTGACAAACGTTCTCTCGTCTGACACGCCGTTTGTTTATCTTTTTATTTATTTTTTTCTTCTTTCTTTAGTGAAAATATGGCCCCTTTATTACAGGCTCGATGTAGCGTTGAGAAACGAATTATTTTTCTTCCTGAGTCTGCAACAGGCAAATTTTCATCTCGAGTCATTTACGCCCGACGGTGCAAGCTCGATTGACTTTCTTCGAAGCGTCGTTATCTTCGGTTTACGAATCATTTCGAACTTGTTAACACCACGGATGCAGTTGACACGAGACTTTCAATATTTATGAGCTCTCTGTATTAATATACTGTATGTTTATACGATCTCGTATTCGACTTCGGAATACGACGTTTTCCCCTATATTACCATCGACTTTGAACTAGCAGCAAACGTCGGCTAATCCACTCCGTAGCTCTTGCTTTAAATATGTTCGTCGTCGCAAAGGCGAACACGTGATGTCATCTTTGTTATATACTATACATGTACGTATATATATATATGAAAACCAAACCTGAAATTAACATGATTCGAGGCGCGCTGGAATCGTCGGGTAAACGTATTTCATACTTTAATGTACGCATCTTTACACGAGTGGAACACACAACCCCTTCAATCACTCAAGTCTAAAGTGTGTGGCGAATACTGCCTTATGTTTCTTGATTTTATGGCTCGTGGTAATACTCTGCATGCTTTTACTGAACATTTTACGACAAACAGGCTGAAAAATGATCGCATCGCTGCACAATATTACAAACGATTAAAATATTCAAACCGTAAAATAAAACGTATGAAAAATATAAAAAACAATAATATAATGGGATACGGACGTAATAGAAACACCTGTGTACAAACTTGTAGAGAACGATTTGGATGCTACTTGTAAAATACTATGAATAAATTCTACATCTTGTATATTTTGTCTCATTATTATTCGAAAATCACCCCTACCTATGCTGCGTTTTCCCTATGACACAAGCCTGATGTCTATGTATATATATATATAACTCTAGGAGCGTATCGATGAAATAAGAATACAGTTGGAGGATGCGCTAGTCAGTATTTGTATACCATGAGAAAACACCTGTGGATACCCTAATTCCTATAATGATGCGCGCGCACTGTAATATAATAAAGAGTGGTGGAAGAATGGTCTAGTGTATATATTACTGTAGCATGTGAGAAAAGGTTAGTTGAAAAGAAAACGTCTTGGTAAAATCATCTTTTACTCTTTTCGTAACCATAATGGATCCCATTGACCGTATACTCGCGCTCGACCACTCCAAGGATCCTTGGAAATTCACCAAACAGGAGCTCGACTACATCCCAAAACCCATGCTGTTGAAATATTGGGGATCAAAAATATATATGCTGTGGGACAAACTACCGGAACACCTCAAGAATGACCCTGAGGTTTCCACGTACCTGCCGTGCCATTTACATTACAACACACCAGGCTCGAGCACGCATATCGACGGTCCACCACCAGCTCGCAGGAACTGTACAGGTTGTAATTATAAATCATGAGCTCAGCGAAAATGAGAGAGAGATGCGTTTCTTATATGTCTGACAATCTTTGTAAATAAATAAAATAGTTTTATCAAATTTCAAAAGAATTACACGTGATTTTACTTAGCATAATTATTTTAGCTGGCTTTAATTAGTGTCAAATAGTAAAAAAAAGCAAAAAACTTCGGATGTGTAGGACACAATTGAACGCAAATATTTTTACCGATGTCAAGCTACAAAATTTTTCTTCTTTTCGCTGGTAGGGCCCAATCTGTCCTATCGCATGTAGGGCCCAATGTACTTATCGATAGATACACCAATTACGCAATATCACCCGTCGGTAACATACCTCCTGTCAAATATTTACAATAAATGGCTCACCGGTAACATGCGTCCGACAGATGGCCCACGTGGCGTCCAGGTGGCACGTCAGTAGGGGCCTCAAAGTGGGGGCAACCAATCAGCTGCAGGAGCGAAGTGGGGGTGAGAAGGTGGGGGGACCAATCACAAGCCAGCAGAAATATAGATAGGCCACGCCCACAAGTCTCTCTATCTTGTGCCCTTACTACTAGGGTTCTCTGAGGAAACTAAAAGAAAGAGATAAAATATAATGTACAATAGGTATTCTTAAAGTGTAATCATCGAGAAGTCGAGATTACGTATATTGATATATTAATAAATAGTATGAAGAAAAAATATATACATGCACACACACACACACACACACATATATATGTATATATATGTTTGTAAAAGGATACTTATGGGGACACAAAAAAAATGGATTTTTTTCAGTGTACATAAGCTAGTATGATCCATGAAAGAACAACTCTAATAAAAATTTTCAAATCCGATATCTGGTTCTATCATATACACCAAAGTCCCAAATTTATGCAAAAGGGTATTTATGAAGACGGTCTCTATAAACACCACTTTACACCCACGTCACCGTCTAGTGGTACTTGTGGGGACATGCATTTACATTAGTATTTAACTTCAATCTGTGACATGTTCCATCGGTCTCAATAGCAAAATAATGTTGGCTGTGTGATAAATTGTATATTTAATATAGTAGACAATAGGCATTTTCAGAAAATACATCTGGAATGTACAATATAAGGTTTACTCGTCTGAAGTTGATGCTATTTGGTACTTGTGAGGACACCGGGGACTTTTCCATATCCCGATAATCCTCTTCATAGTTTTACGAGGCATTTGAAATGAGTCCAGTATGAATATAGCCCTGTGTATATATTTAATTATAAAATCTTTAAATTTATTAACCAACGATTGTAATTTCAGTGTCCTCATAAATACCGATAGGCATAGAATCGTATATATCAAAGTCACTACTTACTGCCATTTGGTACTTGTGAGGACATCGGGTGGTCTCGATTTTCTTTCCAGTAAAAAAACGGCAATAAGATGCCACTTCATGGAATTACTTTGATCCCCCACTTTTCTCCAAACTCCTACTTTTCTATTTTCTGTCAGCCAAAATTATTCAATGTCAATTCAGCATCCTTATAATGCATATGATATGAGGGCAATCGGTACATCCGGGGATATTATGACTAATAATTGCACTTGACTGCTGAATGGGATAAAAATGGAGCATAGGTTACATATTTTTCTTGACTTTTGTTGAATCATCGACTTTCGTACATGAGATTCAGCTGGATAGTTGATGACTCACCTAACAAAAGTGCATATGGGGACAGACGATTATCATAATATATAGGTGTGATATATCCGTCACGAAGGTCATTAGTATAGACACGTGTACATCAAATAGGAAACGTCGGTTTCGATGTCATAATTAATTAAACAATAACAGTGGCTGAAATTACAGATCTTTGTAATTTCAGTGTCTTCATAAATACCGATAGGCATAAAATCGTATATATCAAAGTCACTACTTACTGCCATTCGGTACTTTTGAGGACATCAGATGGTATCGATCGGGTGGTCCTCATAAATACCGATAGGCATAAAATCGTATATATCAGTCACTACTTACTGCCATTTTGTACTTGTGAGGACATCGGGTGGTCTCGATTTTCTTTCCAGTAAAAAAAACGGCAATAAGATGCCACTTCATGGAGTTACTTTGATCCCCCACTTTTCTCCAAACTCCTACTTTTCTATTTTCTGTCAGCCAAAATTATTCAATGTTAATTCAGCATCCTTATAATGCATATGACATGAGAGCAATCGGTACATCCAGGGATATTATGACTAATGATTGCACTTGACTGCTGAATGGGATAAAAATGGAGCATAGGTTACATATTTTTCTTGACTTTTGTTGAATCATCGACTTTCGTACATGAGATTCAGCTGGATAGTTGATGACTCACCTAACAAAAGTGCATATGGGGACAGACGATTATCATAATATATAGGTGTGATATATCCGTCACGAAGGTCACTAGTATAGACACGTGTTCATCAAATAGGAAACGTCGGTTTCGATGTCATAATTAATTAAACAATAACAGTGGCTGAAATTACAGATCTTTTTAATTTCAGTGTCTTCATAAATACCGATAGGCATAAAATCGTATATATCAAAGTCACTACTTACTGCCATTCGGTACTTGTGAGCGCATCAGATGGTATCGATCGGGTGGTCCTCATAAATACCGATAGGCATAAAATCGTATATATCAAAGTCACTACTTACTGCCATTCGGTACTTGTGAGGACATCGGGTGGTCTCGATTTTCTTTCCAGTAAAAAAAACGGCAATAAGATGCCACTGCATGGAGTTACTGTGATCCCCCACTTTTCTCCAAACTCCTACTTTTCTATTTTCTGTCCGCCAAAATTATTCAATGTTAATTCAGTATCCTTCTAATGCAACTTGACTTGAGGGCAATCGGTACATCCGGGGATATTATGACTAATAATCGCACTTGACTGCTGAATGGAATAAAAATTGAGCATACGTTACATATTTTTCTTGACTTTTATTGACTCATCGACTTTCGTACATGAGATTCAGTTGGATAGTTGATGACTCACCTAACAAAAATGCATATGGGGACAGAAGATTATCACAATATATACGTGCGGTATATGGTATACGTCACGAAGGTCACCATTATCTGCTAATCGGCACTTGCGAGGGCCTTAACCTCTCTTAGTTCATTACTTTTTGTACCAGTGAACAATCGCAAGAACGTGACAAGTGTTGATCAAATCGGAAACGTCGGTTTCGATTTGATAATTAATTAAACAATAACAGTGGCTAAAATTACAGATCCTTGTAATTTCAGTGTACTCATAAATACCGAGAGGCATAAAATCGTATATATCAAAGTCACTACTTACTGCCATTCGGTACTTGTGAGGATATCGGATGGTCTCGATCGGGTGGTCCTCATGAATACCAATAGGCATAAAATCGTATATTTCGAAGACACTACACTCTAAAAACAAGTGTGTTGTTTCAACACGCTTTAGGCGTATAAATCGTGTAGTCACTTTTTACACGCTTTACGTGCATTGTTGCAATACACTTTAAACGCATTCATGCATGTCGTTACTTTTTCGGTTGTAGGTGTGTTCACCACCCCTTCTCCCCTTCTCCAACACATGTTGAAGCGTGTGTGTTATAAAAAAATATCAAAAAGATGTGCATTAAATTGTTAATCGTAATCCCCTCTGTCTGAAGGATATTAATCTCAGTCACGAATTTCGCTAAAATTTTTTGAGCTCGAATTTTTTCATAACTTGTGTTTTTACGATTGCTAACTGTTGGATTTGCTTAACTTACTTGACGCAACGTATGTGTGTGTGCAGCCGAGGCTTCTAGATAAGCCGAGTATCCCCACTCTCGATGCGACGTGCAATACCGCGATCTCGGCGAACAAAGCTGATTAGTCTGTAGTTGACCGCATGAAAGTTAGTACGCGCGTCATTCTGTTCAATAAACCGAGACAAAGGTGTATCTTAAACAGTGTTCTGATAATTTATTATTATCCCTGCTCTCCTTCCTTTCTAGTAATTCACACAGGTTCCAAAGAATCGCTAAGATTCAACAGGTTATGGGCCCAGTAGCGAGTCCGGTGTGAAAAGTTTGCTAGAAGGATTGAGAGAGTCAGGCGGGAACAAAGATTCACGAGACAAAGCCGGTCGTTGTTTAGTCGCGAGTGATCTACAGAATCGATATAGTTTCGCGAGCGAGAGAAAGACTGCAGAGAAAATGCCGGACGAATTCATAGTGGGGCACGTGCCGAAGTTCGATGGGACGAATTTTCTCGGATGGAAATTTCAAATAGAAGTGGCGTTACGAGCGAGCGGGGTTTATGAGATCGTCGACGGGACGAAAGTGAAACCAGAACCGCCTGAAGAAGAGCCGGCGAAGACGTGGGTGAAGGACAACGCAAAGGCGATGTACATCATTTCGAGAGCGATGGAATACAGACAACTCGAGAGTTTGTTGGTCTGCACCACTGCAAAGGAAATGTGGAACACACTCACAAGGATTCATCAGCAAAATTCAGAAGCAAATAAGCTCATTTTAATGCAGAAATTTCATGAATATCGAATGAGCTCGACGGATACGGTCGTGCAGCATGTTGCTAAGGTCCGGAATATGGCAAGGCAGCTCTTGGATCTCGGAGAAAACGTATCAAATTTGACGATCATGGCGAAGCTGTTAGCTAGTCTCACGCCAAGATTCAGCACGTTACAGATAGCCTGGGATAGCGTCGATCCTGCTCGACAGACCCTGGAACACCTGGAAGAACGGCTTATCAAAGAGGAAAGTCGACTGGAAGCTGAAGGAGGTGAGATAGCAGCATTTGCGGCAATGAGAATCAACCATGGAAAAGCCGGAAACTCGAAGAAAAAAGAAGATTCAAAGGACAAAGAAGAAGAAAGGAAAGCACGACGCGAGAAAAAGAAACTAAACAGTAAGTGCTATATCTGTCAGAAGAAAGGGCATTATGCGAGAGCGTGCCCGACTCGTAAACAAAACAATGGAGCCGGCAACGAGGGTGAATCATCACGTCCTGTCGCGTTCATGGCAGTGGGCCCAGAAAGTGGGTGAAACGATCGAGGTTCGAGCCAGCAGAGTGGGGTGTCGGCAGAGCTCAAGAATAGATGGCTACAACTGGATAAAAAAGAAATCTGGTATACCGACAGTGGAGCTTCAAGGCACGTTACTTTCCGACGCGAGTGGTTTATAGAGTTCCGTCCGATCAAAGGTATGACAATATCAGTTGGCGACGATGGCGTCTGCGAGGTGGTCGGTGAAGGAACTATAATAATCGAGAAACTCGTGAATGGCGTGTGGAACGAGGCAAGACTTGATAACGTGCTCTATGTACCGGCCGTGCGTAGTAATCTGTTTACTGTTGGTATATGTACCTCGAGAGGTTTCGAAGTGAGATTCGCGGGTGATTCGGTGGACTTGTTGGACAGAGGCAAGGTTGTGGCGACCGGCGTCAAGCAGTCGAACGAAATCTTTCGAATGTTTTTCCGCGTAAAAGGTGCACGAAGTGTCGGCGAAGCTAACGTGACGACAACGAGTCTAAAGGTTTGGCACGAGCGCCTAGGACATTTGAATTAACGTGCACTATGCGATCTCGTGAGAAAAGAGCTCGTAGAAGGAGTGAAAGTGATCAACGAGAAAGATTTCTTCTGTGATGCGTGCCAACTAGGCAAAGCGCATATATTGCCCTTTAAAACAGAATGGAAGGAAGTGGACACGAAGCCGGGTGAACTCATTCATAGCGACGTGTGCGGGCCGATGTCGGAGACCTCGCCTGGAGGAGCGCGTTATTTTATAACGTTTATCGACGACGCGTCCGGGTTTCGGTATGTGTATTTCCTCAAGCAAAAGTCGGAAGTGTTCGAGCGTTTCAGAGACTTCGAGCGACTGGTCGCGAACAAGTTTGGGAGGCCGATGAAGACGCTACGTTTCGACAATGGTCGCGAGTACGTTAACGAGAAGATGCGCCAGTACTTATCGTCGCGTGGGATAAAACTCGAGCCAAGTGCACCGTACACGCCAGAACAAAACGGCAAATCCGAGCGAGATAATCACACCATCGTTGAGTGTGCGCGTACGATGCTGAAGGCAACGAGTTTACCGACGTTTCTGTGGGCGGAAGCCGTAAACACGGCCGTATATCTTCAGAATCGCTTGCTGTCATCGGATAGAAGAGGAAAGAAAACGCCGTATGAGATCTGGACGGGGGAAAAGCCCAATTTGAGCCACACTAAAGTGTTTGGGTCCGAAGCTTTCGTACATGTGCCTAAACAATTCACGAGGAAGTTCGACGCAAGGTCAAAAAAGGTGTTCGTCGGGTACGAAGGGGATTCCGCGAACTACAGAGTGTTCAATCCCGTGACGAAAGCTGTAACGGTATCGCGTAATGTCGTGTTCAATGAAAAACGAAGTGAAGTGAAGCCGTCGCCGGTCGACACAAAGATCGATGAGCTGACGTTTTCTGTGGGAGGACTCGGCCTAGACAATGAGGAGCCAGCGCAGGAAGATCAAGCGCAAGACGTGTTAATGGAACCTGCGGTCGGTAACGCACCGGCGGTGCCAGCAGTCGGTAATGAAGGGGCGGAAGAAGCTCCAGACGATGCCGAGGAACAGCTGCCGCTTGTCGAGCCTCGTCGTCTCCGATACCGAGCTACTTTAAAACGGTCAGTAAGGTACGGTCCAGAGTGGGAGTTAAACTTAGCAGTCCACGAAACACCGTCAAACTTCAGAGAAGCGATCAGCGGCGAAAACGCGTCGAAATGGATTGACGCTGTTAAAGAGGAATTGGCGGCTCACAAGAAGAACAACACTTGGACGATTATTCCAAAGGAAGCCGACAAGAAGACTATCGACTCAAAATGGGTTTTCAAGAAACTGGTCGACCCAACGGGACGAGTGTATCGATACAAAGCTCGCCTGTGTGCGCATGGTTTTCAACAACGAGAAGGAATAGACTACACCGAGACGTACTCGCCGGTGGTGAGGTACGACTCTCTACGCGTGCTGCTAGCACTCGTCGCGAAGGAAGACCTCGAACTTGTACAGTTCGACGTGAAGACAGCGTTCCTGTACGGCAATCTCGAAGAGGAGATTCACATGGAGGTTCCTGAGGGGTTCGACGGTAGTCAGAAAGTGAAAGGTGCTTCGAGTGTAGTATGTCAGCTTAATAAGTCTCTTTACGGTTTGAAGCAAGCACCACGGTGCTGGAACCGTAAATTCAGTGGTTTTCTGAAGAAATTTAATTTTAAGGAAACGAGCGCAGACAAATGTGTCTATACCGGTCAGTATGAGGGATCGAAGGTACATCTCGCGTTATTTGTAGACGACGGGCTTATTGCGTGCAAAAACAGAAATGTTCTCGAGGAAATAACATCGTTGTTAAGTCAAGAGTTCGAGATAACTTTGGGCGACGGAAGCGGTTTCGTAGGCTTACAAATAGATCGCGATCGAGCTCGAAAATCGGTGTTTATTCATCAGAGTGGATACGTCCGTCGTATCCTTGGAAGATTTAACATGAGCGAAGCGTACGAGTTGAGTGTACCGGCGGATCGTCATGCGAAATTGTATCCGGTAAAAGCGAATGAAGGTGTGAATGATGTGCCTTATCGAGAGGCTGTGGGTTCACTAATGTTTCTTGCAATCGTGTCAAGACCAGATATCGCGTTCGCAGTGAACAATGTGAGTAAGTTCCTGAACAATCACGATCCTAGTCATTGGGAAGCTGTGAAAAGAATATTCGCGTATCTAGTCGGTACAGTAGATCTAGGGATCGAGTACCGAAGCGGCGGAAGCGAGTCTAAGCTAGTCGGTTTTTCCGATGCGGATTAAGCAGGAGATCTAGAAATGCGAAGATCAACGACCGGCTACATGTTTAGTCTTGCGAACGGACCGGTCACGTGGTCATCTCGTCGTCAAAAGATGGTCACTCTAAGTACGACGGAGTCCGAATATGTTGCCGCGTCATCTGCAGCCAAAGATGCCGTGTGGCTTAGAAATATGTTAAGTGAGATCGGATATCGCTGCGACAGTGCCACAGTATTATACGTTGATAATCAGAGCGCTATCAAATTAGCGAAAAACCCAGAGTTCCACCAAAGAACTAAACGCATCGATATCCGATATCATCACATACGCGAAATGGTCGAAAACGCCGAAATTAAAATCGAATATATTCCGTCAAAAATGCAAAAAGCGGACATATTACCCAAAGCTCTACCAAAGGAGGATTTTAAGCGTCTTCGTGAAAGCATGGGTATGCGTGTGTGTGTGGACAAGCACGTAAGCGGCGGAAGTGTTGGATTTGCTTAACGTACTTGACGCAATGTATGTGTGTGTGCAGCCGAGGCTTCTAGATAAGCCGAGTATTCCCACTCTCGATGCGACGTGCAATACCGCGATCTCGGCGAACGAAGCTGATTAGTCTGTAGTTGACCGCATGAAAGTTAGTACGCGCGTCATTCTGTTCAATAAACCGAGATAAAGGTGTATCTTAAACAGTGTTCTGATAATTTATTATTATCCCTGCTCTCCTTCCTTTCTAGTAATTCACACAGGTTCCAAAGAATCGCTAAGATTCAACACTAACAAATTAATTGCTTTCAAACTTGATCGCAGTTCCGGGTAAATGTTCGCAAGAGACCAATAAAACATAGACAGCTTGTGAGTCGTTGTCTTGGAACCTAAAGGATTTGCGATACCCAAGTCATCGTAATACAACACAATGGCCAGTGTGTTATCATTCTGACTAAAAAATGGATGAGTACGATAGTATGATCCATCCAAGACTGTTCGATACACGGTATCGTTTTCAATGACTCTGGGGTGATCAACGCAGTACCTTACATCATCGTTAAGCAGGAGAGTTCGTAAATTTTCGCGAAAAGGTACAATACAAGCGCTTTGTTCGATTTCTATGAGATCTGCTCCACCTGGTGCATTGCCAATTTTCTTCCACTTCACGTCGGTACTCATTACTAACTTCTCTGGCATAATCATGTTCATTTTTTCGACTAGATATTTGTCGAGATTGTGCTTTGTGTCAATACATGTAAAAATACTTTCCGGAGGGAAGGATTCCTTGAACACTCTTTGCACTTCATCGTGGTGCAAGAAATTGGTCTCTGCGTCAGCACTTCTGCGAAGCTCATCCTGTATAAAGGTAAAGAGTCACATATTGACCTTGTTGATCGTGAAGATTTAATAGTGAAATCTGATATAATACTTACAATTATGATTGCTGAAAAATTAGTCCATAAGCTGCGTACACCTTCAATTATGTGATTAACCGATGTGTGACTAACTTTGCAGCTTTCTCGTATATTAATGAAGAACTGAGCTTCGACCCATTGCAATCGCTCCGACGCTGTCAATTGTGGCTCTCCGTCTATAAACATGAATATATTGAGAATGGGTATCGGTCTCCTATATCTGTTTACTGCGTTCTTCATGTTATCGACAGGTTACATTTTGTGAGTCTTTGACTATGATGTTTGAGATTGCCGCATGAAACAAAGATTACTTTTCAGTATGAAGTAGAGCAGACTTTAAAAGAGCGAAGC
Organism: Cylloceria caligata; assembly: GCA_963942595.1. Taxonomy (NCBI): domain Eukaryota; kingdom Metazoa; phylum Arthropoda; class Insecta; order Hymenoptera; family Ichneumonidae; genus Cylloceria; species Cylloceria caligata. The sequence continues at coordinate 28,158,847 of OZ012703.1, forward strand.
ATAAAAGGATGCTGCCCATAGCAACAAACTTTAAGCATAACAAAGCTTACGCTTAGAAATGTCTTGACAGAGTATCTCACCTGCTACGATGCAAAACTGAATATTACAAATTTTCAAAGTTAAGTGATACAGATTCAAGCATAAACTAGTAATTTCTTATTGAAAATATTTGACGTAATGTCGAAGATTTTGATTCTGACAATTGATAGCGTAATGCGTGGGTGTCGAAAAGAAATAAAGCTGCACCAACTATGAATCATTTTACAAATTAATTACATTACCTTCTATCTCAACCTCGTCATATCTGTCCACATCCGGGATATTTGCAGCTTCTTCGTTAATTTCCACGAAAGGATGCTTTCGAAACACATGCTGCTTAAATGATTTTCAATTCGTAAACGTGGCGCCACATCCATATTCGTTGCACTGCACTTTAAACGACGGATCAAATCGGTGATGTCGAACAACGTGTTTCAATAGTTGATTATCTGACGCAGCTTCAAAATAGCACATACGACACTTGAAAATATCGGGCGGCCTGTCCATGATCGTGCTGTACGATATACGTATCCGCCATATTGTGATTGAATCAAACGCATATGCAAGTGTGTTGTTTTCCTAGTGTGTTCTTTTATAAAGTGTGTAGTATACCGAGCGTGTACCTGTACACGAAATGAGTTGTTCGGCCTTAAACGCGTTGAAACAACACACATAACGTGCATTCGAATAAGCGTGTTCTGTGGCAAAACACTAAGAAGTGTGTTGTACAGGGAATCCAGGAAAGATGCCGTGCAAGCGTGTTGTTTCAACACACAAGCCGACCAATACGTATTTTATTAATGCATTTGGTTGGCGCAACACATGTAATATGTGTGTTGTGAGTTGTTTCAACACAGTTGACAACACGCTTGTTTTTAGAGTGTACTTACTGCCATTCGGTACGTGAGGACATCGGGTGGCCTCGGTTTTCTTTCCAGTAAAAAGAAGAAGACAATAAAATGCCACTTAATATAATTAATTACTTAATAATCGCACTTGACTGCTTAATGGGATAAAAATGGAGCATACATTACATATTTTTGCTTGACTTTTATTGAATCACTTTCATGCATGAGATTTATCTGAATAGTTGATGAATCACATAACAAAAGTGCATATATGGTAGAGTGCATACGTTATTCCCTACAATGGAGATCTGGAATACACGTCACGAAGGTCACTATTATCAGAGAGAATAAATGTAGCTGCAATGCAGTTTTTAGAGTACTTTCTTAGCAATCTTAAAGTGTTATTTCATGGGCAGTGAACAGCAGCAGCGTTTTAAGAAATCATTGAATGTTACTAGCAACTTCCGGTGCAAGTTTTTGCTGCCTCAAATTCATTGATCCCAACAGCAAAGCAACAAATGCATGGGCAGCGCTGCTGCTGCGTCAAATTACTGAATAAATGTTAGTAACAAGTTACTGAACTGCTGCTGCAGCTGCTTACTGCCCATGAAATAGCACCTTCACAGTCCCGATTTCGAATCCCGGGCACGCTGTCATATTTTTCTCTCGTAATCTCTGGAATTATATTAGGACTAACATAGGTTCATATTGGTAAATACTAATATACAATGTACATATGAAATATATGTATGCTAGGGGAAAGTTTAACAGCTTTAAAGAAAGCTATCTCTCGGATCCCTGAAAGATCCAGATTTGGTAGACGATGTTAAAGGTCTTGTTTCTCAATTTATAAAATCCATATCACGGAAGTTTTTGATTGCAGGCATCATTACTATAGAACCATGTTTTTCTTCTAAATCAATTGAAGCTTGAGAATAAAATCAATAATGTCAGAAACACTATATTAATGCAAATTTTCGAAATAGAGAATACTCTATTGAGATTTCAAGAGGTTGAATTGTGATTTCCAATATAATTCCAGGAACTTAGAATGCGTAATAAGGCAACCGAATATACAGTTCTTTTCCACATATCGAAAAAAAAAATACAGAAGCAATTTTATCCACATCGTTGCAGTATTTAGGCATTCCTCGAGTGGTTCCAGTCATTCCAGCATGACTAATTTTTCGATGATTCGTTGACCACCTAACAATCCTTTTATTGCAGGAGTAATTAAGCAATTGAATCAGTCGAAGTTTTATTTATTATAAATACATATTAATCGAATTAATATAAAATCGGAAAAATATACATCTTAAAGTGTTCGTATAATATTATGAAATAGACTATATCTATATTCCTTTTTAGAGTCATTATTCATGTCATTTGCAATGTTAAAACTAATGAGGCGGTTATAACTCGATGTTTTATTTAAATTTGTAATAGTATATTAATACAAATAGTATAGTATAGTATTTGTAATAGTAGCTTAACGATTTTGCTCTATATATTTTTCTACTAGTTTAAATTTTCCTTCACACGCTGACGCATCGAAATCCATGCACATGTCACTATTATCTGATATTTGGTTGATTCAACTAATTACTCTTAGGAAACCATAAAGCTCAATTAGAAGCCTGCTTGCTTCTATGAATGTCTTTGGAAAAGTATGCGTTGATACTATTTCGGTGCGGTATCCCAAGTCTTTTCTACAATGACCTTTTGCTTCTCTTTATACGTTTCCTAATGTTTTTAATAAAAGAAATGGTTAAAATAATGGATCAATTTGAATGAGTTACATTTCCTTAGGAAATCTAAATCAGTTGACGTGCAAAAGAAGAAGAACCGAAATTTACTTTTTCTTTTCGTGTGAGTATTGATTACTCATCCAAGCTTTGACGTGTTTGTAGTGTCTTCCTCCGAGAATTTCTTTGTTATCGTTGATCACTACCTCTATTTCCAATTTGGAGGGATAAGTCTGATTCTTCAGGTAATTATGAAAGTGTCGATTAATGATCTCTATTTCATTAACTTTGCAAGCTATACGTCTGCACAGGCGTTTTTTCTCTATCAAAGGAAAATTCCGTTAACAAAACTCAAAAACGGTCCAGGGCAAGAATTCGTTGAAAAAATGAGAACGTCTAATTACTTGGTTCTAGATTACTTTCCTCATCACTTTCCAAATTTGGTATGGTTCCTATAAATCAAGAATCAAAAGAATTTAGTTTGTCTTCATCGGTTCAAATTTTATTTGTGAAATGTCTGATAAACTGCAAGGGATGCGTTGAACTCTCATTCGACCTTTCGGTAGGAATTGGATTCTTTGTAAAATCGTTGGCATTAAATTTAGGTATACATTGCGCACTTTTCGAGATTTGAACGATTCATGAAGAAAATAAAATCGTGACCTATATTGATACGATGCTATAAAATATCTTAGAATCATTCGATGAAAAATCTACTTTCTAATTTCCTTTCAAAGCATCTTTTATAGAAAGTTGCACTTATTTCGCAGTTTCCAAGATATGTTATTCCCGTTTACCCCATAACTACACAATAATAGATGACATTCTCTATCCTAGATCTATCCTAAAAAATTAAGTAGTTTTCATTTTTGCACGGACTTTTCAAACCGCCCTCGTATTTCACAAGCTTCGATATCTTTATTAAACGTGATAAAAAAATGTATATATTTTCCTCTAAATGTACCAAAGTTTTTTGACTGAAATATGAGAGGGCGTTAATAGTTGCATACGATTATTTTTAACAAGTCATGGACTTGTCGGGACTTGATGAAAAACATAATCTGCGGTCATTTACGACATCTCATTTTGTTAAGATACCTTAGTACATTTAGAACAAAAAAGTTGTTTGAGAATGCTTGAACGTTCTGCTAAGCGTAGCGAGACTGCGCACTGCAGGCTAGCATGGGCAACTGCTTGCTGTTGCCACTCAGCGGCAGCACCGCGCAGGAGCTGTAAATCCTACACTAGGTCAGCGTGGCAAGCAACAGGACGCTGCGCGCAAGCGCACTACGACTGCGTGGCGAGAAAACGGCTGCTTCGTATAACGCAGCCATCTTGCGTTTTGCTCTCGTACAGTTCTCACCGTCATCGAGTTTCGTGCGTTCTCTCGACGATTAAGTGCATAAAATTCAGACTCAACGACCAGCTCAGCCGACCTATAGTCTACACAACCCAGCCATCATATCTGCATTGATATATTGACGTCGGCACACCGGTACATCCTCATTTGGCTCATCATGTCGTGGACCCGGCATCAGCTTGATCGCGACAGCAAGTCTCAGCAATTGCACACGATTATACTAATCGTGTGCGGTAAGACGAGCGCCTCATTTACCTTCTCTTTTCCGAACGCCTCATTTATTCTCTTCTCTATACGTTTTTTCTATTTTATTTGCTATTTTACTTGTTCTATTTATGTGTATTTGTGTTGTCCACTGTCATTTGACAGCTGGAGCAAATAAATGCTATTGTTGTTAACATCCGTGTACTGCGTTTTAATTCAATCAACACAATATTTACAGTCCATTACCTCTCCGACAACTGAATTCTCGAACAGCTTCCATTTTTTTATCTGCGACCTATATATTCGGAGCTACACATTTGTTAGATAGAACAGTTTGAGGCTAATATTGGAAATAAAAAATGTATAGTTCTGGATGTATGCGGTGTTGAGCGAAATTGTTTAATACCGTTTCGAATTAAAATTGACCAACGTACACGACAAAAATTATGCGGTATTCAAAATCCAATTTTCGAAAAAAAATACACGATATATTCGAATTCAGGACGACAAAATCTGCCAAATAGAATACAAATATTTCGACAAGTTCAGAGTGCACACAGAACCCCGCATGTCCTCCCGACTAAATGATTAATATCGCATACCTGAATCTTCGGAGAACATCATCGTACTATCTCAACCGGTTGAAACACCACTTGTATCTATAAAAGTTTCAGTCAACGACTCATCAGCATTATGCCGTGAAGCGGAAACAGTATTTTCGGGAAGGACATCGTTGGTTGCACCTTTTCCGCTTGCCGCTTCTAAAAGTTGGGAAACGGTTACAATGTCCCTCGCAGCTGGTTGTCTGTAGTGAGATTTATGTATTTTTTCTGCGTGACTCCAAAAGTTTGCTAGATCTGTCAATTCAGAAGCACTCAAATTATAATCAGCGCACAGTGTGGCGATGTGTTTCCTCAATTTAGTGCCACTTAGAGAATCTCGGACGTGAGCCCCACATAGTTCAGAGTATTTTCACATTAGATCACATGCACTTAAGCGCTTGTGTCTTTCGTCATTCAATGCTCTAAGCCCAAAAACATAGGGGTTATCGACTGATACGCCAGCAACATCTCGGAAATTTAAAATCAACTCTATGCTCTGAACTATCTCGTCTCGCAGTAAAATTTCTACACTGCGCCCGAGCTTTCCTCGAATTTCAAATCTTGCATATGTCTGTGCAATCGTTTTACACTTTTCCGAGAGAATCGTACATGTCGTTATCGGTTTTTTCATCTAGACGTTTGTACGCTCGAAAATCTTCTACCTTGATCTTTAAGGCCTCTCCCTGTCGACGACGATTGAAAACCTGAATAGCCAACAATGTCATTTCACCCAATCGTAACCAGTGCCCGTACGAGAATTTTCTTTGCAGTTTCTCAAACGCAAAATTGCGTCTCGTCTCCAAATAAATCGTTAACTTTTCAATGTCATCTTTGGATGGTAAGACGGTATTCTTTAGTCGTTTTCTCTTTGTAAGAGTCTCGACTGCTCGACGATTAATAATTTGAAAACTTCCTTCGATCAGTTTCCTAAAATCTTTGACCAATTTCTTTTTCTCATTGTCTTGCCTTTTTGTGTACAATGTTTCAAGAAAGGCTCCGACTTTTTTTAGTAGAGACCCAATGCTTGTAGCGGTGGTGGGTGACTTGAAAACGCTATAGTCTTCACTAATGCCAGCTACATTATTGACTCCTTTGATGCATAAGTCGTAATTTTTCGGTACCAACAAACTAGAAAGATTTTTGATACTTGCATCGATACCTTTGACTGACTGTAGAAATCGGCCGATCATCCTCAATTTCTGACGAATCATAGCATGATCTTCTTCTGTTGGATATTTCTCGATTAGGGTATTGGCATAGAGAATGACTAGTTCATCGTATCGAATCTCTGCTGTGATACTATCGTCTCTCAAAAAAGGAAATGTCGCAGTTCTTACGAGTTTATTAGCGGATTTATGCAAGCGTCCCATGATTTTTCTGCTTTCAGCTAAAAGGCCTCTACGGTTTGCTGGCTTATCGTTTGAGCATTGATGATGTCGCATGTTCGATATTGCTAAGAACTTTTTGCAAACAGGGCATGCTGCAAAGTCACATGAAGGTTTTTTCTTACTCTTTCGATTCGGTCGACGCGCAACTTGAACGCCAGTTTGCTTTGCCAAGTCACTTCGATTGAAAGTTAAAGCATGATCAGCACGAAGATCGGCAATTAATTTTAAACGTTGTTTACTCCCTAGTGTCAATTTGGAAATTGCCTTGACTTCATCTTTGTCTTTATGGACGATTTCAACGTGACGAGCGAATTTTGTGAAGAGTTTACTGCAGAAAGCACAGAAATATTTCTTTGTAAACGCGGCTGTCGATACGTCTGCCATTTCGCGTACATCTGTAGCTCCTCCCACATAAACAGTTTTTGGTGTCGATGACATCGATTCAGGAGGGAGATTTGATGCTTCTTTCGCTGCCTGACTGTGAATATCCTCAGTATCACTCGCGATAAGTTCACCTGATTCTTCAGACTCAGATGTATGTGAAGGCAAAACATATTCAGAATCACGAGAATCATAATCTGAAACACACTTATTTAAATAGTGATCGACTACCTCCAATTGAGGGAAAAAATGAAATAAAGGCGTGAAAGCAGATGAGTCAACGACTAATAAAAAATTACTAGAAAATGTTTGACTACTTTTTATATATAATTAAACCCTCTACCAAAATGATGAATGGAAATTTTGGCCTGTATAATCTTCGAGGTAGAGATAATAAAACAAATTGTTCCCAATAAAAGTTTTTTTCGAAAATGAACTATTGGAGACCGAAAATTTGAACAGGAGTTCTCTCGTAGAAAATTGAATCCTTTGACAAAAACTTTGTTATAGAATCATCGTGCATCTCGCAAAAAATAAAAAATGAAATTGCAAATAAATAACAAATTTAACGGAATGTGTACATTTGTGAGTTTTTGTGTACAATTTTTTGAATATCTGAAGAGAAGTCCAAAATACGATGAAATTGCATAATAACATTCAGAAATAACTTTTATTACCTTCATCAAGCATGTGCTCATTAGTCCCAGGTACATATTCGAGGCTGATGTTCTGATGACGCGACGCATTTTCATCGAGTGTATAATCTAAGTCTATATTGTTTAAAATTGTATCATTTCCTAGAGCTCGAAGTATTTTGAATACGCGGTTGATCATGTTCCCCGTGACTTAAGCTGGTAAAATTCAAATAACCAGACGTATCACTGATGTCACGGGTTTTTTCCGGGCTATAATAATGGATAAGGAGGAGATGAAGTGAATTTTAACGTAAATCGATTAAGGGAGATCAATTCATAACAAAGTAAATTATTACTAAAATCTTTCTTGAATTTCTTAAAAACTAAACCATTTTGGATAGATTTGAAAAATTTATATCAATAATCCATTGAAAAACTAATTTCCGGCGAAAAAAAATCGTGTAATTTGATTTATTTATAGTTTTTGCAATCCGAAGAGAAAACTTATAGAATAAGAACATATTATATATTTTTCTTGGGATTACAAAACTTTGAAAACCCCATCCGAACGGTCAAAAGCTCGATCTGTTCCAATTCAATCGTAATTTCATCACAATTCATAATTGGTTAGAAGGAATTTATCAAATTCTTTTTAGAATGTTTTAAAGGACGATTTTTGGGATAAGCCAAATTCGAACTTGATTTTTTTTTCATTACTATAGCTATGAAATTATGATATACTGAAACGTTTCGCGATTTTCACACACTTTTCAGCTTTTGCTGTTACGCGCGTCTTATCAGGAGGCGGCGTGAAATCGCGTAGTTTTTAATTTTGTTTCGAGCGGTTTCGTTCGAGATCGTATGGAAGAGGAAGTTTTCTCGAAACCGGTTCGTGCTCTGGGCTGGATGGAGTGAGAAGTGTCTGTGTTTTTATGGATTTGCAATCAATCTATTTGGTTGTTGTTTTTATTGTTGTTATTTGTGGGACCTCAGTTTAGGTTTTTGTCGTATCAGATTAGTCCTTGTGAGACATGCGATTTTGTTACCCTCTCATCATTGGTCGTTTGACTGATTGAGTAATTCTTTCTTTTCTTTATGGTGCTGAAGGCACGGAATTATTTGATGAATTTCTGATTGATTGTTAGTTCAGACAGGGTAGGAAGGATGTTCGTGGGGTGATCTCGTTGTTTGTACGATCTTCACGTTCACTTACAGAATTTTTCTTACAAGCTACGCATGTGGAATTGCTTCCGGTGTGTCTGGGTTTTTACTCTATAATTCGTAAAATAATGAGATATCACTTTACGGAGCTTAACACTCAATTTATCTTTTAATTGGTTGTCGCGTTTGCTAAAACGCACTCTTCTAAAACTACGTAAATGGAATAATTTCCAGTCTCGATTCGGGTTTTGATTCTACCATTCGTAAAGTGATTAGATATCACTTGCACGGAGCTTAACACTCAATTTATCTTTTAAATGGGTTGTGGCGTTTGCTAAAACGCACTTTTCTAAAACTACGTAAATGGAATAATTTCCAGTCTCAATTCGGGTTTTGATTCTACCATTCGTAAAGTGATTAGATATCACTTGTACGGAGCTTAACACTCAATTTATCTTTTGAATGGGTTGTCGCGTTTGCTAAAACGCACTTTTCTAAAACTACGTAAATGGAATAATTTCCAGTCTCTTCCGGTAGTGAATTTAGTATTCGTGAAGTGACGTAGTGTCGCTTCTACGGAGCTCAACACTCAAATTATCTAGAGAATTTATGCTGTTGTGATTTTAAATTTTTGAAGTTCTAGGATATGGTTGGTCGAATCAGGGACTTCGCGTGTCTCTATGTGAGGCGTACGGTGTGTGGCCTATCTTTATTTGCTGCCGGCTTAGTCCTCATACGGGGCGTTCCTTGGTACCTTCGTTAGAAGTACTGGTCTGCCTTGTTTTTAATCATTGGACATCTAGCTAGTTGTCATGCTAGGGGGTGTTATTGTTTTGTAGATGCCCGTACGCGTGATCTGCCGTGTAAGGCTACGCCTTTCTGATGGTTGCGCGGTGAGTGTATAGTAGGGACGCAAGTGTAGTGCGAGGGGGGGAGGAGTGTGAATTTACCTACCTATCTCTACTCGTCTTTGTTATTGTTTGGGTCCCTCTCTATAGCTCGCTGTTCGCAACCGATACCGGGTTCGCAGCTTGACCAACTAGCTCTTCCTATACCCCGGATACTGGAGCCTTTAGTTGCCCTCAATTAAGCCACCTTATTGCCACCTAATTGTTTACAATCAGGTTTTTTAATTGGTGCAATTGGCCTGGGTATTCGTTCGTCACAGGAGGTAGTTGGTGCTGGCCCTGACGTGGTGCCACCCACGCAGGTACACCCTACGAATCGGTTGCGCGTGGTGCAACAAGCCGGGATGCCACTCCCTAAACCTGGAGACACACGTGCTTCTCCACTCTGCAGAAGACGTGTAGCCACGGCGCTATGCGTGGGGACACGTTAATGCAGAGTGCCCTAACGCTGCGATTGGGGGCGGCCAAGGCGCAATGCAGGGGAGCCCTTTCCTCGCAGTGTATCCTAGATAATTCGTTCACTCAACCGACGGCCAGGACGCGATGCCAGGGAATCGGTTAAGAGAATGAATACTGTTTCTGACAAGATTTTTCCCAAACTGTTAGTCTTTATCGAGATAGCTGCGTTTGGTCAAACGATGGCCAAGGCGCGATGCAGGGGAATCGTTTGATCGGAAACCCTGCTATTTGTGTTACATTCTGAATTAAAAATGAATTTATTGTGGCTGTCGGGCAGCGCTTCGTCTTGAAGAACAGATTTTCAACAAGAGCCTCGAGCCTTGTCCGGTCGTGGTTTATATAGTTTAGTGGATTGGCCCCGAGGGGGTGTTTTTGGGTATGTCACGTGATGTTTGTCGCCCTTCAATCACTAGGTGAAGGAGGTGCGGGGTGATGTATCGGTGTACCATTATTTCTATATTTAGCCGGGCTTTGTCTTTTCGGAGTTTGAACCGCGGTTCTAGCGAGGTTGAATTTGTTATCCTGTGTTAAAATTTCCACCCATAGGAGGTTCAAACTTTTCCTGACAGTTTTTATTTGTTTGATGCATGTTTTTCCTAATTATTGTCGTGCGTCGTTCCGCCTGCTTCCTAGTGGGCGGGGGGTACTACGCTGGGGTCCGATCTGTAGTGTGTGATTTTGCTGTTTTTGGCCGGCCTCTCTTCTTACTTGTGCGAGCCGCTTTGCGAGCTGTGTTTGTTTTGATAGTGAGTTCTGTATTTAGGTGGGGCCTTTATCCGACGCCATGCTGCTTTAGGGTGGGTACTTGCGCTTGGCGGTGTGTACCTATTCTTATGTTATGTTGTCCTAGTCCCACTGGCGTTCGTTTGTCTTGCGTAGGCTAGATGTGTGGGTGGTAATTGCGGTTTTATTATGGTAGCGGAGCGCCGTGATGGCGTTCCGTTACAATACACCGAAAAATGTACGAAATATAAAAGTTGCCGCTTCGAATGAACTTTTAAAAAAAATGGTTGAATTGGTTTAACTGAAGAAAGGTCTCTTTGTATAAAAAATTATCAAAATATTTTTTTCAGCTATCTTTGACATTTTTTTTTTCTTACATAACTTGGTGTCCAGACGCTGCTGCATCTCTTGATTGTTTTTGAGCTATAGGGTTTAGAAAAAAGTACTTAAAACTCCGAATTTTGCATATCTGAAAAACTGGCCATTGAAAATTTTGAAAAAAGTAGATGAATCCTTCTAAACGATGATGGAATATGATGGAATTACTTTTTAATTAGAAGAAGTTGACTTTTTGACTGTTCAAAACGGGGTGGAAAGCCTTAGATACAAAGGTTCTATGCAATTTAGCAGTTTGATCAATTTTCAAGATATATAAATCCTATTCATAAAATATTTACAGTAAAAAACTACGCAAGATACCTGTAACTTCATTGCATCAATTTCGTGGAAAAATGAATTTTCTACAGAAAAAAGTTGAAAAGATCGAAATTTTATCACATATCTCACACTTTAAAACATATTCTGATTGAGGATAATTTTCAAAATACATCGTCGACGTGTTTCGTTCAACCGCTTGATTGCAAGATCGATATAATTAAACGTATGAAATATACGTTGTTATGTACTGCGCTATCGATTGAAAATATACCTTGTAGCCACTGGCTCCTTATTATTGTTGAAATTCTCATAATCCGAATCATCCAAAGTACCATATAATTCTCAGTCTATATTTCTGAAGAAGGCGATTTCTAGAATGATATATATGACGTATGTTAGAAAGAAATGCCAGAACTTTTTCCTCAACTGATCACTTCTTCAGCAAACGAACTCTATTAAATTTGAAATAAAAAATACATGCCTTCACTCGTAAGACTTACATTAGTACATCAGATGTCTCGTTATCGGTAGATACTGATAGACTTTGTTCAACTCCACTTCTACTTTATTTTCGTTGTTTCTCTTCTGATTGGATTATTTTATCGTAGTAACGCATTTCGGGCATGGTCTCGAAAATCGAGCAATGTATCATCTCCGTCTCCAGTCGTGAAGTATTACTTGGAGGTTTATTGAGGTCATCGATTTTCACATCAAACTGAGACTCTGCAGAAACGTCTCTACTAGAATAGGTGGTCCTGCCAAAATAGAGAATATAGATGGAAAATCGTCGACTAAGGACCTAAGAGTTATATGTGTAGGAACAAGGTAAGTCTGAGATACCTAAAATCACAATCTTCATTAGCCTTATCCACAATTCCCCGGATGTGATCATCATTATTATGATCATTTGCAATGTCATTGTAATTTCCACCCAGTTGTAAACTCGATTCGTCACTTTTTGTACCCTTCTCCTTTCGAGATTCTTAAATTTAATTTTCAACAGCATTATAGATATTGAAAATTTCGATGACAATTTACCAAATAGATAGAAGTTTACCTCGTAACTTCATATCAATGCGTTTGGATTGTTGAAGAATTTCATTCTTAAACCGCATCTCTTTTTTTGTCGCGAAAATCGTACAATGCGCGATTTTAGATATTTCAGAAGAAGAAAATTCAGAAACATCTCCATAGGAGCGAGTATTCCTGAGAAATTAAGAATAAAATATTTTTCAATATTCTCAACGTGGAACTTGATATTGATTCCCAGAGACAGCGTTTATATATAATACAATACCTGTAATGACAATTCTCGTTAACGTCGTTTAATATTTCACACATATGAGCATCGATATGATCGTCATTATTAGCATTGAAATGGACGTACAGGGTTGAATTCGTTTCATCGTTTTCTGTTCTCTTCACCTCTCGAGTTTCTTTAATTTGATCTGTGACACCATAAATAAATATTCTATGGAAATTGAAGCAGTCAGGCTATGGTCAATATAAAAAACAATATTTCCAGAGGCTTTTTGACATTTACTTGCAACATAGGGGCTCTTATGAAAATATTTCTGAATATAAATATTCACATATCGCTGAGATCATAAGAAAATACGAGACGATCAGCAATATGAGATACAGGGACATCAACGATACAGGAACATTAGCGATATAAGAATATCTCTATTCAGAAATATTCTTATATCGCTGAAATCTCAGCGATACAAGAGCCTCAGCGATATGAAATATCTCTATTTTTAAAAATGCTCATATTGCTCAGATTGCAGCAATACAAGAACCTCAGCGATATGAGAATATCTATATTCTCAAATATTTTTCATAATCCCATCGATGCAAGAATATTTTTATCAAAAATTTCTCTGATATATCACTAATTATCAAATCATTTTTTTTTAATTACTGCTTGAAACCCCAATGATTGTACAGTCACGAGTTATTGATTGCTATAATAAAAATGAACGTACCTTGTGTTATGACTTCAATTTCAACTCGAGGAATATTTCTTTCCAAATTCTTCTTTATGTCATTTAAACATAGAAAATTAACTGTAAAAAGATGTATAAAACCTTTTTAAAACCGTCAATTTAATGATAAAAGAAAAAGTTACATTTCCAAAACATTACCATGAGGCACTAACAGGTCGGTGCAAATCCTTTGTCTGCAGGATTTGATTCTGCACACACTACCTCTTCTGCTTACATCTCTTTCGTCATGAATAGCATATGTAGCTTCACACGATCGTAAAAGCCAATATATTTTGCTTGAATATGCAAATTGATGAACACGATATAAAAAACACACACCGGAACAGACAAACAAGAAGAACACGGCAGAGGACCACGAAGCGTAGCCGTGTCACAACTAGTCGCAACTTGTTCTTTTTATTTACCTCGACTGACCTCTACAATGTTATAGATCACGATAGCTTCTCCCGTACGAGAAATGAAAAGACGTTATTAATTCCACATAAGACGCAACACAAATGTATAGATTTATATTTCGTAAATTAAACCTTTTTGCGTAAATTTGTTTATAAAAGAAAACTATTAAAAATGATTCAACTGTTTTAGTTTAAAAAAATATAGCAATTATAAAATGCTGTAAAAAGTCACATTAAACTAGATTTAAAAAGTATAAAATGGAAAAAAAAGTATTTAAAAATCTCACGATTGCAAAAAACTATAATAAACAGTACTTTTGCTTTAGAAAGTTTTCATGTGAGAATAAATATAAAAAGGATGAAATTACTTCCGACGGCTTTTTAGTTCACTTAATATTTAAATTACAACAATTCATTTACCGCTATCACTGCAGTCGGAAGACGTCTCCTGAACATTGTAACAATTTATTACATATCAATAAACAAGCTGACGTCTGGACTTTAATTTCAAAGAAAAATTATATACGATATGAACGTTTTCTAACGCAGAAGAAGTCGTCTTCCGACTGTAGTGACAGCAGTAAATGAGTTATTGTACTTTAAATATGAAGTTAACTAAAATTACATCGGAAGTAATTTCATCCTTTTTAGATTTATTTTCATATTAAAACTTTCTGAAGTCAAAGTTCTGTTTATTATAGTTTTTTGCAGTCAGGAGTTTGTAATGTTTCTAGGATCAATAAATGAGACCTATTTATTATTAGTAACATTAACAACTGATGGTTTTATTATATTGACACTCGAAGATTTTAAGACATGTGCACGATCGGTAGCCAGGACGAAGATGGCTGAAAACAAACGCTCGGGCTCTGCGTCGCTTACAGGTGGCGCAACGATAGTAGAGAAGATGCCCCCTCCCCAACAGTTCCGGCATTCAAACTTGCATATACTATGCTACATTCCCTTCAACTTAATTTGCTACATGTGATACCCGCTTTCTTTACAATTTCCCTTGGTGAGTTACATGCCACTCTAGCCCTTAACGTTCCTCATTTCTCTTCTACTTAATATAAGTACAAATAATATCACAGCGCTTAGCGCTTTACATTGTTCTTCTACTTCATACATTTACAGATCCAAAGTCAGTCTGGGTTTAGGCACCCTAGCGGAACGGCGTAACACCGGTACACTTGACGTGCTAGTTATTTCTGTTGCACTTGTCTTCGCTATGACTTCATTCGATAATGGCGAATCACTGACACTTGATGCTAATTCTGACTCTACCTTCGATTTCACAGCTCCCTCAGGTGCTATTGACACATTATTAACAGTCTTTTTCGCCCCTTCCTCCATATTGAGATTACAACTACGCAATTGGTCCGCATGACGCTTCCACATACGATCGTCATCTGTACTCAACTTATACGTAACTGGTGTAAGCTGTTCGAGTACTCGCGATTTACGCCATGAATTTGAATTATAATCCTTTGCCATGACAATCTCGTTGCGATCAAAACTTGCTCGACGATTCCCCCGAAAAAAATTTGTTTGGTTTTCTTGCTTTTGTTCGACCGTCTTCCGCAACAAGGGTCTTAACAGATCCAATTTGGTACGGAATTTCCGACCAATTTGCAGTTCTGCCGGACTACAATTTGTCGTGCAGTGTGGTGTCGCTCGATATTGAAATAGGTATTTACACAGTGCTTCGTGTCTTGAATTCCCGACTTTTAACAATAATTTATATTTATTTTTGAAACTACACACCGCGTTCTCGGCAGCTCCGTTTGAAGCTGGGTGGTACGGTGCCGTACGTATGTGCTGAACCCCACAAGCTTGTAAAAATTCGCAGAATTCTTTAGAGCAAAAACTCGGGCCATTATCCGTTACTAAAGTTAGAGGTATTCCCCAGGTACACATATATTCTCTGAATGCTTTAATTGTCGCGTTAGTCGTGATATCCTTAAGTTCTTTAACATCGATCCATTTCGAGAATGCGTCAATAATGATTATAAACATTTTTCCGTCAATCGGACCAAGGAAATCGGCGTGTAAACGATGACTAGGACCTTCCGGCCATTTCCAAGGATGCAATAAAGCTTTAGGCGGATAATCCGCTGACTTAAGGCAAAACTCACAGGATTTGACCATTCTCTCAATATCACTGTCAAGGCCCGGCCACCATACGTACGATCGCCATTGCCTTCATCCGCACTATGCCCATGTGTGTGCAGTGCAATTCCCCTAGGATAATTTTTTGCAAGTTCACCGGTATAATTACTCTATGGCCCCATAGCACACAGCCCTCTTCAACCGATAATTCTCTTTCCCAATTTTTAAACGGTTTTAATTGATCATTGACTACAGTTTGACTCCCATTCATACAAAAGTTTCTGACTTGACTCAAAACTGCATCCAAACCCGTTTCTCTTCTGACCATTTCTGCGTCAACTGATTTAACTTCGCCTGAGACGAAGTTCAGATACGTGTATTCTTTTTCTTTTAAATCCTCGTTCGAATCACCACAGACTAGTGGAATTCGAGATAAACCATCTGCTCGAGCAATGTCAACCCCTTTTATATACTTAATCTCGTAGTCGTAGGCTGACAGCAATACGGCCCATCTCTGTACCCGATTCGCCGACATTTGTGGCAAGCCCTGCTTTGAGCCAAAAATATACACCAATGGCTTGTGATCCGTCTCCAAGATAAAGCGATGACCGTAGACGTATTGGTGAAACTTTTTTACCCCAAAAATTAGACCTAAGGCCTCTTTATCTAATTGCTAATATGCTTTTTCGGCTTTCAACAGCGTACGTGACGCAAAAGACACCGGTCTCTCGGATCCGTCCAGATATATATGCGATAACACCGCGCCCAGGCCAAACGGAGACGCATCACAAGAAATTTTAATTGGCACTGCTGAGTCATAATGAGCCAACACTTTTGAAGTAATTAGGCTCCGTTTTGCTGTCCGAAACGCCGCGTCACATGTGCTATTCCATTTCCAAGTGGCGTTCTTCTGTAATAATTCATAAAGTGGGTTAACAATCTTCGTATAGCTTTTTATGAATTTCGCATAATAGTTCATCATTCCAAGAAACGCCCTCAATTGAGTCAAGTCAGTGGGCGGTGGCGCGTCAATAACCGCTTTTATTTTTTCTCTCGATACATGAGTTCCTTGACTATCTAAAACATAGCCCAGAAATTCTACACTATCTTTCCCACACTTACATTTCTCTTTTTTTACTGTCAGTCCCCCGTCTCGCAATCTACTTAACACTGTACGCAGTCTCTCGTTATGTATTGCGTACGTTGGAGCGGAGATCAGAATATCGTCGAAAAAACAGATAACTCCCTCTAATCCATTTAATATCCGCTCCATCTCCCTTCGAAATAGTCCGGGTGCAGATGCAATACCGAAACATAATCGATTATACGCAAATAGCCCCTTATGAGTGGATATCGTAACTAATGGTTTCGACTCCTCATCCAACTCCACCTGTTGGTATGCTTGCGACAGATCGATTTGCGTGAAGATTTTACCCCCGTTGGAGATGACAGCAGATCTTGAACCCGCGGTATTGGATATCGATCTATCTTTATGTGAGGGTTCACCGTAATTTTGTAATCCCCACATAAACGAATTTGACCATTACTTTTTAGTACCGGTACAATCGGAGTTGCCCAGTCACTACTCTCCACCGGTTCCAAAACTCCCATCTCTACGAGACGTTTTAATTCAACCTCTACTTTTTCACGCATCGCATACGGTATGGGTCGAGGCTTACAAAAAACAGGTGTGACGTTCTCCTTAATGTGCAATCGAACTTTTCTCCGCGTATATTTTCCCAGTTTCTCGGAAAAAACCGTATTGAACTCGTCAATAACCGCATTTATGTCCCTTTGACCTTGATTACTCAGCCAGCGGATACTTGGTTCTTCCTTTCCCTCTAGTAATTCCGCTACTGATACTCTAAGTGCACTGATCCAAGTACGACCGATAAGCGGTGGGCCATCGCCCGGGAAGACGAACAATTCCAATTTCTCTCTCCCCTTCCTGTACTTAACCTCGACCTTTAACACCCCCAACGGTATAATTAAATGACCTGGATGCGATCTAAAATTCTTCAATTTTGGGTACATCTCTAAAACTTTTTTCGATATTACCGCTACATCTGACCCTGTGTCGACTTCACATTCGATTTCCGACTCTTGAATTTTCAACTTCACTTTCAACGGCGCAATACTACTCGGATGTCCCTTTCTCTCGCTCTCTCCCCCTTGTGAATGGAAGAGGTTGTCAAAATTCTCATTAATATTATTATTGTCCCCCATATAATGATGTCTGTCTCTTGCCTGTCTCTGTTTACTACTTTTTGTCGATTCACTCTAAACATTCTTGTTTACTTTACAAACTCGTGCAAGGTGACCCACCTTATTACATGTATTACATTTATACTGCTTAAATTTACATACAATAGCTTGATGATTCCCTCTACCACAGCAAAAACAGCGACGATTCTTGTTGTCGACTCCCTGGTTCTTGGACGGTCGAGTCTGGTTTTTCGATCCCATAAAGTTCATCGATTCTGTTTGACTCCTCTGCGATGCCCCGATTTCGGCAACGTCCCTCGACGCAGACTCTAATGAGTGAGTCAACTCTATCGCTCGCTGGTATGATAAATCCTGCTCCCCGAGCAAACGCTTTTGGATCGACACATTGCGCAGGCCCCAAAAAAATTGGTCTCTAAGATGATTGTCAAGATTAATACCAAATTCACAATACGTAGACAGCCTCTTCAGATTTGTCAAAAACGATTTACTATCTTCGCCCTCCTTTTGGCGGCATTCTTTAAATTTAAACCGCTCCGTTATTATGCTTGGCTTTGGTTGCAAATAGTTACTCATCAGCTCTGTTAGCTGGTCAAAAGATTTAGTTGAAGGAACAATCGGCGTGCACAAGCTACGTAGTAGTGCATAAGGTAGTTCACTACCTAGTAAGGTTATTAAAAGTGCCACTTTTTTGGTTTCCAGTATATCATTAACAAAAAAAAATTGCTCCAACCTTTCTTTCCATAGCGCCCAATCGTCTTGGATGTTGAATTCCTTCAAATCCCCAATCTTTGCCGTAACTATTTGTTGAACCGCACTATGCAATCCCTGTGCTCCACCGCCTGTTTGTACATGCGCCCTTTGCCCGGCGAGTGCCTGCATATCCATCGCTAACTGATTTCGGATTGCAGTCAGCTGTTTTGTCTTCTCCGCCAATTCAGCCTTGGCTATCTCAAGCTCCCTCAGTTCCTTTTGCAATTTCTCAGTCTCACTCATTGTCCCGCACGCCTTACACAATCGAAAATTATACGAGCAATCCTTTATTACTCGATATCACTTATATCCTCGTCGCCACTGTAATGTTTCTAGGATCAATAAATGAGACCTATTTATTATTAGTAAAATTAACAACTGATGGTTTTATTACATTGAGACTCAAAGATTTTAAGACATGTGCACGATCGGTAGCCAGGACGAAGATGGCTGAAACCAAACGCTCGGGCTCTGCGTCGCTTACAGGTAGCGCAACGATAGTAGAGAAGATGCCCCCTCCCCAACAGTTCCGGCATTCAAACTTGCATATACTATGCTACAGAGTTAACATTTTTTTTTATTTTATAAATTTTGTAGGTTCTTCACACACTGCTGAATGACTTGCAAAATGTATAGCATTATCACAGGTATCGCAATGGACGAAAAAAAATCGTATATTTTTTTCTCATCTGAAAAATGCCTTTGCATTACTATTAAAAACATGAGATAAATTGCACTTAATAGTTCAGGGGAAAGGGCAACTTTTTCAAATTGAACTTTTTTTGGTCCGAAAGATCTAAAATCGCATATATCGAAAGAACACTGTGTTAGCACTGAATCATTTTGGTTGACAGAAAATAATAAAGTCAGAATTTAGGTAAAGGTGAAGGATTGAATAAATTCCTTTGAGTTGCATTTTTTTTTAATTCGAAAGAGAATCAAGGGCATTGAATGCACTCACAAGTGCCAAATAGCAGTAAATAGTTACGTTCACGACATATGTTCCCCAAATATCCACAGTACGCGTGTGTATTCATGATCCATTTTTATCCCATTCACTAGTAAAGTGCGATTATTAGTCATAATAACCCCAGATGTATCCATTGCCCTCAAGTCATATGCATTAGAAGGATGCTGAATTAACATTGAATAATTTTCGCGGTCAGAAAATATAATAGAAAAGTCGGAGTTTTGAGAAAAGTGGGGGATCAAAGTGACTCCATGAAGTGGCATCTTATTGCCATTTTTTTTTAATGGAAAGAAGATCTAAACCACCCGATGTTTTCACAAGTACCGAATAGCGGTAAGTAGTGACTTCGATATATACGATTTTATGCCTATCGGTATTTATGAGGACACTGAAATTACAAGGATCTGTAATTTTAGCTACGGTTAGTGTTTCATTAATTATGACCTCGAAACCGATGTTTCCGATTTGATAAACACGTGTCTATACTAGTGACTTGCGTGACGGATATACCACACCTATATATTGTGATAATCATCTGTCCCCATACGCACTTTTGTTAGGTGAGTCATCCACTATCCAGCTGAATCTCATGTACGAAAGTCGATGATTTTTATCCCATTCACTAGTCAAGTGCAATTATTAGTCATAAAATCCTCTGATGTATCCATTGCCCTCAAGTCATATGCATTAGAAGGATGCTGAATTAACATTGAATAGTTTTGGCGGACAGAAAATAGAACAGTAGGAGTCTTGAGAAAAGTGGGGGATCGAAGTAACTACATGAAACAGCATCTTATTGCAATTTTGTTTATGGAAAGAAAATCTAGACTACCCGATGTCCTCACAAGTACCGAACAGCAGTAAGTAGTGACTTTGATATATATGATTTTATGCCTATCGGTATTTATGAGGACACTGAAATTACAAGGATCTGTAATTTTAGCCACTGTTATTGCTTAATTTATTATGACCTCGAAACCAACGTTTCCTATTTGATTAACACGTGTCCATACTAGTGACTTTCGTGACGGAGATACCACAGCTATATATTGTGATAATGGTCTGTCCCCTTAGGCACTTTTGTTAGGTGAGTCATCAACTATCGAGCTGAATCTCATGTACGAACGTCGATGATTCAATAAAAGTCAATAAAAATATGTAACGTACGCTCCATTTTTATCCCATTCACTAGTAAAGTGCGATTATTAGTCATAATATCCCCAGATGTATCCATTGCCCTCAAGTCATATTCATTAGAAGGATGCTGAATTAACATTGAATAATTTTAGCAGTCAGAAAATATAATAGAAAAGTAGGAGTTTTGAGAAAAGTGGGGGATCAAAGTAACTCCATGAAGTGGCATCTTATTGCCATTTTTTTTTATGGGAAAGAAGATCTAAACCACCCGATGTCCTCACAAGTACCGAATAGCGGTAAGTAATGACTTCGATATATACGATTTTATGCCTATCGATATTTATGAGGACACTGAAATTACAAGGATCTGTAATTTTAGCCACTGTTAGTGTTTCATTAATTATGACCTCGAAACCGATGTTTCCTATTTGATGAACACGTGTCTATACTAGTGACTTGCGTGACGGCTATACCACACGTATATGTTGTGATAATCGTCTGTCCCCATAGGCACTTTGTTAGGTGAGTCATCAACTATCGAGCTGAATCTCATGTACGAAAGTCGATGATTTTTATCCCATTGACTAGTCAAGTGCGATTATTAGTCATAAAATCTTCTGATGTATCCATTGCCCTCAAGTCACATGCAACAAAAGGATGCTGAATTAACATTAAATAATTTAGGTGGACAGAAAATAGAAAAGTAGGAGTTTTGAGAAAAATGGAGGATCAAAGTAACTCCATGAAGCGGCATCTTATTGCCATTTTTTTTTTAAAGAAAGAAAATCTAGACCACCCGATGTCCTTACAAGTACCGAATAGCAGTAAGTAGTGACTTCGATATATACGATCTTATGCCTATCGGTATTTATGAGGACCACCCGATCGATACTACCTGATGTTCTTACAAGTACCGAATGGCAGTAAGTAGTGACTTCGATATATACGATTTTATGCCTATCAGTATTTATGCGGACACTTAAATTACAAAGATCTCTAATTTTAGCCATTGTTAGTGTTTAATTAATGATCACCTCGAAATCGATGTTTCCTATTTGATGAACGGGCGTCTTTACTAGTGACTTTCGTGACGGATATACCACACCTATATGTTGTGATAATTGTCTGTCCCCATAGGCACTTTTCTTAGCCGAGTCATCAACTATCCAGCTGAATTTCATGTACGAAAGTCGATGATTTTTATCCCATTCAATTTTTGCGGACAGAAAATAGAAAAGTTAGAGTTTTGAGAAAAGTGCGGGATCAAAGTAACTCCATGAAACGGTATCATATTGCCATTTTCTTTTTAATGCAAAGAAAATCTAGACCACCCGATTTCTTCACAAGTACCGAATAGAAGTAAGTAGTGACTTCGATATATACGATTTCATGCCTATCGGTATTTATGAGGACCACCCGATCGATACGACTTGATGTCCTCACAATTACCGAATGGCAGTGAGTAGTAACTTTGATATATACGATTTTATGCCTATCGGTATTTATGAGGACACTGAAATTATTGGGTCTGTAATTTAAGCCACTGTTATTGCTTAATTAATTATGACCACGAAACCAACGCTTCCTATTTGATGAACACGTGTCTATACTAGTGACTTTCGTGACGGATAAACCACAACTATATATTGTGATAATCGTATGTCCCCATAGGCAGTTTGTTAGGTGAGTCATCAACTATCCAGCTGAATCTCATGTACGAAAGTCGATGATTCAATAAAAGTCAAGAAGAATATGTAACGTACGCTCCATTTTTATACCATTCAATAGTCAAGTGCGATTATTAGT
Source organism: Cylloceria caligata (assembly GCA_963942595.1). NCBI lineage: Eukaryota > Metazoa > Arthropoda > Insecta > Hymenoptera > Ichneumonidae > Cylloceria > Cylloceria caligata. The sequence goes on from OZ012703.1 coordinate 28,181,359, forward strand.
CATAATATCCCCAGATGTATCCATTGCCTTCCAGTCATATGCATTAGAAAGATGCTGAATTAACATTGAATAATTTTGGGTGATAGAAAATAGAAAAGTAAAAGTTTTGAGAAAGGTGAGCAAATTAAAGTAACCCCATGAAGTGGCATCTTATCGTGGTTTTTTTACTGGAAAAAAAATCAAGACCACCCTATGTCCTCACAAGTACCGAATAGCAGTAAGTGGTGGCTTCGATATATTTGATCTTATGCCTATCGGTATTTATGAGGACCACCCGATCGATACCACCTGATGTCCTTACAAGTACCGAATGGCAGTAAGTAGTGACTTCGATATATACGATTTTATGCCTATCGGTATTTATGCGGACACTGAAATTACAAGGATCTCTAATTTTAGCAACTGTTATTGCTTAATTAATTATGACCTCGAAACCGACGGTTCCTATTTAATGAACATGCGTCTTGACTAGTGACTTTCGTGACGGATATACCACACCTATATATTGTGATAATTGTCTGGCCTCATACGCACTTTTGTTAGGTGAGTCATCAACTATCCAGCTGAATCTCATGTACGAAAGTCGATGATTCAATAAAAGTCAAGAAAAATATGTAACGTACGCTCTATTTTTATACCATTCGCTAGTCAAAAGCGATTACAAGTCATAATATATCCGGATGTATCCATTACCCTCAAGTCATATGCATTAGAAGGATGCTGAATTAACATTGAATAATATTGGCGGAAGGAAAATAGAAAAGTAGAAGTTTTGAGAAAAGTGGGGGATCGAAGTAAATCCATGAAGCGGCATCTTATTGCCATTTTTTTTAATGAAAAGAAAATCTAGACCACCCGATGTCCTTACAAGTACCGAATATCAGTAAGTAGTGACTTCGATATATACGATCTTATGCCTATCGGTATTTATGATGACCACCCAGTCTATACCACCTGATGTACTTACAAGTACCGAATGGCAGTAAGTAGTGACTTTGATATATATGATTTCATGCCTATCGGTCTTTATGAGGACACTGAAATTACAAGGAACTCTAATTTTAGCAACTGTTATTGCTAAATTAATTATGACCTCGAAACCGACGGTTCCTATTTGATGAACACGTGTCTATACTAGTGACCTTCGTGACGGATATACCACACCTATATATTGTGATAATCGTTTGTCTCCATGGACACTTTTGTTAAGTGACTCATCAACTATCCAGCTGAATCTCATGTACGAAAGTCGATGATTCAATAAAAGTCAAGAAAAATATGTGACGTACGATCTATTCTTATCCCATTCACTAGTAAAGTGCGATTATTAGTCATAATATTCCCAGATGTATCCAATGCTCTCAAGTCATATGCATTAGAAGGATGCTGAATTAACATTGAATAGTTTTGGCGGACAGAAAATAGAAAAGTAGGAGTCTTGAGAAAAGTGGGGGATCGAAGTAACTCCATGAAACGGCATCTTATTGCAATTTTGTTTATGGAAAGAAAATCTAGACCACCCGATGTCCTCACAAGTACCGAACAGCAGTAAGTAGTGACTTCGATATATATGATTTTATGCCTATCGGTATTTAAGCGGACACTTAAATTACAAGGAACTCCAATTTGAGCCACTGTTAGTGTTTAATTAATTATGACCTCGAAACCGACGTTTCCTATTTGATGAAAACGCGTCTATACTAGTGACCTTCGTGACGGATATACCACACCCATATATTGTGATAATCGTTCGTCCCCATACGCACTTTTGTTAGGTGAGTCATCCACTATCCAGCTGAATCTCATGTACGAAAGTCGATGATTTTTATCCCATTGACTAGTCAAGTGCAATTATTAGTCATAAAATCCTCTGATGTATCCATTGCCCTCAAGTCATATGCATTAGAAGGATGCTGAATTAACATTGAATAGTTTTGGCGGACAGAAAATAGAACAGTAGGAGTCTTGAGAAAAGTGGGGGATCGAAGTAACTCCATGAAACAGCATCTTATTGCAATTTTGTTTATGGAAAGAAAATCTAGACCACCCGATGTCCTTACAAGTACCGAACAGCAGTAAGTAGTGACTTTGATATATATGATTTTATGCCTATCGGTATTTATGAGGACACTGAAATTACAAGGATCTGTAATTTTAGCCACTGTTATTGCTTAATTTATTATGACCTCGAAACCAACGTTTCCTATTCGATTAACACGTGTCCATACTAGTGACTTTCGTGACGGAGATACCACACCTATATATTGTGATAATGGTCTGTCCCCTTAGGCACTTTTGTTAGGTGAGTCATCAACTATCGAGCTGAATCTCATGTACGAACGTCGATGATTCAATAAAAGTCAATAAAAATATGTAACGTACGCTCCATTTTTATCCCATTCACTAGTAAAGTGCGATTATTAGTCATAATATCCCCAGATGTATCCATTGCCCTCAAGTCATATTCATTAGAAGGATGCTGAATTAACATTGAATAATTTTAGCAGTCAGAAAATATAATAGAAAAGTAGGAGTTTTGAGAAAAGTGGGGGATCAAAGTAACTCCATGAAGTGGCATCTTATTGCCATTTTTTTTTATGGGAAAGAAGATCTAAACCACCCGATGTCCTCACAAGTACCGAATAGCGGTAAGTAGTGACTTCGATATATACGATTTTATGCCTATCGATATTTATGAGGACACTGAAATTACAAGGATCTGTAATTTTAGCCACTGTTAGTGTTTCATTAATTATGACCTCGAAACCGATGTTTCCTATTTGATGAACACGTGTCTATACTAGTGACTTGCGTGACGGCTATACCACACGTATATGTTGTGATAATCGTCTGTCCCCATAGGCACTTTGTTAGGTGAGTCATCTACTATCCAGCTGAATCTCATGTACGAAAGTCGATGATTTTTATCCCATTGATTAGTCAAGTGCGATTATTAGTCATAAAATCCTCTGATGTATCGATTGCCCTCAAGCCACATGCAATAGAATGATGCTGAATTAACAGTAAATAATTTAGGTGGACAAAAAATAGAAAAGTAGGAGTTTTAAGAAAAATGAAGGATCAAAGTAACTCCATGAAGCGGCATCTTATTGCCATTTTTTTTTTAAAGAAAGAAAATCTAGACCACCCGATGTCCTTACAAGTACCGAATAGCAGTAAGTAGTGACTTTGATATATACGATCTTATGCCTATCGGTATTTATGAGGACCACCCGATCGATACCACCTGATGTTCTTACAAGTACCGAATGGCAGTAAGTAGTGACTTCGATATATACGATTTTATTCCTATCGGTATTAATGAGGACACTGAAATTACAACAAACTCTAATTTTAGCTACTGTTAGTGTTTAAATAATTATGACCTCGAAACCGACGTTTCCTATTTGATGATCACGCGTCTATACTAGTGATCTTCGTGAAGGATATACCACACCCATATATTGTGAGAATCGTTCGTCACCATACGCACTTTTGTTAGGTGAGTCATCAACTATCCAGCTGAATCTCATGTACGAAAGTCGATGATTCAATAAAAGTCAAGAAAAATATGTAACGTACCCTCCATTTTTATACCATTCGCTAGTCAAAAGCGATTACTAGTCATAATATCTCCAGATGTATCCATTACCCTCAAGTCATATGCATGAGAAGGATGCTGAATTAACATTGAATAATATTGGCGGAAAAAAAATGGAAAAGTAGGAGTTTTGAGAAAAGTGGGGGATCGAAGTAAATCCATGGAGCGGCATCTTATTGCCATTTTTTTTAATGAAAAGAAATCCTAGACCACCCGATGTCCTTACAAGTACCGAATAGCAGTAAGTAGTGACTTCGATATATACTATCTTATGCCTATCGGTATTTATGATGACCACCCGGTCTATACTACCTGATGTACTTACAAGTACCGAATGGCAGTAAGTAGTGACTTTGATATATATGATTTTATGCCTATCGGTCTTTATAAGGACACTGAAATTACAAGGATCTCTAATTTTAGCAACTGTTATTGCTTAATTAATTATGACCTCGAAACCGACGGTTCCTATTTGATGAACACGTATCTATACTAGTGACCTTCGTGACGGATATACCACACCTATATATTGTTATAATCGTTTGTCCCCATAGAAACTTTTGTTGAGTGACTCATCAACTATCCAGCTGAATCTCATGTACGAAAGTCGATGATTCAATAAAAGTCAAGAAAAATATGTAAAGTACGCTCCATTCTTATCGCATTCACTAGTAAAGTGCGATTATCAGTCATAATATTCCCAGATGTATCCATTGCCGTCAAGTCATATGCATTAGAAGGATGCTGAGGTTACAATGAATAATATTGGCGGAAAGAAAAAAGAAAAGTAGGAGTTTTGAGAAAAGTGGGGGATCGAAGTAAATCCATGAAGCATCATCTTATTGCCATTTTTTTTAATGAAAAGAAAATCTAGACCACCCGATGTATTTACAAGTACCGAATTGCAGTAAGTAGTGACTTCGATATATACGATCTTATGCCTATCGGTATATATGATGACCACCCGGTCGATACCACCTGATGTACTTACAAGCACCGGATAGCAGTAAGTAGTGACTTTGATATATATGACTTTATGACTATCGGTCTTTATGAGGACACTGAAATTACAAGGATCTCTAATTTTAGCAACTGTTATTGCTTAATTAATTATGACCTCGAAATCGACGGTTCCTATGTGATGAACACGTGTCTATATTAGTGACCTTCGTGACGGATATACCACACCTATATATTGTGATAATCGTTTGTCCCGATGGACACTTTTGTTAAGTGACTCATCAACTATCCAGCTGAATCTCATGTACGAAAGTCGATGCTTCAATAAAAGTCAAGAAGAATATGTAACGTACCCTCCATTTTTATACCATTCAATAGTCAAGTGCGATTATTAGTCATAATATCCCCAGATGTATCCATTGCCTTCCAGTCATATGCATTAGAAGGATGCTGAATTAACATTGAATAATTTTGGCTGATAGAAAATAGAAAAGTAGGAGTTTTAAGAAAGGTGAGCAAATTAAAGTAACTCCATGAAGTGGCAACTTATCGTGATTTTTTTACTGGAAAAAAAATCGAGACCACCCTATGTCCTCACAAGTGCCGAATGGCAGTAAGTAGTGACTTCGATATATACGATTTTATGCCTATCGGTATTTATGCGGACACTTAAATTACAAGGATCTCTAATTTTAGCCACTGTTAGTGTTTAATTAATTATCACCTCGAAATCGATGTTTCCTATTTGATAAACACGCGTCTTTACTAGTGACTTTCGTGACGGATATACCACACCTATATGTTGTGATAATTGTCTGTCCCCATAGGCACTTTTGTTAGCCGAGTCATCAACTATTCAGCTGAATCTCATGTACGAAAGTCGAAGATTTTTATCCCATTCAATTTTTGCGGACAGAAAATAGAAAAGTTAGAGTTTTGAGAAAAGTGGGGGATCAAAGTAACTCCATGAAACGGTATCATATTGCCATTTTCTTTCTAATGCAAAGAAAATCTAGACCACCCGATTTCTTCACAAGTACCGAATAGAAGTAAGTAGTGACTTCGATATATACGATTTCATGCCTATCGGTATTTATGAGGACCACCCGATCGATACCACTTGATGTCCTCACAATTACCGAATAGCAGTAAGTAGTAACTTTGATATATACGATTTTATGCCTATCGGTATTTATGAGGACACTGAAATTACTAGGGTCTGTAATTTAAGCCACTGTTATTGCTTAAATAATTAACACCGCGAAACCGACGGTTTCTATTTGATGAACACGTGCGTATAGTAGAGATCTTCGTGACGGATATACCACACCTATATCCTGTGATAATCGTCTGTCCCCATAGGCACTTTTGTTAGGTAAGTCATCAACTATCCAGCTGAATCTCATGTACGAAAGTCGATGATTTTTATCCCATTGACTAGTCAAGTGCGATTAATAGTCATAAAATCCTTTGATGTATCCATTGCCCTCAAGTCACATGCAATAGAAGGATGCTGAATTAACATTAAATAATTTAGGTGGACAGAAAATATGATAGAAAAGTAGAAGTTTTGAGAAAAATGGGGGATCAAAGTAACTCCATGAAGCGGCATCTTATTGCCATTTTTTTTTTTAAAGAAAGAAAATCTAGACCTCCCGATGTCCTTACAAGTACGGAATAGCAGTGAGTCGATGATTCAATAAAAGTCAAGAAAAATACGCAATGTACGCTCAATTTTTATACCACTCGCTAGTCAAAAGCGATTACTAGTCATAATATCTCCAGATGTATCCATTACCCTCAAGTCATATGCATTAGAAGGATGCTGAATTAACATTGAATAATATTGGCGGAAAGAAAATAGAAAAGTAGGAGTTTTGAGAAAAGTGGGGGATCGAAGTAAATCCATGAAGCGGCATCTTATTGCTATTTTTTTTAATGAAAAGAAAATCTAGACCACTCGATGTCCTTACAAGTACCGAATAGCAGTAAGTAGTGACTTCGATATATACGATCTTATTCCTATCGGTATTTATGAGGACCACCCGATCGATACCACCTGATGTCTCTACAAGTACCGAATGGCAGTAAGTAGTGACTTCGATATATACGATTTTATGCCTATCGGTCTTTATGAGGACACTGAAATTACAAGGATCTCTAATTTTAGCAACTGTTATTGCTCAATAAATTATGACCTCGAAACCGACGGTTCCTATTTGATGAACACGTGTCTATACTAGTGACCTTCGTGACGGATATACCACACCTATATATTGTGATAATCGTTTGTCCCCATAGACACTTATGTTAAGTGACTCATCAACTATCCAGCTGAATCTGATGTACGAAAGTCGATGATCCAATAAAAGTCAAGAAAAAGTGGGGGATCGAAGTAACTCCATGAAGTCGCATCTTATTGCCATTTTTTTCAATGGAAAGAAAATCTAAACCCCCCGATGTCCTCACAAGTTCCGAATAGCAGTGAGTAGTGACTTCGATATATACGATCTTATGCCTATCGGTATTTATGAGAACCACCCGATCGATACCACCTGATGTCCTTACAAGTACCGAATGGCAGTAAGTAGTGACTTCGATATATACGATTTTATGCCTATCGGTATTTATGCGGACACTTAAATTACAAGGATCTCTAATTTTAGCCACTGTTAGTGTTTAATTAATTAACACCTCGAAACCGACGTTACCTATTTGATGATCACGTGTCTATACTAGTGAACTTTGTGACGGATATACCACACCTATATATTGTGATAATCGTTTGTCCCCATACGCACTTTTGTTAAGTGAATCATCAACTATCCAGCTGAATCTCATGTACGAAAGTCGATGATTTTTATCCCATTCACTAGTCAAGTGCTATTGATAGACATAATATCCTCTGATGTATCCATTCCCCTTAAGTCATATGCATTAGAAGGATGCTGAATTAACATTGAATAACATTGGCGGACAGAAAATAGAAAAGTGGGAGTTTTGAGAAAAGTGGGGGATCAAAGTAACTCCATGAAGTGGCATCTTTTTGCCTTTTTTTCAATAGAAAGAAAATCTAAACCCCCCTCACATGGATGTCCTCACAAGTTCCGAATAGTAGTAAGTGGTGGCTTCGATATATTTGATCTTATGCCTATCGGTATTTATGATGACCACCCGGTCTATACCACCTGATGTACTTACAAGTACCGAATAGCAGTAAGTAGTGACTTTGATATATATGATATAATGCCTATCGGTCTTTTTGAGGACACTGAAATTACAAGGATCTCTAATTTTAGCAACTGTTATTGCTTAATTAATTTTGACCTCGAAACCGACGGTTCCTATTTGATGAACACGTGTCTATACTAGTGACCTTCGTGACGGATATACCACACCTATATATTGTGATAATCGTTTGTCCCCATAGACACTGTTGTTAAGTGACTCATCCACTATCCAGCTGAATCTCATGTACGAAAGTCGATGATTTTTATCCCATTCACTAGTCAAGTGCCATTGATAGTCATAATATCCTCTGATGTATCCATTCCACTTAAGTCATATGCATAAGAAGGATGCTGAATTAACATTGAATAATATTGGCGGACAGAAAATAGAAAAGTAGGAGTTTTGAGAAAAGTGGGGGATCAAAGTAACTCCATGAAGTGGCATCTTTTTGCCATTTTTTTTAAGAGAAAGAAATTCTAAACTCCCCTCACATGGATGTCCTCACAAGTTCCGAATAGCAGTAAGTGGTGGCTTCGATATATTTGATCTTATGCCTATCGTATTTATGAGAACGGTATTTATGAGAACCACCCGATCGATAACACCTGATGTACTTACAAGTACCGAATGGCAGTAAGTAGTGACTTTTATATATATGATTTTATGCCTATCGGTCGTTATGAGGACACTGAAATTACAAGGATCTGTAATTTTAGCTACGGTTAGTGTTTCATTAATTATGACCTCGAAACCGATGTTTCCGATTTGATAAACACGTGTCTATACTAGTGACTTGCGTGACGGATATACCACACCTATATATTGTGATAATCATCTGTCCCCATACGCACTTTTGTTAGGTGAGTCATCCACTATCCAGCTGAATCTCATGTACGAAAGTCGATGATTTTTATCCCATTCACTAGTCAAGTGCAATTATTAGTCATAAAATCCTCTGATGTATCCATTGCCCTCAAGTCATATGCATTAGAAGGATGCTGAATTAACATTGAATAGTTTTGGCGGACAGAAAATAGAACAGTAGGAGTCTTGAGAAAAGTGGGGGATCGAAGTAACTACATGAAACAGCATCTTATTGCAATTTTGTTTATGGAAAGAAAATCTAGACCACCCGATGTCCTCACAAGTACCGAACAGCAGTAAGTAGTGACTTTGATATATATGATTTTATGCCTATCGGTATTTATGAGGACACTGAAATTACAAGGATCTGTAATTTTAGCCACTGTTATTGCTTAATTTATTATGACCTCGAAACCAACGTTTCCTATTTGATTAACACGTGTCCATACTAGTGACTTTCGTGACGGAGATACCACACCTATATATTGTGATAATGGTCTGTCCCCTTAGGCACTTTTGTTAGGTGAGTCATCAACTATCGAGCTGAATCTCATGTACGAACGTCGATGATTCAATAAAAGTCAATAAAAATATGTAACGTACGCTCCATTTTTATCCCATTCACTAGTAAAGTGCGATTATTAGTCATAATATCCCCAGATGTATCCATTGCCCTCAAGTCATATTCATTAGAAGGATGCTGAATTAACATTGAATAATTTTAGCAGTCAGAAAATATAATAGAAAAGTAGGAGTTTTGAGAAAAGTGGGGGATCAAAGTAACTCCATGAAGTGGCATCTTATTGCCATTTTTTTTTATGGGAAAGAAGATCTAAACCACCCGATGTCCTCACAAGTACCGAATAGCGGTAAGTAATGACTTCGATATATACGATTTTATGCCTATCGATATTTATGAGGACACTGAAATTACAAGGATCTGTAATTTTAGCCACTGTTAGTGTTTCATTAATTATGACCTCGAAACCGTTGTTTCCTATTTGATGAACACGTGTCTATACTAGTGACTTGCGTGACGGCTATACCACACGTATATGTTGTGATAATCGTCTGTCCCCATAGGCACTTTGTTAGGTGAGTCATCAACTATCGAGCTGAATCTCATGTACGAAAGTCGATGATTTTTATCCCATTGACTAGTCAAGTGCGATTATTAGTCATAAAATCTTCTGATGTATCCATTGCCCTCAAGTCACATGCAACAAAAGGATGCTGAATTAACATTAAATAATTTAGGTGGACAGAAAATAGAAAAGTAGGAGTTTTGAGAAAAATGGAGGATCAAAGTAACTCCATGAAGCGGCATCTTATTGCCATTTTTTTTTTAAAGAAAGAAAATCTAGACCACCCGATGTCCTTACAAGTACCGAATAGCAGTAAGTAGTGACTTCGATATATACGATCTTATGCCTATCGGTATTTATGAGGACCACCCGATCGATACTACCTGATGTTCTTACAAGTACCGAATGGCAGTAAGTAGTGACTTCGATATATACGATTTTATGCCTATCAGTATTTATGCGGACACTTAAATTACAAAGATCTCTAATTTTAGCCATTGTTAGTGTTTAATTAATGATCACCTCGAAATCGATGTTTCCTATTTGATGAACGGGCGTCTTTACTAGTGACTTTCGTGACGGATATACCACACCTATATGTTGTGATAATTGTCTGTCCCCATAGGCACTTTTCTTAGCCGAGTCATCAACTATCCAGCTGAATTTCATGTACGAAAGTCGATGATTTTTATCCCATTCAATTTTTGCGGACAGAAAATAGAAAAGTTAGAGTTTTGAGAAAAGTGCGGGATCAAAGTAACTCCATGAAACGGTATCATATTGCCATTTTCTTTTTAATGCAAAGAAAATCTAGCCCACCCGATTTCTTCACAAGTACCGAATAGAAGTAAGTAGTGACTTCGATATATACGATTTCATGCCTATCGGTATTTATGAGGACCACCCGATCGATACGACTTGATGTCCTCACAATTACCGAATGGCAGTGAGTAGTAACTTTGATATATACGATTTTATGCCTATCGGTATTTATGAGGACACTGAAATTATTGGGTCTGTAATTTAAGCCACTGTTATTGCTTAATTAATTATGACCACGAAACCAACGCTTCCTATTTGATGAACACGTGTCTATACTAGTGACTTTCGTGACGGATAAACCACAACTATATATTGTGATAATCGTATGTCCCCATAGGCAGTTTGTTAGGTGAGTCATCAACTATCCAGCTGAATCTCATGTACGAAAGTCGATGATTCAATAAAAGTCAAGAAGAATATGTAACGTACGCTCCATTTTTATACCATTCAATAGTCAAGTGCGATTATTAGTCATAATATCCCCAGATGTATCCATTGCCTTCCAGTCATATGCATTAGAAAGATGCTGAATTAACATTGAATAATTTTGGGTGATAGAAAATAGAAAAGTAAAAGTTTTGAGAAAGGTGAGCAAATTAAAGTAACCCCATGAAGTGGCATCTTATCGTGGTTTTTTTACTGGAAAAAAAATCAAGACCACCCTATGTCCTCACAAGTACCGAATAGCAGTAAGTGGTGGCTTCGATATATTTGATCTTATGCCTATCGGTATTTATGAGGACCACCCGATCGATACCACCTGATGTCCTTACAAGTACCGAATGGCAGTAAGTAGTGACTTCGATATATACGATTTTATGCCTATCGGTATTTATGCGGACACTGAAATTACAAGGATCTCTAATTTTAGCAACTGTTATTGCTTAATTAATTATGACCTCGAAACCGACGGTTCCTATTTAATGAACATGCGTCTTGACTAGTGACTTTCGTGACGGATATACCACACCTATATATTGTGATAATTGTCTGGCCTCATACGCACTTTTGTTAGGTGAGTCATCAACTATCCAGCTGAATCTCATGTACGAAAGTCGATGATTCAATAAAAGTCAAGAAAAATATGTAACGTACGCTCTATTTTTATACCATTCGCTAGTCAAAAGCGATTACAAGTCATAATATATCCGGATGTATCCATTACCCTCAAGTCATATGCATTAGAAGGATGCTGAATTAACATTGAATAATATTGGCGGAAGGAAAATAGAAAAGTAGAAGTTTTGAGAAAAGTGGGGGATCGAAGTAAATCCATGAAGCGGCATCTTATTGCCATTTTTTTTAATGAAAAGAAAATCTAGACCACCCGATGTCCTTACAAGTACCGAATATCAGTAAGTAGTGACTTCGATATATACGATCTTATGCCTATCGGTATTTATGATGACCACCCAGTCTATACCACCTGATGTACTTACAAGTACCGAATGGCAGTAAGTAGTGACTTTGATATATATGATTTCATGCCTATCGGTCTTTATGAGGACACTGAAATTACAAGGAACTCTAATTTTAGCAACTGTTATTGCTAAATTAATTATGACCTCGAAACCGACGGTTCCTATTTGATGAACACGTGTCTATACTAGTGAACTTCGTGACGGATATACCACACCTATATATTGTGATAATCGTTTGTCTCCATGGACACTTTTGTTAAGTGACTCATCAACTATCCAGCTGAATCTCATGTACGAAAGTCGATGATTCAATAAAAGTCAAGAAAAATATGTGACGTACGATCTATTCTTATCCCATTCACTAGTAAAGTGCGATTATTAGTCATAATATTCCCAGATGTATCCAATGCTCTCAAGTCATATGCATTAGAAGGATGCTGAATTAACATTGAATAGTTTTGGCGGACAGAAAATAGAAAAGTAGGAGTCTTGAGAAAAGTGGGGGATCGAAGTAACTCCATGAAACGGCATCTTATTGCAATTTTGTTTATGGAAAGAAAATCTAGACCACCCGATGTCCTCACAAGTACCGAACAGCAGTAAGTAGTGACTTCGATATATATGATTTTATGCCTATCGGTATTTAAGCGGACACTTAAATTACAAGGAACTCCAATTTGAGCCACTGTTAGTGTTTAATTAATTATGACCTCGAAACCGACGTTTCCTATTTGATGAAAACGCGTCTATACTAGTGACCTTCGTGACGGATATACCACACCCATATATTGTGATAATCGTTCGTCCCCATACGCACTTTTGTTAGGTGAGTCATCCACTATCCAGCTGAATCTCATGTACGAAAGTCGATGATTTTTATCCCATTGACTAGTCAAGTGCAATTATTAGTCATAAAATCCTCTGATGTATCCATTGCCCTCAAGTCATATGCATTAGAAGGATGCTGAATTAACATTGAATAGTTTTGGCGGACAGAAAATAGAACAGTAGGAGTCTTGAGAAAAGTGGGGGATCGAAGTAACTCCATGAAACAGCATCTTATTGCAATTTTGTTTATGGAAAGAAAATCTAGACCACCCGATGTCCTTACAAGTACCGAACAGCAGTAAGTAGTGACTTTGATATATATGATTTTATGCCTATCGGTATTTATGAGGACACTGAAATTACAAGGATCTGTAATTTTAGCCACTGTTATTGCTTAATTTATTATGACCTCGAAACCAACGTTTCCTATTCGATTAACACGTGTCCATACTAGTGACTTTCGTGACGGAGATACCACACCTATATATTGTGATAATGGTCTGTCCCCTTAGGCACTTTTGTTAGGTGAGTCATCAACTATCGAGCTGAATCTCATGTACGAACGTCGATGATTCAATAAAAGTCAATAAAAATATGTAACGTACGCTCCATTTTTATCCCATTCACTAGTAAAGTGCGATTATTAGTCATAATATCCCCAGATGTATCCATTGCCCTCAAGTCATATTCATTAGAAGGATGCTGAATTAACATTGAATAATTTTAGCAGTCAGAAAATATAATAGAAAAGTAGGAGTTTTGAGAAAAGTGGGGGATCAAAGTAACTCCATGAAGTGGCATCTTATTGCCATTTTTTTTTATGGGAAAGAAGATCTAAACCACCCGATGTCCTCACAAGTACCGAATAGCGGTAAGTAGTGACTTCGATATATACGATTTTATGCCTATCGATATTTATGAGGACACTGAAATTACAAGGATCTGTAATTTTAGCCACTGTTAGTGTTTCATTAATTATGACCTCGAAACCGATGTTTCCTATTTGATGAACACGTGTCTATACTAGTGACTTGCGTGACGGCTATACCACACGTATATGTTGTGATAATCGTCTGTCCCCATAGGCACTTTGTTAGGTGAGTCATCCACTATCCAGCTGAATCTCATGTACGAAAGTCGATGATTTTTATCCCATTGATTAGTCAAGTGCGATTATTAGTCATAAAATCCTCTGATGTATCGATTGCCCTCAAGCCACATGCAATAGAATGATGCTGAATTAACAGTAAATAATTTAGGTGGACAAAAAATAGAAAAGTAGGAGTTTTAAGAAAAATGAAGGATCAAAGTAACTCCATGAAGCGGCATCTTATTGCCATTTTTTTTTTAAAGAAAGAAAATCTAGACCACCCGATGTCCTTACAAGTACCGAATAGCAGTAAGTAGTGACTTTGATATATACGATCTTATGCCTATCGGTATTTATGAGGACCACCCGATCGATACCACCTGATGTTCTTACAAGTACCGAATGGCAGTAAGTAGTGACTTCGATATATACGATTTTATTCCTATCGGTATTAATGAGGACACTGAAATTACAACAAACTCTAATTTTAGCTACTGTTAGTGTTTAAATAATTATGACCTCGAAACCGACGTTTCCTATTTGATGATCACGCGTCTATACTAGTGATCTTCGTGAAGGATATACCACACCCATATATTGTGAGAATCGTTCGTCACCATACGCACTTTTGTTAGGTGAGTCATCAACTATCCAGCTGAATCTCATGTACGAAAGTCGATGATTCAATAAAAGTCAAGAAAAATATGTAACGTACCCTCCATTTTTATACCATTCGCTAGTCAAAAGCGATTACTAGTCATAATATCTCCAGATGTATCCATTACCCTCAAGTCATATGCATGAGAAGGATGCTGAATTAACATTGAATAATATTGGCGGAAAAAAAATGGAAAAGTAGGAGTTTTGAGAAAAGTGGGGGATCGAAGTAAATCCATGGAGCGGCATCTTATTGCCATTTTTTTTAATGAAAAGAAATCCTAGACCACCCGATGTCCTTACAAGTACCGAATAGCAGTAAGTAGTGACTTCGATATATACTATCTTATGCCTATCGGTATTTATGATGACCACCCGGTCTATACTACCTGATGTACTTACAAGTACCGAATGGCAGTAAGTAGTGACTTTGATATATATGATTTTATGCCTATCGGTCTTTATAAGGACACTGAAATTACAAGGATCTCTAATTTTAGCAACTGTTATTGCTTAATTAATTATGACCTCGAAACCGACGGTTCCTATTTGATGAACACGTATCTATACTAGTGACCTTCGTGACGGATATACCACACCTATATATTGTTATAATCGTTTGTCCCCATAGAAACTTTTGTTGAGTGACTCATCAACTATCCAGCTGAATCTCATGTACGAAAGTCGATGATTCAATAAAAGTCAAGAAAAATATGTAAAGTACGCTCCATTCTTATCGCATTCACTAGTAAAGTGCGATTATCAGTCATAATATTCCCAGATGTATCCATTGCCGTCAAGTCATATGCATTAGAAGGATGCTGAGGTTACAATGAATAATATTGGCGGAAAGAAAAAAGAAAAGTAGGAGTTTTGAGAAAAGTGGGGGATCGAAGTAAATCCATGAAGCATCATCTTATTGCCATTTTTTTTAATGAAAAGAAAATCTAGACCACCCGATGTATTTACAAGTACCGAATTGCAGTAAGTAGTGACTTCGATATATACGATCTTATGCCTATCGGTATATATGATGACCACCCGGTCGATACCACCTGATGTACTTACAAGCACCGGATAGCAGTAAGTAGTGACTTTGATATATATGACTTTATGACTATCGGTCTTTATGAGGACACTGAAATTACAAGGATCTCTAATTTTAGCAACTGTTATTGCTTAATTAATTATGACCTCGAAATCGACGGTTCCTATGTGATGAACACGTGTCTATATTAGTGACCTTCGTGACGGATATACCACACCTATATATTGTGATAATCGTTTGTCCCGATGGACACTTTTGTTAAGTGACTCATCAACTATCCAGCTGAATCTCATGTACGAAAGTCGATGCTTCAATAAAAGTCAAGAAGAATATGTAACGTACCCTCCATTTTTATACCATTCAATAGTCAAGTGCGATTATTAGTCATAATATCCCCAGATGTATCCATTGCCTTCCAGTCATATGCATTAGAAGGATGCTGAATTAACATTGAATAATTTTGGCTGATAGAAAATAGAAAAGTAGGAGTTTTAAGAAAGGTGAGCAAATTAAAGTAACTCCATGAAGTGGCAACTTATCGTGATTTTTTTACTGGAAAAAAAATCGAGACCACACTATGTCCTCACAAGTGCCGAATGGCAGTAAGTAGTGACTTCGATATATACGATTTTATGCCTATCGGTATTTATGCGGACACTTAAATTACAAGGATCTCTAATTTTAGCCACTGTTAGTGTTTAATTAATTATCACCTCGAAATCGATGTTTCCTATTTGATAAACACGCGTCTTTACTAGTGACTTTCGTGACGGATATACCACACCTATATGTTGTGATAATTGTCTGTCCCCATAGGCACTTTTGTTAGCCGAGTCATCAACTATTCAGCTGAATCTCATGTACGAAAGTCGATGATTTTTATCCCATTCAATTTTTGCGGACAGAAAATAGAAAAGTTAGAGTTTTGAGAAAAGTGGGGGATCAAAGTAACTCCATGAAACGGTATCATATTGCCATTTTCTTTCTAATGCAAAGAAAATCTAGACCACCCGATTTCTTCACAAGTACCGAATAGAAGTAAGTAGTGACTTCGATATATACGATTTCATGCCTATCGGTATTTATGAGGACCACCCGATCGATACCACTTGATGTCCTCACAATTACCGAATAGCAGTAAGTAGTAACTTTGATATATACGATTTTATGCCTATCGGTATTTATGAGGACACTGAAATTACTAGGGTCTGTAATTTAAGCCACTGTTATTGCTTAAATAATTAACACCGCGAAACCGACGGTTTCTATTTGATGAACACGTGCGTATAGTAGAGATCTTCGTGACGGATATACCACACCTATATCCTGTGATAATCGTCTGTCCCCATAGGCACTTTTGTTAGGTAAGTCATCAACTATCCAGCTGAATCTCATGTACGAAAGTCGATGATTTTTATCCCATTGACTAGTCAAGTGCGATTAATAGTCATAAAATCCTTTGATGTATCCATTGCCCTCAAGTCACATGCAATAGAAGGATGCTGAATTAACATTAAATAATTTAGGTGGACAGAAAATATGATAGAAAAGTAGAAGTTTTGAGAAAAATGGGGGATCAAAGTAACTCCATGAAGCGGCATCTTATTGCCATTTTTTTTTTTAAAGAAAGAAAATCTAGACCTCCCGATGTCCTTACAAGTACGGAATAGCAGTGAGTCGATGATTCAATAAAAGTCAAGAAAAATACGCAATGTACGCTCAATTTTTATACCACTCGCTAGTCAAAAGCGATTACTAGTCATAATATCTCCAGATGTATCCATTACCCTCAAGTCATATGCATTAGAAGGATGCTGAATTAACATTGAATAATATTGGCGGAAAGAAAATAGAAAAGTAGGAGTTTTGAGAAAAGTGGGGGATCGAAGTAAATCCATGAAGCGGCATCTTATTGCTATTTTTTTTAATGAAAAGAAAATCTAGACCACTCGATGTCCTTACAAGTACCGAATAGCAGTAAGTAGTGACTTCGATATATACGATCTTATTCCTATCGGTATTTATGAGGACCACCCGATCGATACCACCTGATGTCTCTACAAGTACCGAATGGCAGTAAGTAGTGACTTCGATATATACGATTTTATGCCTATCGGTCTTTATGAGGACACTGAAATTACAAGGATCTCTAATTTTAGCAACTGTTATTGCTCAATAAATTATGACCTCGAAACCGACGGTTCCTATTTGATGAACACGTGTCTATACTAGTGACCTTCGTGACGGATATACCACACCTATATATTGTGATAATCGTTTGTCCCCATAGACACTTATGTTAAGTGACTCATCAACTATCCAGCTGAATCTGATGTACGAAAGTCGATGATCCAATAAAAGTCAAGAAAAAGTGGGGGATCGAAGTAACTCCATGAAGTCGCATCTTATTGCCATTTTTTTCAATGGAAAGAAAATCTAAACCCCCCGATGTCCTCACAAGTTCCGAATAGCAGTGAGTAGTGACTTCGATATATACGATCTTATGCCTATCGGTATTTATGAGAACCACCCGATCGATACCACCTGATGTCCTTACAAGTACCGAATGGCAGTAAGTAGTGACTTCGATATATACGATTTTATGCCTATCGGTATTTATGCGGACACTTAAATTACAAGGATCTCTAATTTTAGCCACTGTTAGTGTTTAATTAATTAACACCTCGAAACCGACGTTACCTATTTGATGATCACGTGTCTATACTAGTGAACTTTGTGACGGATATACCACACCTATATATTGTGATAATCGTTTGTCCCCATACGCACTTTTGTTAAGTGAATCATCAACTATCCAGCTGAATCTCATGTACGAAAGTCGATGATTTTTATCCCATTCACGAGTCAAGTGCTATTGATAGACATAATATCCTCTGATGTATCCATTCCCCTTAAGTCATATGCATTAGAAGGATGCTGAATTAACATTGAATAACATTGGCGGACAGAAAATAGAAAAGTGGGAGTTTTGAGAAAAGTGGGGGATCAAAGTAACTCCATGAAGTGGCATCTTTTTGCCTTTTTTTCAATAGAAAGAAAATCTAAACCCCCCTCACATGGATGTCCTCACAAGTTCCGAATAGTAGTAAGTGGTGGCTTCGATATATTTGATCTTATGCCTATCGGTATTTATGATGACCACCCGGTCTATACCACCTGATGTACTTACAAGTACCGAATAGCAGTAAGTAGTGACTTTGATATATATGATATAATGCCTATCGGTCTTTTTGAGGACACTGAAATTACAAGGATCTCTAATTTTAGCAACTGTTATTGCTTAATTAATTTTGACCTCGACACCGACGGTTCCTATTTGATGAACACGTGTCTATACTAGTGACCTTCGTGACGGATATACCACACCTATATATTGTGATAATCGTTTGTCCCCATAGACACTGTTGTTAAGTGACTCATCCACTATCCAGCTGAATCTCATGTACGAAAGTCGATGATTTTTATCCCATTCACTAGTCAAGTGCCATTGATAGTCATAATATCCTCTGATGTATCCATTCCACTTAAGTCATATGCATAAGAAGGATGCTGAATTAACATTGAATAATATTGGCGGACAGAAAATAGAAAAGTAGGAGTTTTGAGAAAAGTGGGGGATCAAAGTAACTCCATGAAGTGGCATCTTTTTGCCATTTTTTTTAAGAGAAAGAAATTCTAAACTCCCCTCACATGGATGTCCTCACAAGTTCCGAATAGCAGTAAGTGGTGGCTTCGATATATTTGATCTTATGCCTATCGTATTTATGAGAACGGTATTTATGAGAACCACCCGATCGATAACACCTGATGTACTTACAAGTACCGAATGGCAGTAAGTAGTGACTTTTATATATATGATTTTATGCCTATCGGTCGTTATGAGGACACTGAAATTACAAGGATCTCTAATTTTAGCAACTGTTATTGCTTAGTTAATTATGACCTCGAAACCGACGGTTCCTATTTAATGAACACGCGTCTTTACTAGTGACTTTCGTGACGGATATACCACACCTATATATTGTGATAATTGTCTGGCCTCATACGCACTTTTGTTAGGTGAGTCGTCAACTATCCAGCTGAAACTCATGTACGAAAGTCGATGATTCAATAAAAGTCAAGAAAAATATGTCACGTACGCTCCATTTTTATACCATTCGCTAGTCAAAAGCGATTACAAGTCATAATATATCCAGATGTATCCATTACCCTCAAGTCATATGCATTAGAAGGATGCTGAATTAACATTGAATAATATTGGCGGAAGGAAAATAGAAAAGTAGAAGTTTTGAGAAAAGTGGGGTATCGAAGTAAATCCATGAAGCGGCATCTATTGCCATTTTTTTTAATGAAAAGAAAATCTAGACCACCCGATGTCCTTACAAGTACTGAATATCAGTAAGTAGTGACTTCGATATATACGATCTTATGCCTATCGGTATTTATGATGACCACCCAGTCTATACCACCTGATGTACTTACAAGTACCGAATGGCAGTAAGTAGTGACTTTGATATATATGATTTCATGCCTATCGGTCTTTATGAGGACACTGAAATTACAAGGATCTCTAATTTTAGCAACTGTTATTGCTAAATTAATTATGACCTCGAAACCGACGGTTCCTATTTGATGAACACGTGTCTATACTAGTGACCTTCGTGACGGATATACCACACCTATATATTGTGATAATCGTTTGTCCCCATAGACACTTATGTTAAGTGACTCGTCAACTATCCAGCTGAATCTGATGTACGAAAGTCGATGATTCAATAAAAGTCAAGAATAATATGTAACGTACGATCCATTCTTATCCCATTCACTAGTAAAGTGCGATTATTGGTCATAATATCCCCAGATGTATCCATTGCCCTCAAGTCATATGCATTAGCAGGATGCTGAATTAACATTGAATAATTTTGGCGGACAGAAAATAGAAAAGCAGGAGTTTCGAGAAAAGTGGGGGATCGAAGTAACTCCATGAAGTCGCATCTTATTGCAATTTTTTTCAATGGAAAGAAAATCTAAACCCCGCGATGTCCTCACAAGTTCCGAATAGCAGTGAGTAGTGACTTCGATATATACGATCTTATGCCTATCGGTATTTATGCGGACACTTAAATTACAAGGATCTCTAGGTTTAGCCACTGTTAGTGTTTAATTAATTAACACCTCGAAACCGACGTTACCTATTTGATGATCACGTGTCTATACTAGTGAACTTCGTGACGGATATACCACACCTATATTTTGTGATAATCCTTTGTCCCCATACGCACTTTTGTTAGGTGAATCATCAACTATCCAGCTGAATCTCATGTACGAAAGTCGATGATTTTTATCCCATTCACTAGTCAAGTGCCATTGATAGTCATAATATCCTCTGATGTATCCATTCCCCTTAAGTCATATGCATTAGAAGGATGCTGAATTAACATTGAATAACATTGGCGGACAGAAAATAGAAAAGTGGGAGTTTTGAGAAAAGTGGACGATCAAAGTAACTCCACGAAGTGGCATCTTTTTGCCATTTTTTTTAAGGGAAAGAAAATCGAAACCCCCTTCACATGGATGTCCTCACAAGTTCCGAATAGCAGTAAGTGGTGGCTTCGATCTATTCATCTTATGCCTATCGGTATTTATAAGGACCACCCGATCGATACGACCTGATGTCCTTACAAGTACCGAATGGCAGTAAATAGTGACTTCGATATATACGATTTTATACCTATCGGTATTTATGCGGACACTTAAATTACAAGGATCTCTAATTTTAGTCACTGTTAGTGTTTAATTAATTATCACCTCGAAATCGATGTTTCCTATTTGATGAACACGCGTCTATACTAGTGAACTTCGTGACGGATATACCACATCTATATATTGTGATAATCGTTTGTCCCCATACGCACTATTGTTAGGTGAGTCATCAACTATCCAGCTGAATCTCATGTACGAAAGTCGATGATTTTTATCCCATTCACTAGTCAAGTGCCATTGATAGTCATAATATTTTCTGATGTATCCATTCCACTTAAATCATATGCATAAGAAGGATGCTGAATTAACATTGAATAATATTGGCGGACAGAAAATAGAAAAGTAGGAGTTTTGAGAAAAGTGGGGGATCAAAGTAACTCCATGTAGTAGCATCTTTTTGCCATTTTTTTTAAGAGAAAGAAAATCTAAACTCCCTTCACATGGATGTCCTCACAAGTTCCGAATAGCAGTAAGTGGTGGCTTCGATATATTTGATCTTCTGCCTATCGGTATTTATGAGGACCACCCGATCGATACCACCTGATGTCCTTACAAGTACCGAATGGCAGTAAGTAGTGACTTCGATATATACGATTTTATGCCTATCGGTATTTTTGCGGACATTTAAATTACAAGGATCTCTAATTTTAGCCACTGTTAGTGTTTAATTAATTATCACCTAGAAATCGATGTTTCCTATTTGATGAACACGCGTCTTTACTAGTGTCTTTCGTGACGGATATACTACACCTATATATTGTGATAATTGTCTGGCCTCATAGGATATACCACGCCCATATATTGTGATAATCGTCTGTCCCCCTACGCACTTTTGTTAGGTAAGTCATCCACTATCCAGCTGAATTTCATGAACGAAAGTCGATCATTTTTATCCCATTGACTAGTCAAGTGCGATTATTGGACATAAAATTCTCTGATGTATCCATTGCCCTCAAGTCACATGCAATAGACGGATGCTGAATTAACATTGAATAACATTGGCGGACAGAAAATAGAAAAGTGGGAGTTTTGAGAAAAGTGGACGATCAAAGTAACTCCATGAAGTGGCATCTTATTGCCGATTTTTTTAATGGAAAGAAAAACTAGACCAACCGATTTCTTTACAAGTACCGAATAGAAGTAAGTTGTGACTTCGATATATACGATTTCATGCCTATCGGTATTTATGAGGACCACCCGATCGATACGACTTGATGTCCTCACAATTACCGAATGGCAGTGAGTAGTAATTTTGATATATACGATTTTATGCCTATCGGTATTTATGAGGACACTGAAATTACTAGGGTCTGTAATTTAACCCACAGTTATTGCTTAATTAATTATGACCTCGAAACCAACGCTTCCTATTTGATGAACACGTGTCTATACTAGTGACTTTCGTGACGGATAAACCACACCTATATATTGTGATAATCGTATGTCCCCATAGGCAGTTTGTTAGGTGAGTCATCAACTATCCAGCTGAATCTCATGTACGAAAGTCGATGATTCAATAAAAGTCAAGAAGAATATGTAACGTACGCTCCATTTTTATACCATTCAATAGTCATGTGCGATTATTAGTCATAATATCCCCAGATGTATCCATTGCCTTCCAGTCATGTGCATTAGAAAGATGCTGAATTAACATTGAATAATTTTGGCTGATAGAAAATAGAAAAGTAGGAGTTTTAAGAAAGGTGAGCAAATTAAAGTAACTCCATGAAGTGGCAACTTATCGTGATTTTTTTACTGGAAAAAAAATCGAGACCACCCTATGTCCTCACAAGTGCCGAATGGCAGTAAGTAGTGACTTCGATATATACGATTTTATGCCTATCGGTATTTATGCGGACACTTAAATTACAAGGATCTCTAATTTTAGCCACTGTTAGTGTTTAATTAATTATCACCTCGAAATCGATGTTTCCTATTTGATAAACACGCGTCTTTACTAGTGACTTTCGTGACGGATATACCACACCTATATGTTGTGATAATTGTCTGTCCCCATAGGCACTTTTGTTAGCCGAGTCATCAACTATTCAGCTGAATCTCATGTACGAAAGTCGATGATTTTTATCCCATTCAATTTTTGCGGACAGAAAATAGAAAAGTTAGAGTTTTGAGAAAAGTGGGGGATCAAAGTAACTCCATGAAACGGTATCATATTGCCATTTTCTTTCTAATGCAAAGAAAATCTAGACCACCCGATTTCTTCACAAGTACCGAATAGAAGTAAGTAGTGACTTCGATATATACGATTTCATGCCTATCGGTATTTATGAGGACCACCCGATCGATACCACTTGATGTCCTCACAATTACCGAATAGCAGTAAGTAGTAACTTTGATATATACGATTTTATGCCTATCGGTATTTATGAGGACACTGAAATTACTAGGGTCTGTAATTTAAGCCACTGTTATTGCTTAAATAATTAACACCGCGAAACCGACGGTTTCTATTTGATGAACACGTGCGTATAGTAGAGATCTTCGTGACGGATATACCACACCTATATCCTGTGATAATCGTCTGTCCCCATAGGCACTTTTGTTAGGTAAGTCATCAACTATCCAGCTGAATCTCATGTACGAAAGTCGATGATTTTTATCCCATTGACTAGTCAAGTGCGATTAATAGTCATAAAATCCTTTGATGTATCCATTGCCCTCAAGTCACATGCAATAGAAGGATGCTGAATTAACATTAAATAATTTAGGTGGACAGAAAATATGATAGAAAAGTAGAAGTTTTGAGAAAAATGGAGGATCAAAGTAACTCCATGAAGCGGCATCTTATTGCCATTTTTTTTTTTAAAGAAAGAAAATCTAGACCTCCCGATGTCCTTACAAGTACGGAATAGCAGTGAGTCGATGATTCAATAAAAGTCAAGAAAAATACGCAATGTACGCTCAATTTTTATACCACTCGCTAGTCAAAAGCGATTACTAGTCATAATATCTCCAGATGTATCCATTACCCTCAAGTCATATGCATTAGAAGGATGCTGAATTAACATTGAATAATATTGGCGGAAAGAAAATAGAAAAGTAGGAGTTTTGAGAAAAGTGGGGGATCGAAGTAAATCCATGAAGCGGCATCTTATTGCTATTTTTTTTAATGAAAAGAAAATCTAGACCACTCGATGTCCTTACAAGTACCGAATAGCAGTAAGTAGTGACTTCGATATATACGATCTTATTCCTATCGGTATTTATGAGGACCACCCGATCGATACCACCTGATGTCTCTACAAGTACCGAATGGCAGTAAGTAGTGACTTCGATATATACGATTTTATGCCTATCGGTCTTTATGAGGACACTGAAATTACAAGGATCTCTAATTTTAGCAACTGTTATTGCTCAATAAATTATGACCTCGAAACCGACGGTTCCTATTTGATGAACACGTGTCTATACTAGTGACCTTCGTGACGGATATACCACACCTATATATTGTGATAATCGTTTGTCCCCATAGACACTTATGTTAAGTGACTCATCAACTATCCAGCTGAATCTGATGTACGAAAGTCGATGATTCAATAAAAGTCAAGAAAAAGTAGGGGATCGAAGTAACTCCATGAAGTCGCATCTTATTGCCATTTTTTTCAATGGAAAGAAAATCTAAACCCCCCGATGTCCTCACAAGTTCCGAATAGCAGTGAGTAGTGACTTCGATATATACGATCTTATGCCTATCGGTATTTATGAGAACCACCCGATCGATACCACCTGATGTCCTTACAAGTACCGAATGGCAGTAAGTAGTGACTTCGATATATACGATTTTATGCCTATCGGTATTTATGCGGACACTTAAATTACAAGGATCTCTAATTTTAGCCACTGTTAGTGTTTAATTAATTAACACCTCGAAACCGACGGTTCCTATTTAATGAACACGCGTCTTTACTAGTGACTTTCGTGACGGATATACCACACCTATATCCTGTGATAATCGTCTGTCCCCATAGGCACTTTTGTTAGGTAAGTCATCAACTATCCAGCTGAATCTCATGTACGAAAGTCGATGATTTTTATCCCATTGACTAGTCAAGTGCGATTAATAGTCATAAAATCCTTTGATGTATCCATTGCCCTCAAGTCACATGCAATAGAAGGATGCTGAATTAACATTAAATAATTTAGGTGGACAGAAAATATGATAGAAAAGTAGAAGTTTTGAGAAAAATGGGGGATCAAAGTAACTCCATGAAGCGGCATCTTATTGCCATTTTTTTTTTTAAAGAAAGAAAATCTAGACCTCCCGATGTCCTTACAAGTACGGAATAGCAGTGAGTCGATGATTCAATAAAAGTCAAGAAAAATACGCAATGTACGCTCAATTTTTGAACCACTCGCTAGTCAAAAGCGATTACTAGTCATAATATCTCCAGATGTATCCATTACCCTCAAGTCATATGCATTAGAAGGATGCTGAATTAACATTGAATAATATTGGCGGAAAGAAAATAGAAAAGTAGGAGTTTTGAGAAAAGTGGGGGATCGAAGTAAATCCATGAAGCGGCATCTTATTGCTATTTTTTTTAATGAAAAGAAAATCTAGACCACTCGATGTCCTTACAAGTACCGAATAGCAGTAAGTAGTGACTTCGATATATACGATCTTATTCCTATCGGTATTTATGAGGACCACCCGATCGATACCACCTGATGTCTCTACAAGTACCGAATGGCAGTAAGTAGTGACTTCGATATATACGATTTTATGCCTATCGGTCTTTATGAGGACACTGAAATTACAAGGATCTCTAATTTTAGCAACTGTTATTGCTCAATAAATTATGACCTCGAAACCGACGGTTCCTATTTGATGAACACGTGTCTATACTAGTGACCTTCGTGACGGATATACCACACCTATATATTGTGATAATCGTTTGTCCCCATAGACACTTATGTTAAGTGACTCATCAACTATCCAGCTGAATCTGATGTACGAAAGTCGATGATCCAATAAAAGTCAAGAAAAAGTGGGGGATCGAAGTAACTCCATGAAGTCGCATCTTATTGCCATTTTTTTCAATGGAAAGAAAATCTAAACCCCCCGATGTCCTCACAAGTTCCGAATAGCAGTGAGTAGTGACTTCGATATATACGATCTTATGCCTATCGGTATTTATGAGAACCACCCGATCGATACCACCTGATGTCCTTACAAGTACCGAATGGCAGTAAGTAGTGACTTCGATATATACGATTTTATGCCTATCGGTATTTATGCGGACACTTAAATTACAAGGATCTCTAATTTTAGCCACTGTTAGTGTTTAATTAATTAACACCTCGAAACCGACGTTACCTATTTGATGATCACGTGTCTATACTAGTGAACTTTGTGACGGATATACCACACCTATATATTGTGATAATCGTTTGTCCCCATACGCACTTTTGTTAAGTGAATCATCAACTATCCAGCTGAATCTCATGTACGAAAGTCGATGATTTTTATCCCATTCACTAGTCAAGTGCTATTGATAGACATAATATCCTCTGATGTATCCATTCCCCTTAAGTCATATGCATTAGAAGGATGCTGAATTAACATTGAATAACATTGGCGGACAGAAAATAGAAAAGTGGGAGTTTTGAGAAAAGTGGGGGATCAAAGTAACTCCATGAAGTGGCATCTTTTTGCCTTTTTTTCAATAGAAAGAAAATCTAAACCCCCCTCACATGGATGTCCTCACAAGTTCCGAATAGTAGTAAGTGGTGGCTTCGATATATTTGATCTTATGCCTATCGGTATTTATGATGACCACCCGGTCTATACCACCTGATGTACTTACAAGTACCGAATAGCAGTAAGTAGTTACTTTGATATATATGATATAATGCCTATCGGTCTTTTTGAGGACACTGAAATTACAAGGATCTCTAATTTTAGCAACTGTTATTGCTTAATTAATTTTGACCTCGACACCGACGGTTCCTATTTGATGAACACGTGTCTATACTAGTGACCTTCGTGACGGATATACCACACCTATATATTGTGATAATCGTTTGTCCCCATAGACACTGTTGTTAAGTGACTCATCCACTATCCAGCTGAATCTCATGTACGAAAGTCGATGATTTTTATCCCATTCACTAGTCAAGTGCCATTGATAGTCATAATATCCTCTGATGTATCCATTCCACTTAAGTCATATGCATAAGAAGGATGCTGAATTAACATTGAATAATATTGGCGGACAGAAAATAGAAAAGTAGGAGTTTTGAGAAAAGTGGGGGATCAAAGTAACTCCATGAAGTGGCATCTTTTTGCCATTTTTTTTAAGAGAAAGAAATTCTAAACTCCCCTCACATGGATGTCCTCACAAGTTCCGAATAGCAGTAAGTGGTGGCTTCGATATATTTGATCTTATGCCTATCGTATTTATGAGAACGGTATTTATGAGAACCACCCGATCGATAACACCTGATGTACTTACAAGTACCGAATGGCAGTAAGTAGTGACTTTTATATATATGATTTTATGCCTATCGGTCGTTATGAGGACACTGAAATTACAAGGATCTCTAATTTTAGCAACTGTTATTGCTTAGTTAATTATGACCTCGAAACCGACGGTTCCTATTTAATGAACACGCGTCTTTACTAGTGACTTTCGTGACGGATATACCACACCTATATATTGTGATAATTGTCTGGCCTCATACGCACTTTTGTTAGGTGAGTCGTCAACTATCCAGCTGAAACTCATGTACGAAAGTCGATGATTCAATAAAAGTCAAGAAAAATATGTCACGTACGCTCCATTTTTATACCATTCGCTAGTCAAAAGCGATTACAAGTCATAATATATCCAGATGTATCCATTACCCTCAAGTCATATGCATTAGAAGGATGCTGAATTAACATTGAATAATATTGGCGGAAGGAAAATAGAAAAGTAGAAGTTTTGAGAAAAGTGGGGTATCGAAGTAAATCCATGAAGCGGCATCTATTGCCATTTTTTTTAATGAAAAGAAAATCTAGACCACCCGATGTCCTTACAAGTACTGAATATCAGTAAGTAGTGACTTCGATATATACGATCTTATGCCTATCGGTATTTATGATGACCACCCAGTCTATACCACCTGATGTACTTACAAGTACCGAATGGCAGTAAGTAGTGACTTTGATATATATGATTTCATGCCTATCGGTCTTTATGAGGACACTGAAATTACAAGGATCTCTAATTTTAGCAACTGTTATTGCTAAATTAATTATGACCTCGAAACCGACGGTTCCTATTTGATGAACACGTGTCTATACTAGTGACCTTCGTGACGGATATACCACACCTATATATTGTGATAATCGTTTGTCCCCATAGACACTTATGTTAAGTGACTCGTCAACTATCCAGCTGAATCTGATGTACGAAAGTCGATGATTCAATAAAAGTCAAGAATAATATGTAACGTACGATCCATTCTTATCCCATTCACTAGTAAAGTGCGATTATTGGTCATAATATCCCCAGATGTATCCATTGCCCTCAAGTCATATGCATTAGCAGGATGCTGAATTAACATTGAATAATTTTGGCGGACAGAAAATAGAAAAGCAGGAGTTTCGAGAAGAGTGGGGGATCGAAGTAACTCCATGAAGTCGCATCTTATTGCAATTTTTTTCAATGGAAAGAAAATCTAAACCCCGCGATGTCCTCACAAGTTCCGAATAGCAGTGAGTAGTGACTTCGATATATACGATCTTATGCCTATCGGTATTTATGCGGACACTTAAATTACAAGGATCTCTAATTTTAGTCACTGTTAGTGTTTAATTAATTAACACCTCGAAACCGACGTTACCTATTTGATGATCACGTGTCTATACTAGTGAACTTCGTGACGGATATACCACACCTATATTTTGTGATAATCCTTTGTCCCCATACGCACTTTTGTTAGGTGAATCATCAACTATCCAGCTGAATCTCATGTACGAAAGTCGATGATTTTTATCCCATTCACTAGTCAAGTGCCATTGATAGTCATAATATCCTCTGATGTATCCATTCCCCTTAAGTCATATGCATTAGAAGGATGCTGAATTAACATTGAATAACATTGGCGGACAGAAAATAGAAAAGTGGGAGTTTTGAGAAAAGTGGACGATCAAAGTAACTCCACGAAGTGGCATCTTTTTGCCATTTTTTTTAAGGGAAAGAAAATCGAAACCCCCTTCACATGGATGTCCTCACAAGTTCCGAATAGCAGTAAGTGGTGGCTTCGATCTATTCATCTTATGCCTATCGGTATTTATAAGGACCACCCGATCGATACGACCTGATGTCCTTACAAGTACCGAATGGCAGTAAATAGTGACTTCGATATATACGATTTTATACCTATCGGTATTTATGCGGACACTTAAATTACAAGGATCTCTAATTTTAGTCACTGTTAGTGTTTAATTAATTATCACCTCGAAATCGATGTTTCCTATTTGATGAACACGCGTCTATACTAGTGAACTTCGTGACGGATATACCACATCTATATATTGTGATAATCGTTTGTCCCCATACGCACTATTGTTAGGTGAGTCATCAACTATCCAGCTGAATCTCATGTACGAAAGTCGATGATTTTTATCCCATTCACTAGTCAAGTGCCATTGATAGTCATAATATTTTCTGATGTATCCATTCCACTTAAATCATATGCATAAGAAGGATGCTGAATTAACATTGAATAATATTGGCGGACAGAAAATAGAAAAGTAGGAGTTTTGAGAAAAGTGGGGGATCAAAGTAACTCCATGTAGTAGCATCTTTTTGCCATTTTTTTTAAGAGAAAGAAAATCTAAACTCCCTTCACATGGATGTCCTCACAAGTTCCGAATAGCAGTAATTGGTGGCTTCGATATATTTGATCTTATGCCTATCGGTATTTATGAGGACCACCCGATCGATACCACCTGATGTCCTTACAAGTACCGAATGGCAGTAAGTAGTGACTTCGATATATACGATTTTATGCCTATCGGTATTTTTGCGGACATTTAAATTACAAGGATCTCTAATTTTAGCCACTGTTAGTGTTTAATTAATTATCACCTAGAAATCGATGTTTCCTATTTGATGAACACGCGTCTTTACTAGTGTCTTTCGTGACGGATATACTACACCTATATATTGTGATAATTGTCTGGCCTCATAGGATATACCACGCCCATATATTGTGATAATCGTCTGTCCCCCTACGCACTTTTGTTAGGTAAGTCATCCACTATCCAGCTGAATTTCATGAACGAAAGTCGATCATTTTTATCCCATTGACTAGTCAAGTGCGATTATTGGACATAAAATTCTCTGATGTATCCATTGCCCTCAAGTCACATGCAATAGACGGATGCTGAATTAACATTGAATAACATTGGCGGACAGAAAATAGAAAAGTGGGAGTTTTGAGAAAAGTGGACGATCAAAGTAACTCCATGAAGTGGCATCTTATTGCCGATTTTTTTAATGGAAAGAAAAACTAGACCAACCGATTTCTTTACAAGTACCGAATAGAAGTAAGTAGTGACTTCGATATATACGATTTCATGCCTATCGGTATTTATGAGGACCACCCGATCGATACGACTTGATGTCCTCACAATTACCGAATGGCAGTGAGTAGTAATTTTGATATATACGATTTTATGCCTATCGGTATTTATGAGGACACTGAAATTACTAGGGTCTGTAATTTAACCCACAGTTATTGCTTAATTAATTATGACCTCGAAACCAACGCTTCCTATTTGATGAACACGTGTCTATACTAGTGACTTTCGTGACGGATAAACCACACCTATATATTGTGATAATCGTATGTCCCCATAGGCAGTTTGTTAGGTGAGTCATCAACTATCCAGCTGAATCTCATGTACGAAAGTCGATGATTCAATAAAAGTCAAGAAGAATATGTAACGTACGCTCCATTTTTATACCATTCAATAGTCATGTGCGATTATTAGTCATAATATCCCCAGATGTATCCATTGCCTTCCAGTCATGTGCATTAGAAAGATGCTGAATTAACATTGAATAATTTTGGCTGATAGAAAATAGAAAAGTAGGAGTTTTAAGAAAGGTGAGCAAATTAAAGTAACTCCATGAAGTGGCAACTTATCGTGATTTTTTTACTGGAAAAAAAATCGAGACCACCCTATGTCCTCACAAGTGCCGAATGGCAGTAAGTAGTGACTTCGATATATACGATTTTATGCCTATCGGTATTTATGCGGACACTTAAATTACAAGGATCTCTAATTTTAGCCACTGTTAGTGTTTAATTAATTATCACCTCGAAATCGATGTTTCCTATTTGATAAACACGCGTCTTTACTAGTGACTTTCGTGACGGATATACCACACCTATATGTTGTGATAATTGTCTGTCCCCATAGGCACTTTTGTTAGCCGAGTCATCAACTATTCAGCTGAATCTCATGTACGAAAGTCGATGATTTTTATCCCATTCAATTTTTGCGGACAGAAAATAGAAAAGTTAGAGTTTTGAGAAAAGTGGGGGATCAAAGTAACTCCATGAAACGGTATCATATTGCCATTTTCTTTCTAATGCAAAGAAAATCTAGACCACCCGATTTCTTCACAAGTACCGAATAGAAGTAAGTAGTGACTTCGATATATACGATTTCATGCCTATCGGTATTTATGAGGACCACCCGATCGATACCACTTGATGTCCTCACAATTACCGAATAGCAGTAAGTAGTAACTTTGATATATACGATTTTATGCCTATCGGTATTTATAAGGACACTGAAATTACTAGGGTCTGTAATTTAAGCCACTGTTATTGCTTAAATAATTAACACCGCGAAACCGACGGTTTCTATTTGATGAACACGTGCGTATAGTAGAGATCTTCGTGACGGATATACCACACCTATATCCTGTGATAATCGTCTGTCCCCATAGGCACTTTTGTTA
The DNA here is from genome assembly GCA_963942595.1 of Cylloceria caligata. Lineage (NCBI taxonomy): Eukaryota > Metazoa > Arthropoda > Insecta > Hymenoptera > Ichneumonidae > Cylloceria > Cylloceria caligata. The sequence goes on from OZ012703.1 coordinate 28,213,738, forward strand.
GGTAAGTCATCAACTATCCAGCTGAATCTCATGTACGAAAGTCGATGATTTTTATCCCATTGACTAGTCAAGTGCGATTAATAGTCATAAAATCCTTTGATGTATCCATTGCCCTCAAGTCACATGCAATAGAAGGATGCTGAATTAACATTAAATAATTTAGGTGGACAGAAAATATGATAGAAAAGTAGAAGTTTTGAGAAAAATGGAGGATCAAAGTAACTCCATGAAGCGGCATCTTATTGCCATTTTTTTTTTTAAAGAAAGAAAATCTAGACCTCCCGATGTCCTTACAAGTACGGAATAGCAGTGAGTCGATGATTCAATAAAAGTCAAGAAAAATACGCAATGTACGCTCAATTTTTATACCACTCGCTAGTCAAAAGCGATTACTAGTCATAATATCTCCAGATGTATCCATTACCCTCAAGTCATATGCATTAGAAGGATGCTGAATTAACATTGAATAATATTGGCGGAAAGAAAATAGAAAAGTAGGAGTTTTGAGAAAAGTGGGGGATCGAAGTAAATCCATGAAGCGGCATCTTATTGCTATTTTTTTTAATGAAAAGAAAATCTAGACCACTCGATGTCCTTACAAGTACCGAATAGCAGTAAGTAGTGACTTCGATATATACGATCTTATGCCTATCGGTATTTATGAGGACCACCCGATCGATACCACCTGATGTTCTTACAAGTACCGAATGGCAGTAAGTAGTGACTTCGATATATACGATTTTATGCCTATCGGTATTAATGAGGACACTGAAATTACAACAAACTCTAATTTTAGCTACTGTTAGTGTTTAAATAATTATGACCTCGAAACCGACGTTTCCTATTTGATGATCACGCGTCTATACTAGTGATCTTCGTGACGGATATACCACACCCATATATTGTGAGAATCGTTCGTCACCATACGCACTTTTGTTAGGTGAGTCATCAACTATCCAGCTGAATCTCATGTACGAAAGTCGATGATTCAATAAAAGTCAAAAAAAATATGTAACGTACCCTCCATTTTTATACCATTCGCTAGTCAAAAGCGATTACTAGTCATAATATCTCCAGATGTATCCATTACCCTCAAGTCATATGCATGAGAAGGATGCTGAATTAACATTGAATAATATTGGCGGAAAAAAAATGGAAAAGTAGGAGTTTTGAGAAAAGTGGGGGATCGAAGTAAATCCATGGAGCGGCATCTTATTGCCATTTTGTTTAATGAAAAGAAATCCTAGACCACCCGATGTCCTTACAAGTACCGAATAGCTGTAAGTAGTGACTTCGATATATACTATCTTATGCCTATCGGTATTTATGATGACCACCCGGTCTATACTACCTGATGTACTTACAAGTACCGAATGGCAGTAAGTAGTGACTTTGATATATATGATTTTATGCCTATCGGTCTTTATAAGGACACTGAAATTACAAGGATCTCTAATTTTAGCAACTGTTATTGCTTAATTAATTATGACCTCGAAACCGATGGTTCCTATTTGATGAACACGTATCTATACTAGTGACCTTCGTGACGGATATACCACACCTATATATTGTTATAATCGTTTGTCCCCATAGAAACTTTTGTTGAGTGACTCATCAACTATCCAGCTGTATCTCATGTACGAAAGTCGATGATTCAATAAAAGTCAAGAAAAATATGTAAAGTACGCTCCATTCTTATCGCATTCACTAGTAAAGTGCGATTATCAGTCATAATATTCCCAGATGTATCCATTGCCGTCAAGTCATATGCATTAGAAGGATGCTGAGGTTACAATGAATAATATTGGCGGAAAGAAAAAAGAAAAGTAGGAGTTTTGAGAAAAGTGGGGGATCGAAGTAAATCCATGAAGCATCATCTTATTGCCATTTTTTTTAATGAAAAGAAAATCTAGACCACCCGATGTATTTACAAGTACCGAATTGCAGTAAGTAGTGACTTCGATATATACGATCTTATGCCTATCGGTATATATGATGACCACCCGGTCGATACCACCTGATGTACTTACAAGTACCGGATAGCAGTAAGTAGTGACTTTGATATATATGACTTTATGACTATCGGTCTTTATGAGGACACTGAAATTACAAGGATCTCTAATTTTAGCAACTGTTATTGCTTAATTAATTATGACCTCGAAATCGACGGTTCCTATTCGATGAACACGTGTCTATATTAGTGACCTTCGTGACGGATATACCACACCTATATATTGTGATAATCGTTTGTCCCGATGGACACTTTTGTTAAGTGACTCATCAACTATCCAGCTGAATCTCATGTACGAAAGTCGATGCTTCAATAAAAGTCATGAAGAATATGTAACGTACCCTCCATTTTTATACCATTCAATAGTCAAGTGCGATTATTAGTCATAATATCCCCAGATGTATCCATTGCCTTCCAGTCATATGCATTAGAAGGATGCTGAATTAACATTGAATAATTTTGGCTGATAGAAAATAGAAAAGTAGGAGTTTTAAGAAAGGTGAGCAAATTAAAGTAACTCCATGAAGTGGCAACTTATCGTGATTTTTTTACTGGAAAAAAAATCGAGACCACCCTATGTCCTCACAAGTGCCGAATGGCAGTAAGTAGTGACTTCGATATATACGATTTTATGCCTATCGGTATTTATGCGGACACTTAAATTACAAGGATCTCTAATTTTAGCCACTGTTAGTGTTTAATTAATTATCACCTCGAAATCGATGTTTCCTATTTGATAAACACGCGTCTTTACTAGTGACTTTCGTGACGGATATACCACACCTATATGTTGTGATAATTGTCTGTCCCCATAGGCACTTTTGTTAGCCGAGTCATCAACTATTCAGCTGAATCTCATGTACGAAAGTCGGGGATTTTTATCCCATTCAATTTTTGCGGACAGAAAATAGAAAAGTTAGAGTTTTGAGAAAAGTGGGGGATCAAAGTAACTCCATGAAACGGTATCATATTGCCATTTTCTTTCTAATGCAAAGAAAATCTAGACCACCCGATTTCTTCACAAGTACCGAATAGAAGTAAGTAGTGACTTCGATATATACGATTTCATGCCTATCGGTATTTATGAGGACCACCTGATCGATACCACTTGATGTCCTCACAATCACCGAATAGCAGTAAGTAGTAACTTTGATATATACGATTTTTTGCCTATCGGTATTTATGAGGACACTGAAATTACTAGGGTCTGTAATTTAAGCCACTGTTATTGCTTAAATAATTAACACCGCGAAACCGACGGTTTCTATTTGATGAACACGTGCGTATAGTAGAGATCTTCGTGACGGATATACCACACCTATATCCTGTGATAATCGTCTGTCCCCATAGGCACTTTTGTTAGGTAAGTCATCAACTATCCAGCTGAATCTCATGTACGAAAGTCGATGATTTTTATCCCATTGACTAGTCAAGTGCGATTAATAGTCATAAAATCCTTTGATGTATCCATTGCCCTCAAGTCACATGCAATAGAAGGATGCTGAATTAACATTAAATAATTTAGGTGGACAGAAAATATGATAGAAAAGTAGAAGTTTTGAGAAAAATGGAGGATCAAAGTAACTCCATGAAGCGGCATCTTATTGCCATTTTTTTTTTTAAAGAAAGAAAATCTAGACCTCCCGATGTCCTTACAAGTACGGAATAGCAGTGAGTCGATGATTCAATAAAAGTCAAGAAAAATACGCAATGTACGCTCAATTTTTATACCACTTGCTAGTCAAAAGCGATTACTAGTCATAATATCTCCAGATGTCTCCATTACCCTCAAGTCATATGCATTAGAAGGATGCTGAATTAACATTGAATAATATTGGCGGAAAGAAAATAGAAAAGTAGGAGTTTTGAGAAAAGTGGGGGATCGAAGTAAATCCATGAAGCGGCATCTTATTGCTATTTTTTTTAATGAAAAGAAAATCTAGACCACTCGATGTCCTTACAAGTACCGAATAGCAGTAAGTAGTGACTTCGATATATACGATCTTATTCCTATCGGTATTTATGAGGACCACCCGATCGATACCACCTGATGTCTCTACAAGTACCGAATGGCAGTAAGTAGTGACTTCGATATATACGATTTTATGCCTATCGGTCTTTATGAGGACACTGAAATTACAAGGATCTCTAATTTTAGCAACTGTTATTGCTCAATAAATTATGACCTCGAAACCGACGGTTCCTATTTGATGAACACGTGTCTATACTAGTGACCTTCGTGACGGATATACCACACCTATATATTGTGATAATCGTTTGTCCCCATAGACACTTATGTTAAGTGACTCATCAACTATCCAGCTGAATCTGATGTACGAAAGTCGATGATTCAATAAAAGTCAAGAAAAAGTGGGGGATCGAAGTAACTCCATGAAGTCGCATCTTATTGCCATTTTTTTCAATGGAAAGAAAATCTAAACCCCCCGATGTCCTCACAAGTTCCGAATAGCAGTGAGTAGTGACTTCGATATATACGATCTTATTCCTATCGGTATTTATGAGGACCACCCGATCGATACCACCTGATGTCTCTACAAGTACCGAATGGCAGTAAGTAGTGACTTCGATATATACGATTTTATGCCTATCGGTCTTTATGAGGACACTGAAATTACAAGGATCTCTAATTTTAGCAACTGTTATTGCTCAATAAATTATGACCTCGAAACCAACGCTTCCTATTTGATGAACACGTGTCTATACTAGTGACTTTCGTGACGGATAAACCACACCTATATATTGTGATAATCATCTGTCCCCATACGCACTTTTGTTAGGTGAGTCATCCACTATCCAGCTGAATCTCATGTACGAAAGTCGATGATTTTTATCCCATTGACTAGTCAAGTGCAATTATTAGTCATAAAATCCTCTGATGTATCCATTGCCCTCAAGTCATATGCATTAGAAGGATGCTGAATTAACATTGAATAGTTTTGGCGGACAGAAAATAGAACAGTAGGAGTCTTGAGAAAAGTGGGGGATCGAAGTAACTCCATGAAACAGCATCTTATTGCAATTTTGTTTATGGAAAGAAAATCTAGACCACCCGATGTCCTCACAAGTACCGAACAGCAGTAAGTAGTGACTTTGATATATATGATTTTATGCCTATCGGTATTTATGAGGACACTGAAATTACAAGGATCTGTAATTTTAGCCACTGTTATTGCTTAATTTATTATGACCTCGAAACCAACGTTTCCTATTTGATTAACACGTGTCCATACTAGTGACTTTCGTGACGGAGATACCACACCTATATATTGTGATAATGGTCTGTCCCCTTAGGCACTTTTGTTAGGTGAGTCATCAACTATCGAGCTGAATCTCATGTACGAACGTCGATGATTCAATAAAAGTCAATAAAAATATGTAACGTACGCTCCATTTTTATCCCATTCACTAGTAAAGTGCGATTATTAGTCATAATATCCCCAGATGTATCCATTGCCCTCAAGTCATATTCATTAGAAGGATGCTGAATTAACATTGAATAATTTTAGCAGTCAGAAAATATAATAGAAAAGTAGGAGTTTTGAGAAAAGTGGGGGATCAAAGTAACTCCATGAAGTGGCATCTTATTGCCATTTTTTTTTATGGGAAAGAAGATCTAAACCACCCGATGTCCTCACAAGTACCGAATAGCGGTAAGTAATGACTTCGATATATACGATTTTATGCCTATCGATATTTATGAGGACACTGAAATTACAAGGATCTGTAATTTTAGCCACTGTTAGTGTTTCATTAATTATGACCTCGAAACCGATGTTTCCTATTTGATGAACACGTGTCTATACTAGTGACTTGCGTGACGGCTATACCACACGTATATGTTGTGATAATCGTCTGTCCCCATAGGCACTTTGTTAGGTGAGTCATCAACTATCGAGCTGAATCTCATGTACGAAAGTCGATGATTTTTATCCCATTGACTAGTCAAGTGCGATTATTAGTCATAAAATCTTCTGATGTATCCATTGCCCTCAAGTCACATGCAACAAAAGGATGCTGAATTAACATTAAATAATTTAGGTGGACAGAAAATAGAAAAGTAGGAGTTTTGAGAAAAATGGAGGATCAAAGTAACTCCATGAAGCGGCATCTTATTGCCATTTTTTTTTAAAGAAAGAAAATCTAGACCACCCGATGTCCTTACAAGTACCGAATAGCAGTAAGTAGTGACTTCGATATATACGATCTTATGCCTATCGGTATTTATGAGGACCACCCGATCGATACTACCTGATGTTCTTACAAGTACCGAATGGCAGTAAGTAGTGACTTCGATATATACGATTTTATGCCTATCAGTATTTATGCGGACACTTAAATTACAAAGATCTCTAATTTTAGCCATTGTTAGTGTTTAATTAATGATCACCTCGAAATCGATGTTTCCTATTTGATGAACGGGCGTCTTTACTAGTGACTTTCGTGACGGATATACCACACCTATATGTTGTGATAATTGTCTGTCCCCATAGGCACTTTTCTTAGCCGAGTCATCAACTATCCAGCTGAATTTCATGTACGAAAGTCGATGATTTTTATCCCATTCAATTTTTGCGGACAGAAAATAGAAAAGTTAGAGTTTTGAGAAAAGTGCGGGATCAAAGTAACTCCATGAAACGGTATCATATTGCCATTTTCTTTTTAATGCAAAGAAAATCTAGACCACCCGATTTCTTCACAAGTACCGAATAGAAGTAAGTAGTGACTTCGATATATACGATTTCATGCCTATCGGTATTTATGAGGACCACCCGATCGATACGACTTGATGTCCTCACAATTACCGAATGGCAGTGAGTAGTAACTTTGATATATACGATTTTATGCCTATCGGTATTTATGAGGACACTGAAATTACTAGGGTCTGTAATTTAAGCCACTGTTATTGCTTAATTAATTATGACCACGAAACCAACGCTTCCTATTTGATGAACACGTGTCTATACTAGTGACTTTCGTGACGGATAAACCACAACTATATATTGTGATAATCGTATGTCCCCATAGGCAGTTTGTTAGGTGAGTCATCAACTATCCAGCTGAATCTCATGTACGAAAGTCGATGATTCAATAAAAGTCAAGAGGAATATGTAACGTACGCTCCATTTTTATACCATTCAATAGTCAAGTGCGATTATTAGTCATAATATCCCCAGATGTATCCATTGCCTTCCAGTCATATGCATTAGAAAGATGCTGAATTAACATTGAATAATTTTGGGTGATAGAAAATAGAAAAGTAAAAGTTTTGAGAAAGGTGAGCAAATTAAAGTAACCCCATGAAGTGGCATCTTATCGTGGTTTTTTTACTGGAAAAAAAATCAAGACCACCCTATGTCCTCACAAGTACCGAATAGCAGTAAGTGGTGGCTTCGATATATTTGATCTTATGCCTATCGGTATTTATGAGGACCACCCGATCGATACCACCTGATGTCCTTACAAGTACCGAATGGCAGTAAGTAGTGACTTCGATATATACGATTTTATGCCTATCGGTATTTATGCGGACACTGAAATTACAAGGATCTCTAATTTTAGCAACTGTTATTGCTTAATTAATTATGACCTCGAAACCGACGATTCCTATTTAATGAACATGCGTCTTGACTAGTGACTTTCGTGACGGATATACCACACCTATATATTGTGATAATTGTCTGGCCTCATACGCACTTTTGTTAGGTGAGTCATCAACTATCCAGCTGAATCTCATGTACGAAAGTCGATGATTCAATAAAAGTCAAGAAAAATATGTAACGTACGCTCTATTTTTATACCATTCGCTAGTCAAAAGCGATTACAAGTCATAATATATCCGGATGTATCCATTACCCTCAAGTCATATGCATTAGAAGGATGCTGAATTAACATTGAATAATATTGGCGGAAGGAAAATAGAAAAGTAGAAGTTTTGAGAAAAGTGGGGGATCGAAGTAAATCCATGAAGCGGCATCTTATTGCCATTTTTTTTAATGAAAAGAAAATCTAGACCACCCGATGTCCTTACAAGTACCGAATATCAGTAAGTAGTGACTTCGATATATACGATCTTATGCCTATCGGTATTTATGATGACCACCCGGTCTATACTACCTCATGTACTTACAAGTACCGAATGGCAGTAAGTAGTGACTTTGATATATATGATTTCATGCCTATCGGTCTTTATGAGGACACTGAAATTACAAGGAACTCTAATTTTAGCAACTGTTATTGCTAAATTAATTATGACCTCGAAACCGACGGTTCCTATTTGATGAACACGTATCTATACTAGTGACCTTCGTGACGGATATACCACACCTATATATTGTTATAATCGTTTGTCCCCATAGAAACTTTTGTTGAGTGACTCATCAACTATCCAGCTGAATCTCATGTACGAAAGTCGATGATTCAATAAAAGTCAAGAAAAATATGTAAAGTACGCTCCATTCTTATCGCATTCACTAGTAAAGTGCGATTATCAGTCATAATATTCCCAGATGTATCCATTGCCGTCAAGTCATATGCATTAGAAGGATGCTGAGGTTACAATGAATAATATTGGCGAAAAGAAAAAAGAAAAGTAGGAGTTTTGAGAAAAGTGGGGGATCGAAGTAAATCCATGAAGCATCATCTTATTGCCATTTTTTTTAATGAAAAGAAAATCTAGACCACCCGATGTATTTACAAGTACCGAATTGCAGTAAGTAGTGACTTCGATATATACGATCTTATGCCTATCGGTATATATGATGACCACCCGGTCGATACCACCTGATGTACTTACAAGTACCGGATAGCAGTAAGTAGTGACTTTGATATATATGACTTTATGACTATCGGTCTTTATGAGGACACTGAAATTACAAGGATCTCTAATTTTAGCAACTGTTATTGCTTAATTAATTATGACCTCGAAATCGACGGTTCCTATTTGATGAACACGTGTCTATATTAGTGACCTTCGTGACGGATAAACCACACCTATATATTGTGATAATCGTTTGTCCCGATGGACACTTTTGTTAAGTGACTCATCAACTATCCAGCTGAATCTCATGTACGAAAGTCGATGCTTCAATAAAAGTCAAGAAGAATATGTAACGTACCCTCCATTTTTATACCATTCAATAGTCAAGTGCGATTATTAGTCATAATATCCCCAGATGTATCCATTGCCTTCCAGTCATATGCATTAGAAGGATGCTGAATTAACATTGAATAATTTTGGCTGATAGAAAATAGAAAAGTAGGAGTTTTAAGAAAGGTGAGCAAATTAAAGTAACTCCATGAAGTGGCAACTTATCGTGATTTTTTTACTGGAAAAAAAATCGAGACCACCCTATGTCCTCACAAGTGCCGAATGGCAGTAAGTAGTGACTTCGATATATACGATTTTATGCCTATCGGTATTTATGCGGACACTTAAATTACAAGGATCTCTAATTTTAGCCACTGTTAGTGTTTAATTAATTATCACCTCGAAATCGATGTTTCCTATTTGATAAACACGCGTCTTTACTAGTGACTTTCGTGACGGATATACCACACCTATATGTTGTGATAATTGTCTGTCCCCATAGGCACTTTTGTTAGCCGAGTCATCAACTATTCAGCTGAATCTCATGTACGAAAGTCGATGATTTTTATCCCATTCAATTTTTGCGGACAGAAAATAGAAAAGTTAGAGTTTTGAGAAAAGTGGGGGATCAAAGTAACTCCATGAAACGGTATCATATTGCCATTTTCTTTCTAATGCAAAGAAAATCTAGACCACCCGATTTCTTCACAAGTACCGAATAGAAGTAAGTAGTGACTTCGATATATACGATTTCATGCCTATCGGTATTTATGAGGACCACCCGATCGATACCACTTGATGTCCTCACAATTACCGAATAGCAGTAAGTAGTAACTTTGATATATACGATTTTATGCCTATCGGTATTTATGAGGACACTGAAATTACTAGGGTCTGTAATTTAAGCCACTGTTATTGCTTAAATAATTAACACCGCGAAACCGACGGTTTCTATTTGATGAACACGTGCGTATAGTAGAGATCTTCGTGACGGATATACCACACCTATATCCTGTGATAATCGTCTGTCCCCATAGGCACTTTTGTTAGGTAAGTCATCAACTATCCAGCTGAATCTCATGTACGAAAGTCGATGATTTTTATCCCATTGACTAGTCAAGTGCGATTAATAGTCATAAAATCCTTTGATGTATCCATTGCCCTCAAGTCACATGCAATAGAAGGATGCTGAATTAACATTAAATAATTTAGGTGGACAGAAAATATGATAGAAAAGTAGAAGTTTTGAGAAAAATGGAGGATCAAAGTAACTCCATGAAGCGGCATCTTATTGCCATTTTTTTTTTTAAAGAAAGAAAATCTAGACCTCCCGATGTCCTTACAAGTACGGAATAGCAGTGAGTCGATGATTCAATAAAAGTCAAGAAAAATACGCAATGTACGCTCAATTTTTATACCACTCGCTAGTCAAAAGCGATTACTAGTCATAATATCTCCAGATGTATCCATTACCCTCAAGTCATATGCATTAGAAGGATGCTGAATTAACATTGAATAATATTGGCGGAAAGAAAATAGAAAAGTAGGAGTTTTGAGAAAAGTGGGGGATCGAAGTAAATCCATGAAGCGGCATCTTATTGCTATTTTTTTTAATAAAAAGAAAATCTAGACCACTCGATGTCCTTACAAGTACCGAATAGCAGTAAGTAGTGACTTCGATATATACGATCTTATTCCTATCGGTATTTATGAGGACCACCCGATCGATACCACCTGATGTCTCTACAAGTACCGAATGGCAGTAAGTAGTGACTTCGATATATACGATTTTATGCCTATCGGTCTTTATGAGGACACTGAAATTACAAGGATCTCTAATTTTAGCAACTGTTATTGCTCAATAAATTATGACCTCGAAACCGACGGTTCCTATTTGATGAACACGTGTCTATACTAGTGACCTTCGTGACGGATATACCACACCTATATATTGTGATAATCGTTTGTCCCCATAGACACTTATGTTAAGTGACTCATCAACTATCCAGCTGAATCTGATGTACGAAAGTCGATGATTCAATAAAAGTCAAGAAAAAGTGGGGGATCGAAGTAACTCCATGAAGTCGCATCTTATTGCCATTTTTTTCAATGGAAAGAAAATCTAAACCCCCCGATGTCCTCACAAGTTCCGAATAGCAGTGAGTAGTGACTTCGATATATACGATCTTATGCCTATCGGTATTTATGAGAACCACCCGATCGATACCACCTGATGTCCTTACAAGTACCGAATGACAGTAAGAAGTGACTTCGATATATACGATTTTATGCCTATCGGTATTTATGCGGACACTTAAATTACAAGGATCTCTAATTTTAGCCACTGTTAGTGTTTAATTAATTAACACCTTGAAACCGACGTTACCTATTTGATGATCACGTGTCTATACTAGTGAACTTTGTGACGGATATACCACACCTATATATTGTGATAATCGTTTGTCCCCATACGCACTTTTGTTAAGTGAATCATCAACTATCCAGCTGAATCTCATGTACGAAAGTCGATGATTTTTATCCCATTCACTAGTCAAGTGCTATTGATAGACATAATATCCTCTGATGTATCCATTCCCCTTAAGTCATATGCATTAGAAGGATGCTGAATTAACATTGAATAACATTGGCGGACAGAAAATAGAAAAGTGGGAGTTTTGAGAAAAGTGGGGGATCAAAGTAACTCCATGAAGTGGCATCTTTTTGCCTTTTTTTCAATAGAAAGAAAATCTAAACCCCCCTCACATGGATGTCCTCACAAATTCCGAATAGCAGTAAGTGGTGGCTTCGATATATTTGATCTTATGCCTATCGGTATTTATGATGACCACCCGGTCTATACCACCTGATGTACTTACAAGTACCGAATAGCAGTAAGTAGTGACTGATATATATGATATAATGCCTATCGGTCTTTTTGAGGACACTGAAATTACAAGGATCTCTAATTTTAGCAACTGTTATTGCTTAATTAATTTTGACCTCGAAACCGACGGTTCCTATTTGATGAACACGTGTCTATACTAGTGACCTTCGTGACGGATATACCACACCTATATATTGTGATAATCGTTTGTCCCCATAGACACTGTTGTTAAGTGACTCATCCACTATCCAGCTGAATCTCATGTACGAAAGTCGATGATTTTGATCCCATTCACTAGTCAAGTGCCATTGATAGTCATAATATCCTCTGATGTATCCATTCCACTTAAGTCATATGCATAAGAAGGATGCTGAATTAACATTGAATAATATTGGCGGACAGAAAATAGAAAAGTAGGAGTTTTTAGAAAAGTGGGGGATCAAAGTAACTCCATGAAGTGGCATCTTTTTGCCATTTTTTTTAAGAGAAAGAAATTCTAAACTCCCCTCACATGGATGTCCTCACAAGTTCCGAATAGCAGTAAGTGGTGGCTTCGATATATTTGATCTTATGCCTATCGTATTTATGAGAACGGTATTTATGAGAACCACCCGATCGATAACACCTGATGTACTTACAAGTACCGAATGGCAGTAAGTAGTGACTTTTATATATATGATTTTATGCCTATCGGTCTTTATGAGGACACTGAAATTACAAGGATCTCTAATTTTAGCAACTGTTATTGCTTAGTTAATTATGACCTCGAAACCGACGGTTCCTATTTAATGAACACGCGTCTTTACTAGTGACTTTCGTGACGGATATACCACACCTATATATTGTGATAATTGTCTGGCCTCATACGCACTTTTGTTAGGTGAGTCATCAACTATCCAGCTGAATCTCATGTACGAAAGTCGATGATTCAATAAAAGTCAAGAAAAATATGTCACGTACGCTCCATTTTTATACCATTCGCTAGTCAAAAGCGATTACAAGTCATAATATATCCAGATGTATCCATTACCCTCAAGTCATATGCATTGGAAGGATGCTGAATTAACATTGAATAATATTGGCGGAAGGAAAATAGAAAAGTAGAAGTTTTGAGAAAAGTGGGGTATCGAAGTAAATCCATGAAGCGGCATCTATTGCAATTTTTTTTAATGAAAAGAAAATCTAGACCACCCGATGTCCTTACAAGTACTGAATATCAGTAAGTAGTGACTTCGATATATACGATCTTATGCCTATCGGTATTTATGATGACCACCCAGTCTATACCACCTGATGTACTCACAAATACCGAATAGCAGTAAGTAGTGACTGATATATATGATATAATGCCTATCGGTCTTTTTGAGGACACTGAAATTACAAGGATCTCTAATTTTAGCAACTGTTATTGCTAAATTAATTATGACCTCGAAACCGACGGTTCCTATTTGATGAACACGTGTCTATACTAGTGACCTTCGTGACGGATATACCACACCTATATATTGTGATAATCGTTTGTCCCCATAGACACTTATGTTAAGTGACTCGTCAACTATCCAGCTGAATCTGATGTACGAAAGTCGATGATTCAATAAAAGTCAAGAATAATATGTAACGTACGATCCATTCTTATCCCATTCACTAGTAAAGTGCGATTATTCGTCATAATATCCCCAGATGTATCCATTGCCCTCAAGTCATATGCATTAGCAGGATGCTGAATTAACATTGAATAATTTTGGCGGACAGAAAATAGAAAAGCAGGAGTTTCGAGAAAAGTGGGGGATCGAAGTAACTCCATGAAGTCGCATCTTATTGCAATTTTTTTCAATGGAAAGAAAATCTAAAGCCCGCGATGTCCTCACAAGTTCCGAATAGCAGTGAGTAGTGACTTCGATATATACGATCTTATGCCTATCGGTATTTATGCGGACACTTAAATTACAAGGATCTCTAATTTTAGCCACTGTTAGTGTTTAATTAATTCACACCTCGAAACCGACGTTACCTATTTGATGATCACGTGTCTATACTAGTGAACTTCGTGACGGATATACCACACCTATATTTTGTGATAATCCTTTGTCCCCATACGCACTTTTGTTAGGTGAATCATCAACTATCCAGCTGAATCTCATGTACGAAAGTCGATGATTTTTATCCCATTCACTAGTCAAGTGCCATTGATAGTCATAATATCCTCTGATGTATCCATTCCCCTTAAGTCATATGCATTAGAAGGATGCTGAATTAACATTGAATAACATTGGCGGACAGAAAATAGAAAAGTGGGAGTTTTGAGAAAAGTGGACGATCAAAGTAACTCCACGAAGTGGCATCTTTTTGCCATTTTTTTTAAGGGAAAGAAAATCGAAACCCCCTTCACATGGATGTCCTCACAAGTTCCGAATAGCAGTAAGTGGTGGCTTCGATCTATTCATCTTATGCCTATCGGTATTTATAAGGACCACCCGATCGATACGACCTGATGTCCTTACAAGTACCGAATGGCAGTAAATAGTGACTTCGATATATACGATCTTATTCCTATCGGTATTTATGAGGACCACCCGATCGATACCACCTGATGTCTCTACAAGTACCGAATGGCAGTAAGTAGTGACTTCGATATATACGATTTTATGCCTATCGGTCTTTATGAGGACACTGAAATTACAAGGATCTCTAATTTTAGCAACTGTTATTGCTCAATAAATTATGACCTCGAAACCAACGCTTCCTATTTGATGAACACGTGTCTATACTAGTGACTTTCGTGACGGATAAACCACACCTATATATTGTGATAATCATCTGTCCCTATACGCACTTTTGTTAGGTGAGTCATCCACTATCCAGCTGAATCTCATGTACGAAAGTCGATGATTTTTATCCCATTGACTAGTCAAGTGCAATTATTAGTCATAAAATCCTCTGATGTATCCATTGCCCTCAAGTCATATGCATTAGAAGGATGCTGAATTAACATTGAATAGTTTTGGCGGACAGAAAATAGAACAGTAGGAGTCTTGAGAAAAGTGGGGGATCGAAGTAACTCCATGAAACAGCATCTTATTGCAATTTTGTTTATGGAAAGAAAATCTAGACCACCCGATGTCCTCACAAGTACCGAACAGCAGTAAGTAGTGACTTTGATATATATGATTTTATGCCTATCGGTATTTATGAGGACACTGAAATTACAAGGATCTGTAATTTTAGCCACTGTTATTGCTTAATTTATTATGACCTCGAAACCAACGTTTCCTATTTGATTAACACGTGTCCATACTAGTGACTTTCGTGACGGAGATACCACACCTATATATTGTGATAATGGTCTGTCCCCTTAGGCACTTTTGTTAGGTGAGTCATCAACTATCGAGCTGAATCTCATGTACGAACGTCGATGATTCAATAAAAGTCAATAAAAATATGTAACGTACGCTCCATTTTTATCCCATTCACTAGTAAAGTGCGATTATTAGTCATAATATCCCCAGATGTATCCATTGCCCTCAAGTCATATTCATTAGAAGGATGCTGAATTAACATTGAATAATTTTAGCAGTCAGAAAATATAATAGAAAAGTAGGAGTTTTGAGAAAAGTGGGGGATCAAAGTAACTCCATGAAGTGGCATCTTATTGCCATTTTTTTTTATGGGAAAGAAGATCTAAACCACCCGATGTCCTCACAAGTACCGAATAGCGGTAAGTAATGACTTCGATATATACGATTTTATGCCTATCGATATTTATGAGGACACTGAAATTACAAGGATCTGTAATTTTAGCCACTGTTAGTGTTTCATTAATTATGACCTCGAAACCGATGTTTCCTATTTGATGAACACGTGTCTATACTAGTGACTTGCGTGACGGCTATACCACACGTATATGTTGTGATAATCGTCTGTCCCCATAGGCACTTTGTTAGGTGAGTCATCAACTATCGAGCTGAATCTCATGTACGAAAGTCGATGATTTTTATCCCATTGACTAGTCAAGTGCGATTATTAGTCATAAAATCTTCTGATGTATCCATTGCCCTCAAGTCACATGCAACAAAAGGATGCTGAATTAACATTAAATAATTTAGGTGGACAGAAAATAGAAAAGTAGGAGTTTTGAGAAAAATGGAGGATCAAAGTAACTCCATGAAGCGGCATCTTATTGCCATTTTTTTTTAAAGAAAGAAAATCTAGACCACCCGATGTCCTTACAAGTACCGAATAGCAGTAAGTAGTGACTTCGATATATACGATGTTATGCCTATCGGTATTTATGAGGACCACCCGATCGATACTACCTGATGTTCTTACAAGTACCGAATGGCAGTAAGTAGTGACTTCGATATATACGATTTTATGCCTATCAGTATTTATGCGGACATTTAAATTACAAAGATCTCTAAATTTAGCCATTGTTAGTGTTTAATTAATGATCACCTCGAAATCGATGTTTCCTATTTGATGAACGGGCGTCTTTACTAGTGACTTTCGTGACGGATATACCACACCTATATGTTGTGATAATTGTCTGTCCCCATAGGCACTTTTCTTAGCCGAGTCATCAACTATCCAGCTGAATTTCATGTACGAAAGTCGATGATTTTTATCCCATTCAATTTTTGCGGACAGAAAATAGAAAAGTTAGAGTTTTGAGAAAAGTGCGGGATCAAAGTAACTCCATGAAACGGTATCATATTGCCATTTTCTTTTTAATGCAAAGAAAATCTAGACCACCCGATTTCTTCACAAGTACCGAATAGAAGTAAGTAGTGACTTCGATATATACGATTTCATGCCTATCGGTATTTATGAGGACCACCCGATCGATACGACTTGATATCCTCACAATTACCGAATGGCAGTGAGTAGTAACTTTGATATATACGATTTTATGCCTATCGGTATTTATGAGGACAC
Organism: Cylloceria caligata; assembly: GCA_963942595.1. Classification (NCBI taxonomy): domain Eukaryota; kingdom Metazoa; phylum Arthropoda; class Insecta; order Hymenoptera; family Ichneumonidae; genus Cylloceria; species Cylloceria caligata. Next base: position 28,230,673 of record OZ012703.1, read on the forward strand.
TGAAATTACTAGGGTCTGTAATTTAAGCCACTGTTATTGCTTAATTAATTATGACCACGAAACCAACGCTTCCTATTTGATGAACACGTGTCTATACTAGTGACTTTCGTGACGGATAAACCACAACTATATATTGTGATAATCGTATGTCCCCATAGGCAGTTTGTTAGGTGAGTCATCAACTATCCAGCTGAATCTCATGTACGAAAGTCGATGATTCAATAAAAGTCAAGAGGAATATGTAATGTACGCTCCATTTTTATACCATTCAATAGTCAAGTGCGATTATTAGTCATAATATCCCCAGATGTATCCATTGCCTTCCAGTCATATGCATTAGAAAGATGCTGAATTAACATTGAATAATTTTGGGTGATAGAAAATAGAAAAGTAAAAGTTTTGAGAAAGGTGAGCAAATTAAAGTAACCCCATGAAGTGGCATCTTATCGTGGTTTTTTTACTGGAAAAAAAATCAAGACCACCCTATGTCCTCACAAGTACCGAATAGCAGTAAGTGGTGGCTTCGATATATTTGATCTTATGCCTATCGGTATTTATGAGGACCACCCGATCGATACCACCTGATGTCCTTACAAGTACCGAATGGCAGTAAGTAGTGACTTCGATATATACGATTTTATGCCTATCGGTATTTATGCGGACACTGAAATTACAAGGATCTCTAATTTTAGCAACTGTTATTGCTTAATTAATTATGACCTCGAAACCGACGGTTCCTATTTAATGAACATGCGTCTTGACTAGTGACTTTCGTGACGGATATACCACACCTATATATTGTGATAATTGTCTGGCCTCATACGCACTTTTGTTAGGTGAGTCATCAACTATCCAGCTGAATCTCATGTACGAAAGTCGATGATTCAATAAAAGTCAAGAAAAATATGTAACATACGCTCTATTTTTATACCATTCGCTAGTCAAAAGCGATTACAAGTCATAATATATCCGGATGTATCCATTACCCTCAAGTCATATGCATTAGAAGGATGCTGAATTAACATTGAATAATATTGGCGGAAGGAAAATAGAAAAGTAGAAGTTTTGAGAAAAGTGGGGGATCGAAGTAAATCCATGAAGCGGCATCTTATTGCCATTTTTTTTAATGAAAAGAAAATCTAGACCACCCGATGTCCTTACAAGTACCGAATATCAGTAAGTAGTGACTTCGATATATACGATCTTATGCCTATCGGTATTTATGATGACCACCCGGTCTATACTACCTGATGTACTTACAAGTACCGAATGGCAGTAAGTAGTGACTTTGATATATATGATTTCATGCCTATCGGTCTTTATGAGGACACTGAAATTACAAGGAACTCTAATTTTAGCAACTGTTATTGCTAAATTAATTATGACCTCGAAACCGACGGTTCCTATTTGATGAACACGTGTCTATACTAGTGACCTTCGTGACGGATATACCACACCTATATATTGTGATAATCGTTTGTCTCCATGGACACTTTTGTTAAGTGACTCATCAACTATCCAGCTGAATCTCATGTACGAAAGTCGATGATTCAATAAAAGTCAAGAAAAATATGTGACGTACGATCTATTCTTATCCCATTCACTAGTAAAGTGCGATTATTAGTCATAATATTCCCAGATGTATCCAATGCTCTCAAGTCATATGCATTAGAAGGATGCTGAATTAACATTGAATAGTTTTGGCGGACAGAAAATAGAAAAGTAGGAGTCTTGAGAAAAGTGGGGGATCGAAGTAACTCCATGAAACGGCATCTTATTGCAATTTTGTTTATGGAAAGAAAATCTAGACCACCCGATGTCCTCACAAGTACCGAACAGCAGTAAGTAGTGACTTCGATATATATGATTTTATGCCTATCGGTATTTAAGCGGACACTTAAATTACAAGGAACTCCAATTTGAGCCACTGTTAGTGTTTAATTAATTATGACCTCGAAACCGACGTTTCCTATTTGATGAAAACGCGTCTATACTAGTGACCTTCGTGACGGATATACCACACCCATATATTGTGATAATCGTTCGTCCCCATACGCACTTTTGTTAGGTGAGTCATCCACTATCCAGCTGAATCTCATGTACGAAAGTCGATGATTTTTATCCCATTGACTAGTCAAGTGCAATTATTAGTCATAAAATCCTCTGATGTATCCATTGCCCTCAAGTCATATGCATTAGAAGGATGCTGAATTAACATTGAATAGTTTTGGCGGACAGAAAATAGAACAGTAGGAGTCTTGAGAAAAGTGGGGGATCGAAGTAACTCCATGAAACAGCATCTTATTGCAATTTTGTTTATGGAAAGAAAATCTAGACCACCCGATGTCCTTACAAGTACCGAACAGCAGTAAGTAGTGACTTTGATATATATGATTTTATGCCTATCGGTATTTATGAGGACACTGAAATTACAAGGATCTGTAATTTTAGCCACTGTTATTGCTTAATTTATTATGACCTCGAAACCAACGTTTCCTATTTGATTAACACGTGTCCATACTAGTGACTTTCGTGACGGAGATACCACACCTATATATTGTGATAATGGTCTGTCCCCTTAGGCACTTTTGTTAGGTGAGTCATCAACTATCGAGCTGAATGTCATGTACGAACGTCGATGATTCAATAAAAGTCAATAAAAATATGTAACGTACGCTCCATTTTTATCCCATTCACTAGTAAAGTGCGATTATTAGTCATAATATCCCCAGATGTATCCATTGCCCTCAAGTCATATTCATTAGAAGGATGCTGAATTAACATTGAATAATTTTAGCAGTCAGAAAATATAATAGAAAAGTAGGAGTTTTGAGAAAAGTGGGGGATCAAAGTAACTCCATGAAGTGGCATCTTATTGCCATTTTTTTTTATGGGAAAGAAGATCTAAACCACCCGATGTCCTCACAAGTACCGAATAGCGGTAAGTAGTGACTTCGATATATACGATTTTATGCCTATCGATATTTATGAGGACACTGAAATTACAAGGATCTGTAATTTTAGCCACTGTTAGTGTTTCATTAATTATGACCTCGAAACCGATGTTTCCTATTTGATGAACACGTGTCTATACTAGTGACTTGCGTGACGGCTATACCACACGTATATGTTGTGATAATCGTCTGTCCCCATAGGCACTTTGTTAGGTGAGTCATCCACTATCCAGCTGAATCTCATGTACGAAAGTCGATGATTTTTATCCCATTGATTAGTCGAGTGCGATTATTAGTCATAAAATCCTCTGATGTATCGATTGCCCTCAAGCCACATGCAATAGAATGATGCTGAATTAACATTAAATAATTTAGGTGGACAAAAAATAGAAAAGTAGGAGTTTTAAGAAAAATGAAGGATCAAAGTAACTCCATGAAGCGGCATCTTATTGCCATTTTTTTTTTAAAGAAAGAAAATCTAGACCACCCGATGTCCTTACAAGTACCGAATAGCAGTAAGTAGTGACTTTGATATATACGATCTTATGCCTATCGGTATTTATGAGGACCACCCGATCGATACCACCTGATGTTCTTACAAGTACCGAATGGCAGTAAGTAGTGACTTCGATATATACGATTTTATGCCTATCGGTATTAATGAGGACACTGAAATTACAACAAACTCTAATTTTAGCTACTGTTAGTGTTTAAATAATTATGACCTCGAAACCGACGTTTCCTATTTGATGATCACGCGTCTATACTAGTGATCTTCGTGACGGATATACCACACCCATATATTGTGAGAATCGTTCGTCACCATACGCACTTTTGTTAGGTGAGTCATCAACTATCCAGCTGAATCTCATGTACGAAAGTCGATGATTCAATAAAAGTCAAGAAAAATATGTAACGTACCCTCCATTTTTATACCATTCGCTAGTCAAAAGCGATTACTAGTCATAATATCTCCAGATGTATCCATTACCCTCAAGTCATATGCATGAGAAGGATGCTGAATTAACATTGAATAATATTGGCGGAAAAAAAATGGAAAAGTAGGAGTTTTGAGAAAAGTGGGGGATCGAAGTAAATCCATGGAGCGGCATCTTATTGCCATTTTTTTTAATGAAAAGAAATCCTAGACCACCCGATGTCCTTACAAGTACCGAATAGCAGTAAGTAGAGACTTCGATATATACTATCTTATGCCTATCGGTATTTATGATGACCACCCGGTCTATACTACCTGATGTACTTACAAGTACCGAATGGCAGTAAGTAGTGACTTTGATATATATGATTTTATGCCTATCGGTCTTTATAAGGACACTGAAATTACAAGGATCTCTAATTTTAGCAACTGTTATTGCTTAATTAATTATGACCTCGAAACCGACGGTTCCTATTTGATGAACACGTATCTATACTAGTGACCTTCGTGACGGATATACCACACCTATATATTGTTATAATCGTTTGTCCCCATAGAAACTTTTGTTGAGTGACTCATCAACTATCCAGCTGAATCTCATGTACGAAAGTCGATGATTCTATAAAAGTCAAGAAAAATATGTAAAGTACGCTCCATTCTTATCGCATTCACTAGTAGAGTGCGATTATCAGTCATAATATTCCCAGATGTATCCATTGCCGTCAAGTCATATGCATTAGAAGGATGCTGAGGTTACAATGAATAATATTGGCGGAAAGAAAAAAGAAAAGTAGGAGTTTTGAGAAAAGTGGGGGATCGAAGTAAATCCATGAAGCATCATCTTATTGCCATTTTTTTTAATGAAAAGAAAATCTAGACCACCCGATGTATTTACAAGTACCGAATTGCAGTAAGTAGTGACTTCGATATATACGATCTTATGCCTATCGGTATATATGATGACCACCCGGTCGATACCACCTGATGTACTTACAAGTACCGGATAGCAGTAAGTAGTGACTTTGATATATATGACTTTATGACTATCGGTCTTTATGAGGACACTGAAATTACAAGGATCTCTAATTTTAGCAACTGTTATTGCTTAATTAATTATGACCTCGAAATCGACGGTTCCTATTTGATGAACACGTGTCTATATTAGTGACCTTCGTGACGGATAAACCACACCTATATATTGTGATAATCGTTTGTCCCGATGGACACTTTTGTTAAGTGACTCATCAACTATCCAGCTGAATCTCATGTACGAAAGTCGATGCTTCAATAAAAGTCAAGAAGAATATGTAACGTACCCTCCATTTTTATACCATTCAATAGTCAAGTGCGATTATTAGTCATAATATCCCCAGATGTATCCATTGCCTTCCAGTCATATGCATTAGAAGGATGCTGAATTAACATTGAATAATTTTGGCTGATAGAAAATAGAAAAGTAGGAGTTTTAAGAAAGGTGAGCAAATTAAAGTAACTCCATGAAGTGGCAACTTATCGTGATTTTTTTACTGGAAAAAAAATCGAGACCACCCTATGTCCTCACAAGTGCCGAATGGCAGTAAGTAGTGACTTCGATATATACGATTTTATGCCTATCGGTATTTATGCGGACACTTAAATTACAAGGATCTCTAATTTTAGCCACTGTTAGTGTTTAATTAATTATCACCTCGAAATCGATGTTTCCTATTTGATAAACACGCGTCTTTACTAGTGACTTTCGTGACGGATATACCACACCTATATGTTGTGATAATTGTCTGTCCCCATAGGCACTTTTGTTAGCCGAGTCATCAACTATTCAGCTGAATCTCATGTACGAAAGTCGATGATTTTTATCCCATTCAATTTTTGCGGACAGAAAATAGAAAAGTTAGAGTTTTGAGAAAAGTGGGGGATCAAAGTAACTCCATGAAACGGTATCATATTGCCATTTTCTTTCTAATGCAAAGAAAATCTAGACCACCCGATTTCTTCACAAGTACCGAATAGAAGTAAGTAGTGACTTCGATATATACGATTTCATGCCTATCGGTATTTATGAGGACCACCCGATCGATACCACTTGATGTCCTCACAATTACCGAATAGCAGTAAGTAGTAACTTTGATATATACGATTTTATGCCTATCGGTATTTATGAGGACACTGAAATTACTAGGGTCTGTAATTTAAGCCACTGTTATTGCTTAAATAATTAACACCGCGAAACCGACGGTTTCTATTTGATGAACACGTGCGTATAGTAGAGATCTTCGTGACGGATATACCACACCTATATCCTGTGATAATCGTCTGTCCCCATAGGCACTTTTGTTAGGTAAGTCATCAACTATCCAGCTGAATCTCATGTACGAAAGTCGATGATTTTTATCCCATTGACTAGTCAAGTGCGATTAATAGTCATAAAATCCTTTGATGTATCCATTGCCCTCAAGTCACATGCAATAGAAGGATGCTGAATTAACATTAAATAATTTAGGTGGACAGAAAATATGATAGAAAAGTAGAAGTTTTGAGAAAAATGGAGGATCAAAGTAACTCCATGAAGCGGCATCTTATTGCCATTTTTTTTTTTAAAGAAAGAAAATCTAGACCTCCCGATGTCCTTACAAGTACGGAATAGCAGTGAGTCGATGATTCAATAAAAGTCAAGAAAAATACGCAATGTACGCTCAATTTTTATACCACTCGCTAGTCAAAAGCGATTACTAGTCATAATATCTCCAGATGTATCCATTACCCTCAAGTCATATGCATTAGAAGGATGCTGAATTAACATTGAATAATATTGGCGGAAAGAAAATAGAAAAGTAGGAGTTTTGAGAAAAGTGGGGGATCGAAGTAAATCCATGAAGCGGCATCTTATTGCTATTTTTTTTAATGAAAAGAAAATCTAGACCACTCGATGTCCTTACAAGTACCGAATAGCAGTAAGTAGTGACTTCGATATATACGATCTTATTCCTATCGGTATTTATGAGGACCACCCGATCGATACCACCTGATGTCTCTACAAGTACCGAATGGCAGTAAGTAGTGACTTCGATATATACGATTTTATGCCTATCGGTCTTTATGAGGACACTGAAATTACAAGGATCTCTAATTTTAGCAACTGTTATTGCTCAATAAATTATGACCTCGAAACCGACGGTTCCTATTTGATGAACACGTGTCTATACTAGTGACCTTCGTGACGGATATACCACACCTATATATTGTGATAATCGTTTGTCCCCATAGACACTTATGTTAAGTGACTCATCAACTATCCAGCTGAATCTGATGTACGAAAGTCGATGATTCAATAAAAGTCAAGAAAAAGTGGGGGATCGAAGTAACTCCATGAAGTCGCATCTTATTGCCATTTTTTTCAATGGAAAGAAAATCTAAACCCCCCGATGTCCTCACAAGTTCCGAGTAGCAGTGAGTAGTGACTTCGATATATACGATCTTATGCCTATCGGTATTTATGAGAACCACCCGATCGATACCACCTGATGTCCTTACAAGTACCGAATGACAGTAAGAAGTGACTTCGATATATACGATTTTATGCCTATCGGTATTTATGCGGACACTTAAATTACAAGGATCTCTAATTTTAGCCACTGTTAGTGTTTAATTAATTAACACCTCGAAACCGACGTTACCTATTTGATGATCACGTGTCTATACTAGTGAACTTTGTGACGGATATACCACACCTATATATTGTGATAATCGTTTGTCCCCATACGCACTTTTGTTAAGTGAATCATCAACTATCCAGCTGAATCTCATGTACGAAAGTCGATGATTTTTATCCCATTCACTAGTCAAGTGCTATTGATAGACATAATATCCTCTGATGTATCCATTCCCCTTAAGTCATATGCATTAGAAGGATGCTGAATTAACATTGAATAACATTGGCGGACAGAAAATAGAAAAGTGGGAGTTTTGAGAAAAGTGGGGGATCAAAGTAACTCCATGAAGTGGCATCTTTTTGCCTTTTTTTCAATAGAAAGAAAATCTAAACCCCCCTCACATGGATGTCCTCACAAATTCCGAATAGCAGTAAGTGGTGGCTTCGATATATTTGATCTTATGCCTATCGGTATTTATGATGACCACCCGGTCTATACCACCTGATGTACTCACAAGTACCGAATAGCAGTAAGTAGTGACTGATATATATGATATAATGCCTATCGGTCTTTTTGAGGACACTGAAATTACAAGGATCTCTAATTTTTGCAACTGTTATTGCTTAATTAATTTTGACCTCGAAACCGACGGTTCCTATTTGATGAACACGTGTCTATACTAGTGACCTTCGTGACGGATATACCACACCTATATATTGTGATAATCGTTTGTCCCCATAGACACTGTTGTTAAGTGACTCATCCACTATCCAGCTGAATCTCATGTACGAAAGTCGATGATTTTGATCCCATTCACTAGTCAAGTGCCATTGATAGTCATAATATCCTCTGATGTATCCATTCCACTTAAGTCATATGCATAAGAAGGATGCTGAATTAACATTGAATAATATTGGCGGACAGAAAATAGAAAAGTAGGAGTTTTTAGAAAAGTGGGGGATCAAAGTAACTCCATGAAGTGGCATCTTTTTGCCATTTTTTTTAAGAGAAAGAAATTCTAAACTCCCCTCACATGGATGTCCTCACAAGTTCCGAATAGCAGTAAGTGGTGGCTTCGATATATTTGATCTTATGCCTATCGTATTTATGAGAACGGTATTTATGAGAACCACCCGATCGATAACACCTGATGTACTTACAAGTACCGAATGGCAGTAAGTAGTGACTTTTATATATATGATTTTATGCCTATCGGTCTTTATGAGGACACTGAAATTACAAGGATCTCTAATTTTAGCAACTGTTATTGCTTAGTTAATTATGACCTCGAAACCGACGGTTCCTATTTAATGAACACGCGTCTTTACTAGTGACTTTCGTGACGGATATACCACACCTATATATTGTGATAATTGTCTGGCCTCATACGCACTTTTGTTAGGTGAGTCATCAACTATCCAGCTGAATCTCATGTACGAAAGTCGATGATTCAATAAAAGTCAAGAAAAATATGTCACGTACGCTCCATTTTTATACCATTCGCTAGTCAAAAGCGATTACAAGTCATAATATATCCAGATGTATCCATTACCCTCAAGTCATATGCATTAGAAGGATGCTGAATTAACATTGAATAATATTGGCGGAAGGAAAATAGAAAAGTAGAAGTTTTGAGAAAAGTGGGGTATCGAAGTAAATCCATGAAGCGGCATCTATTGCCATTTTTTTTAATGAAAAGAAAATCTAGACCACCCGATGTCCTTACAAGTACTGAATATCAGTAAGTAGTGACTTCGATATATACGATCTTATGCCTATCGGTATTTATGATGACCACCCAGTCTATACCACCTGATGTACTTACAAGTACCGAATGGCAGTAAGTAGTGACTTTGATATATATGATTTCATGCCTATCGGTCTTTATGAGGACACTGAAATTACAAGGATCTCTAATTTTAGCAACTGTTATTGCTAAATTAATTATGACCTCGAAACCGACGGTTCCTATTTGATGAACACGTGTCTATACTAGTGACCTTCGTGACGGATATACCACACCTATATATTGTGATAATCGTTTGTCCCCATAGACACTTATGTTAAGTGACTCGTCAACTATCCAGCTGAATCTGATGTACGAAAGTCGATGATTCAATAAAAGTCAAGAATAATATGTAACGTACGATCCATTCTTATCCCATTCACTAGTAAAGTGCGATTATTCGTCATAATATCCCCAGATGTATCCATTGCCCTCAAGTCATATGCATTAGCAGGATGCTGAATTAACATTGAATAATTTTGGCGGACAGAAAATAGAAAAGCAGGAGTTTCGAGAAAAGTGGGGGATCGAAGTAACTCCATGAAGTCGCATCTTATTGCAATTTTTTTCAATGGAAAGAAAATCTAAAGCCCGCGATGTCCTCACAAGTTCCGAATAGCAGTGAGTAGTGACTTCGATATATACGATCTTATGCCTATCGGTATTTATGCGGACACTTAAATTACAAGGATCTCTAATTTTAGCCACTGTTAGTGTTTAATTAATTCACACCTCGAAACCGACGTTACCTATTTGATGATCACGTGTCTATACTAGTGAACTTCGTGACGGATATACCACACCTATATTTTGTGATAATCCTTTGTCCCCATACGCACTTTTGTTAGGTGAATCATCAACTATCCAGCTGAATCTCATGTACGAAAGTCGATGATTTTTATCCCATTCACTAGTCAAGTGCCATTGATAGTCATAATATCCTCTGATGTATCCATTCCCCTTAAGTCATATGCATTAGAAGGATGCTGAATTAACATTGAATAACATTGGCGGACAGAAAATAGAAAAGTGGGAGTTTTGAGAAAAGTGGACGATCAAAGTAACTCCACGAAGTGGCATCTTTTTGCCATTTTTTTTAAGGGAAAGAAAATCGAAACCCCCTTCACATGGATGTCCTCACAAGTTCCGAATAGCAGTAAGTGGTGGCTTCGATCTATTCATCTTATGCCTATCGGTATTTATAAGGACCACCCGATCGATACGACCTGATGTCCTTACAAGTACCGAATGGCAGTAAATAGTGACTTCGATATATACGATTTTATACCTATCGGTATTTATGCGGACACTTAAATTACAAGGATCTCTAATTTTAGTCACTGTTAGTGTTTAATTAATTATCACCTCGAAATCGATGTTTCCTATTTGATGAACACGCGTCTATACTAGTGAACTTCGTGACGGATATACCACATCTATATATTGTGATAATCGTTTGTCCCCATACGCACTATTGTTAGGTGAGTCATCAACTATCCAGCTGAATCTCATGTACGAAAGTCGATGATTTTTATCCCATTCACTAGTCAAGTGCCATTGATAGTCATAATATTTTCTGATGTATCCATTCCACTTAAATCATATGCATAAGAAGGATGCTGAATTAACATTGAATATTATTGGCGGACAGAAAATAGAAAAGTAGGAGTTTTGAGAAAAGTGGGGGATCAAAGTAACTCCATGTAGTAGCATCTTTTTGCCATTTTTTTTAAGAGAAAGAAAATCTAAACTCCCTTCACATGGATGTCCTCACAAGTTCCGAATAGCAGTAAGTGGTGGCTTCGATATATTTGATCTTATGCCTATCGGTATTTATGAGGACCACCCGATCGATACCACCTGATGTCCTTACAAGTACCGAATGGCAGTAAGTAGTGACTTCGATATATACGATTTTATGCCTATCGGTATTTTTGCGGACATTTAAATTACAAGGATCTCTAATTTTAGCCACTGTTAGTGTTTAATTAATTATCACCTAGAAATCGATGTTTCCTATTTGATGAACACGCGTCTTTACTAGTGTCTTTCGTGACGGATATACTACACCTATATATTGTGATAATTGTCTGGCCTCATAGGATATACCACGCCCATATATTGTGATAATCGTCTGTCCCCCTACGCACTTTTGTTAGGTAAGTCATCCACTATCCAGCTGAATTTCATGAACGAAAGTCGATCATTTTTATCCCATTGACTAGTCAAGTGCGATTATTGGACATAAAATTCTCTGATGTATCCATTGCCCTCAAGTCACATGCAATAGACGGATGCTGAATTAACATTGAATAACATTGGCGGACAGAAAATAGAAAAGTGGGAGTTTTGAGAAAAGTGGACGATCAAAGTAACTCCATGAAGTGGCATCTTATTGCCGATTTTTTTAATGGAAAGAAAAACTAGACCAACCGATTTCTTTACAAGTACCGAATAGAAGTAAGTAGTGACTTCGATATATACGATTTCATGCCTATCGGTATTTATGAGGACCACCCGATCGATACGACTTGATGTCCTCACAATTACCGAATGGCAGTGAGTAGTAATTTTGATATATACGATTTTATGCCTATCGGTATTTATGAGGACACTGAAATTACTAGGGTCTGTAATTTAACCCACAGTTATTGCTTAATTAATTATGACCTCGAAACCAACGCTTCCTATTTGATGAACACGTGTCTATACTAGTGACTTTCGTGACGGATAAACCACACCTATATATTGTGATAATCGTATGTCCCCATAGGCAGTTTGTTAGGTGAGTCATCAACTATCCAGCTGAATCTCATGTACGAAAGTCGATGATTCAATAAAAGTCAAGAAGAATATGTAACGTACGCTCCATTTTTATACCATTCAATAGTCAAGTGCGATTATTAGTCATAATATCCCCAGATGTATCCATTGCCTTCCAGTCATATGCATTAGAAAGATGCTGAATTAACATTGAATAATTTTGGCTGATAGAAAATAGAAAAGTAAAAGTTTTGAGAAAGGTGAGCAAATTAAAGTAACTCAGTAGTATGTGTACACCTTTGCTCCATCCCACTCCTATCCCCACTCCTTCCCCCACCACGCGGCTACCCCCACCACCTCACTTTTCCACCGCCGCGCTACCCGCTCTGCTTGACCAGTGCCGGTAACATGGAGATGGTAAAGTGAGGTGGTGTGGGTACCTTGGTGAACAAGGAAGAGTAGAGATAAGAGTAGGATGGAGCAAAGGTGTACACATACTTGGAAAAATGAATAAAATTATGTACTCACCACCACCGCAGCTGTTGTAGGCATCTACCCTCCTGCCAAAGCGATTTTAAACTCCTGTCTCTCGAATGTACTCTCTCACACACGCACACACACACACATACACATGCACAGCGTCTTTAATTCATTACTACGTCCTCGTCAAAGCCCTCGTCCACGGCGTCGATATCGTAGCCGATATCTATCTCATCACCGAGGGCTTCTATAATAAACGCAGCCACATCCACGCGTTCACCGTTCGATAAGCGAACCCGCGGAACGTTATCGCCGGCAAGAGGTCGCATCATGACAGCGATCAAGTCATCTCCGCCGCACGCTTCTTCGACGAGCTGCTCGATACCTGCAACATCCACGCGTTCGAGTCCGTATATGGAAAACTCCATGACAAGAACCGGCAGCATACTTGCTAGAGGATCCGGATGAAATAGGTGAGACCAGTCGATGTAAATAGTTTCGCCGAAATCGACTAGCAACACCTCGCAGTACCCATCAAAGTCCGGGTAAACCACTTCCCCGCGGACAACGTTATTGAAACGAGGCACAATACAGGACATGCCGATATGCAACTCCCCAAGTTCAATGGGTCTTCCACGACGTTCCACTAAATACACACTACGCAGGAGTTCTTCCAGCTCGTCGTATGCATCGCACATTTCCTGCGTACGCAGAAACACACTCATTACACTCTCGACAAACATTAATCGGCACCAAAACGCGTCGCTTAAAATCTCCTTGCCGTATCGTGGATACATATTGCTTTTTATTGTTTCCAAGTAGGATGCCAAAGACAGACTAAATGCTCGAGATGCTACTAGAGAGTATCACGGGCATAAAGATAACAACCTCCTATGAATCATAACTAGGTATCCATCACTTTGAATGCAACGAAAGAGGTATTCGAGCATGCATACCCCGGCGCTATGCTCCTCGCAAAGTGCTTGCTCTGCAGTAAAAGATATAGAATATGATCCCTCACAGAGAGAGAGAGAGAAAGACTTCAATTATTATGCTATAAAAATAAGAGACGCAGTAAGATCAGATATTTTTAAACTAACCAATATTTTATGGAAAGCACTTTATACATTTACCGTCGTATGCAACAGCCCTGCAAACACGGTCATCCACGCTCGGAGATTCCTTCACCGTTAATTTTATTTCTATCGCTATATGGAATTAATTTGTATTATCACTCGTAATATTGGTTTTAAATTATTTTACGCTGTGGACGTTGTCATCATAGTGTACTTCTGGAAAAAGAACGAAACAACTATTTAATTGAGCGCACTGATCAATAAAAAACATCGTGTACAGAATAATCGATATTGTCTTACCTGATATGCCACGCCTCATTATACAAAGTTGGCAGCGTTGATGATCTTCTGCTACCGACGACAACTGCGGATGAGGATGTCGGGTGGCCCTTTTCTTTCCCGAAGTTAGCTCTATCTGTACAGTATATGTATCTTCCTCTCGCTCTCCATGACACGAATAACGAACCCTCGGTGTCGGCTCATATGCAGGGGTTGCTCGCTCTGCAAAGCATTTTTTAATTAAAAATAAATATCACATGATTTTAAATTATTTTATATTTTTTACTTACCAAGTTCTGCTGCTTTGCTGCTAATCGACATTGGCACGTATTCCATGATCTGCTGTGTTAATGAAGCAGAGACGAGCGATCCGTCTTCTTTCTAGCGCAGACCTTTGCTGATGCTTCGGTTTTACGACTGTCTCTCTCTCTCTCACTGTGACTGACATCGGCGTATACTTTATAATATTTCGAGCGAAATGTACACTATATACAATTATTTACAACAGTTTCTTTATCACAAATAGCTGCACATACGTAGAATTATTGCGTTCGCGACGCAACACCCGATGCATGATCAGCGATATGACCACGAAACAGCACAATTATTTCGGACAAAATAATTTTTATAAACTCCGTATCCTCTGGCGTTAGCAAGATCGCGATGTGTTCGAGCGCTTCTTCAAAGAAGTCCTTGGAACCGATGATCTCATACGCTACTGCACGAGGCATTTCACTGACAACTATTTTTTCACGGACATATGATACCACCTCGTGCATACACCTCTGAATCGTTTCACTTTTGCTCTCTAGAGCCTGCATATGAATATCAATTCTTCTACTTATTTCGACGAGCATATCAAATGTAGACCGCTGAAGAACAATGTTTGGAGAGTATTTTCGGAAGCGTTTCCGTTTCGATTCTCCAGATTCCTCTTGATTCTCGTATTCCTCATCAACGCTACCGCTTATTTTACCAAATGACACAGCTCTGTGCTGGTAACACGAGGTTAAAAGTGTGTAATGCGTTGTGTGCTCTATGCGGGTATTACACATTTTCTCGGCATCAGTCCCATGAGCTTCGAAATATTGTTGAACGCGAGAAAAATCACTTTTAAACACTCGCCACTCGTCCGCACCGAGTGTAATTCCGGTAAAAGTATTCGACAATATTTTCACCACCGGTGTAAGCGTACACGTAGAGTTCAACTCGAACCCGGCTACGATTATTTTACCAAATGATTTATTTAAACCGTACATAACGGGGTTCACTATATACTGCGATATCGCATGAGACTTAGCACTGTTATTTGCCATTTTTATTGCTTTCCTGTAGACTGTAACTTTTCGAATGAATCGTCGGTCGTGTTCATACTCCGTTTTATACAGATTTCCCCCACCACCTAATTGCATTGCCTCTTCTTTTGATACTGCAAATCATACGCCTGAAAATTGCTAGCCAATATCCTTTGATATTTGTCGCATTCTCCTCAACAGCCTAGTAACAGCAGCAGATATATCCCAAAACTCTTGCATACTCGCGCACACTTATGCGCACACGCACACATTGACATACAGATAATATGTACCATGAAAACTAAATAATATTCGTCGGTGAAATTTGATGATTTTCCTCATGGGCGAGTGCCTTGAAATTAGATGAAAACAATATGACTTTCAGCAGCGAAACTCGATAACTAAGTACATCATCATCGCTAAATATTTCCCTAGGTCTTGCTTTTGTAAAGCGATCGCGTGCGGCCATCTTCTTGGTTAGTCGTATTCATTACATCGTTGCAGTATATGCAGAGAGAGAGAGAGAGAGAGAGAGAGAGAGAGCTTGTTAAAGGAATATATATAAAAGTGAGCCGCTTTGAAAATTCTCTAGTTAATTGTCTGATTTACTGTGGTTACTACTACTACTACTACTGTGACAGCATAATCATGGTCAGAGTGGTAAAGCGCTCATTGATAAGAAAATTGATAGAGTTTATATTGAAGCGTAGACCGTCGTTGCGTTCGCGCTGGGGTAGAAGAAATTTACAGATCACCCTATGGGAACTTCCGACACAGGCGGTTGTTCGTAAAATTCGCGGTATGCTGTGCGAGTGTCATCAGCGCGATTTAGTTGACGCGTATAATATTGGATTGTTTGATAATCAAATAATTATTGATTCGGTGGTGCGTGTTATTCGTCGACGAGGTTGGCTGAATGAGACTGCTCTGCAACCCATACTCAATGAAAGACGTAAGTAATATACAGCGCTAATTACTTTTATTTTATTTCCTTTATTTCATAAGATTTTTATATAGTTCGACGGTATGAGGACGCAGAAATGGGATCCGACACCTATGATTTCGATGAGGAGGGTAGAACCGATTCAGATGATCATAGCAGGGACAACGATGGCGACAGCACCGTAGGGAATCGCTGGATAAATTTTACCCAGCCATTCTGCGGTTATAAACCTACAAACGGTCTTTTCATGGCAGGCCCCTCGAGAGAACCAGATGAATCCGTCGCAGGCCCATCGCGACAATACAGTTCAAACGATGATGCCAGCAGCAATACAGACAGCGAGGAAGAAGAAGAAGAAGAAGAAGAAGAAGAAGAAGAAGAAGAGGAGGAGGAGGAGCAAGAAGAAGAAGAAGAAGAAGAAGAGGAGGAGGAGGAGGAGGAGGAGCAAGACGTAGACGATGACGACGAGGAGGAGGAGGAAGAGGAGGAGGAGGACCCTGTAGATTCAGGTAAGCTTTTAATAATACAACTACGCTGACAAAAATAAAAAAATTACGCGGATAATAATAGTAAAATGAAAAAGCAGGGTACGAGACGGACCCAAACGTTTTTCGCTTTGCACGATTCACTGTGCCGAGACCGCCGACAATCGAGTTGGTTTACGAAATGCGTCGGCGGTTCCCGGGTGCAGTCGACGGATTCGAGGACTAGAAGCAAATATAAGTTTGTAATTCTTACGTTACACGAATTATATGCATAGTATATAGCCAGCGACAAACAAAAATTTAAAGTAAATTAAATAAAAATTCTAATAAATGGTTTAATTATACCTGCAGGTGGACAGACCGGCGATGGAAGGACTGTTGCACGGGGTGGTGATATTTTGCCTCCTGGTGAACGTTTCGGTATCGACAACGAGCAGAGACGTTATTTTTCACGCTTTAGGATGCAGGGTCGAGAGACAGATTTTTATTTTCGTCAGCCACCGGTCGGTATCGATCATCTGACATGGTTCGAGGGAGGTGTACGAGATGTTCTCACACGTCTTACAGAATCGTGCGAAGGACATGATTATGTGGGTATGACTCTGAGCGTACCGTCTTTTGCGCAAGGACCTGTATGGTTATCATTTCGACCAGCTCGTGACATCGTTCCCGACGATATATGGCGACTAATTAATAGTGTAGCTCAGAGCGCGCGCGAATTTCGAATAGACGCTGGTACATGTAGAATGACGACGTGTATAGTACGAGGCGTCGAAGGAGCCGGTGTGGGCACTAGGCTTACACACGAGTCTATAGCAAAAAAGTCAATTTTACGCATAAGTAATCGCGATAATTTGTGTCTACAACGATCCCTTGTCACTGCCCGAGCGCATGCCGAACGCGGTCAAATACGTACGGGTGTGCTACACAGACGATGGTGTCAAATTCGGAACGGGCTTCGAGGTGCGCAATATACAGCGGCGATAGAGCTCACACGTAATGCAGGGGTAACGACACCGTCTAGGGGGTGTGGTGCGCGCGAAATTCAGCTCTTTCAGGAGTACTTGGTTCACGAGGGTATAGCGATTGTTGTTTATGAATTTCTCACCTTCGGAAAACGCGTTCCGGCTCTGTACGATGGGCGAAAATACGTACTCACTGCAACAGGTAAAATTAATCATACACTCTTTATTCTCTATTACGAGCGTTCTCATCACTATCAACCGATATTAAATCTCGCCGGTGCGCTAGGTAGTCGGGGGTTCTGCACGCAATGTAATTCCAAGTATATTCGAGTACTCGAGCATCGATGTAGCTATCAATGTGCTCGCTGTAAATCCACTTATTGCAACGGTAATAGAGACTCTCAGCCTGAGTATTGCGCAGACTGTAATCGTTCGTTCTTTGGTGCTTTTTGCCTCGCTCATCACAAGAGTGAGGGCTCCGCGGGTATCACGTCTCGTAAATATAGACGGTACAGCGTCTGTAACGCATTGAAAATCTGTAGAGGCTGCTCGCGTATGATTAAAACCACAGATAAAAAGATGCATGTATGTGGTATATCGTTTTGTACTACATGCAAACAAACGCGGCCGACTACGCATGCATGTTTTATAGCACCTCTTAAGAAATCAGATGCGCAAAAGGAGAAGAAAAAAGACAAGTCTTGCACGAGATTTTTATTTTATGATTTTGAGACGCAGCAACACGCGCAATTGCATGATGATAAATCGACACGAATTCACGAACCGAATTTATGTGTCGTACAATGCGTATGTATGGCATGTCTGGATATCACAGATATAGAGACAGATTGTGCTAACTGTGGTAAACGTGAATTCGTGTTTATCGATGATCCTGTTGGGGATCTCGTAAAATTGGCATTATCGCAAAAATTTAAAAAGACCATCTGCATCGCCCATAATGCTAGAGGTTTCGACGCACAATTTATTCTACGGTATTTAATCGAGGTGCAAAAAACACAGCTGCCCTCTCTGATTATGAACGGTACGAAGATTGTCTCGATGAAAATTGGCGATGTCGTTTTTCTCGATAGTCTAAACTATTTACCCATGGCTCTTAGTGCTTTACCTAAGGCCTTTGGTTTCGCTGATGAGATGGCAAAAGGTACATTTCCCCATTTATTCAACACACCGGAATATCAGAATTACTCAGGTCCTCTGCCGGCTTTGCATTTTTACTCACCCGATACCATGTTCTCAGCGGATCGCGAGCGCTTTTTAAAATGGTATGAGGAAGAATCGAGTCGCGTAGATTATAAATTTGATTTTGCGACGCAATTTGTGCAATATTGTCGTACAGATGTTACGGTTTTGAGACGAGCGTGTTTAGCTTTTCGAGAGTTACTTATACGTTGTGGGAGCGTGTGCCCCTTTACAGAAGCATGCACGATAGCATCAGCATGTATGAGAGTATTTCGAAAGAATTTTCTACAGAAAGATCGCATTGCGGTGTTACCACCAGGAGGATATCGCTGGGGCGATAAGCAATCGCGCAAGGCCGTCGTATGGCTCGTATGGCTCGAGCGTGAGCTCAACTGCGTTATCGCTCATGCTGGACGCACGAGAGAGTATCGCCCTCCGGCCGGTCTACCGGCCGTGGACGGTTACTACGTGGATGCGGGGGTCCATCACGTTCTTCAATTTCATGGCTGCTTTTGGCATGGTTGTCCACGATGTTATCGCGTGAATAGAGATGCTCGAACTAAATTCGGTGATACAATGGATGAGCGATACGAGCGTACCATTCTTATTTCCGGGCGAATCAGATCGAAAGGGTACACTCTAACCGAAATATGGGAATGCGATTTTGACAGATTACTCGAGAATAACGAGGAAATGTCGATATACGTGAAAAATCACGCCATGGTCAAGCAGGCGCCTCTCGAACCACGCGATGCATTCTTTGGCGGTCGAACGGAAAATTTTGTAAGCTTGTACGACGTCGCGAACGGGGAGCAGATACGCTATGTGGATGTTTGCTCGCTGTATCCGTGGGTATGTAAGAATGGAAAATATCCCGTTGGACACCCGAAATTGTACGTAGGTGACGAGTGTCGAGAACTCGTAGGACTTGAAAACGATCTAAGTGTCGTCGAGGGTCTCGTGAAGTGTACCGTGCTGGCACCGCGCGATTTGTATATACCCGTACTGCCTGTTCGCATGCATGGGAAACTACTGTTCCCCCTGTGTAGAACGTGCTGTACAGATATGGACACATCCGAGGTTTGTACACACGATGACACGACTGAGCGAGCGTTTGACGGCACATGGGTCGTGGACGAACTGAGAAAAGCTGTGTCGCTCGGATATAAAGTGACGCGTATCTATGAAATTTGGCAATACGTTGTTACGCAGTATGACTCGACAACGCGACGAGGCGGTCATTTTGCCGAGTACATCGATACATTCCTAAAAATAAAACAGGAGGCGAGTGGTCCGCCAACAGAGTGTAACGATGACGAGGAAGCAATAGAGCGTTTTATAGCATTGTACAAGGAGTCTGAGGGTGTATATCTCGAGCGAAGTGCTTTGCAGCCAAATCCGGGTTTACGTTCACTAGCGAAATTGGCTCTTAATTCATTCTGGGGAAAGTTTGGTCAACGAGAGAATCTCACGAAAACCGTTATCGTCTTCACGCGCGCGGAGTTAATGAATTTACTAACGAGTCCGGAGATTGAGGTGACGGGGATGCTACCGGTTAATCACAAGATTATGTATGTAAACTATGTGAGCAACCGCGATGCTATCCAACCATCACCGACATCAAACGCCGTGATTGCAGCATACACGACGGCACAGGCACGCCTAAAATTATACAGTTATCTTGAGGGGCTCGGGCGGCGAATATTGTACTGCGATACGGACTCCTGTATTTACGTGAGCCATCCCGGTGGTAACGAGTATGAGCCACCAATCGGTCAATTTCTAGGAGATCTTACGGATGAATTAAGTGAATACGGGCCTGGTAGTTATATAACTTCGTTCGTTTCGGGTGGACCAAAATTTTACGCATACCTTGTCCGTAAACCCGACGGTACGATTATTGAAAAATGTAAAGTGAAGGGTATCACGCTAAACTTTGCGAATAGCCGTCACGTAAATTATAACGCATTACGATCTTTCGTGACAGGAGCAAGGAGCGTACCTATTATTTTAAAATTCGACGCTATTCGACGTACGGAATTTCATCATGTAGTAACGCGTAAAGAAACGAAATCATGCGAGCCTGTTAACACGAAGCGAAAACGGCACGGGCTGTACTCTACTGTACCGTATGGCTATTGTGAAACACGCTAATTAGTATAACGCAAAAAGTATATAGTTTTACGGGTGAATTCGCGATATTTAAAAATAATCTTTTTGTCTAATTTCATGTAACATATTTACTGTGTACAATACATTGAAAAATTGATTTATCATGTATAAAATCGTTATCGGATCGTTCTTTTTGTGCTGCTATTCGTAACAGTAGCTGCTATCTCTCTACCGTTCCCTTTTGTGCTGACTTTCTCATCGTTGATTCCTTTTGTCCCGTCTTTCTTATCGAGTGTTTCCTTTTGTTCTGGCTTTCTAGTGCCACATCCGTGGATATAATATCGTTGTTTAGAATTTGATGATTCGTAAAATTTGTATATAGAGATGTATGCATAGTGAAATAAAAATATTGCTTTATTTGTGAGAAATATAAAAATTATCGTTATTTAATATACATACAGCGTAAACGCCAGCTTATACCGCGGGCCCGCGCCTCATCAGCTAGTGCAGGCGCGCCGCGTCTTATCAGCTCTTTAAGGCCGCGAAAATAGCTGATGCCGCGGGGTCGCCGCCGCCGCCGCCGCCGCCGCAGCCGCAGCCGCGGTATAAGCTTATTTAAGAGTATGCTGATTGATTTTGATAGACACTCATCGATATGGATACACGTTGGAAACATCCGTGGACAGCTGTGATAAGCGGTCCTACGGGATGTGGTAAAACATATTTTGTAAAAAAATTCTTTAAATACATGCGCGAAATGACGGATGTCCCGTTCGAGCGTATACTTTTTTATTACTCAGAGTGGCAGTCCGGGTATTCAGAGTACGGTGATAAAATCGAATTTCGCGAGGGTTTACCGCAAGCAGTAGACTACTCGAATGACGCAAGACCTAAACTTGTGGTCATTGACGATCTAATGCGCGAGGCATCCAACAATACTGTGGTCGATCTTTTCACCAAGGGTAGCCATCATAAAAATCTTAGTGTCATTTTCATCACGCAAAATCTCTTCCATCAGGGTCACGGGCAGCGCGATATCTCCTTAAACGCTAATTATATCATTGTCTTCAAAAATCCGCGAGATCGCGCGCAAATTCAGCACCTAGCCCGCCAGGTATGTCCCGAGAATCCGCGATTTTTGCAGGAAGTATATTTCGATGCAACAGCCGCACCGCACGGCTATCTATTATTCGACTTGAAACAATCGACGCCTGATAATTGTCGATTTCGCGCCTGTATATTTCCCGATGACCAATACCATTACGTTTACGTGCCTCAAAAAGCAATAAAAGTTCGCGATGCATCGCGCGATGTACCAGTAATGCGCTTGTAATGGCGTTGCGCGGACCTCTCGATAAAAAGCAGATAATTATATTGCAAGCGTTGTGTTATCTGAAGCAAGAGCAACGACGTGCAATTTTGCGCAAAGCAGATGTAGCGCTTGTACGCTGTATATGCGAGTGTGCTCTAAACGTTTTACAGGGAAACGTGAGTCTGAACAACGTGCAAAAGAATCATCTTCGGAGGCACGCGACAATTCTTCGACGACTAGCCGCCAAAAGGGGAAATTGGAGCGGTAAGAGGAAGATCATCGTCGAGCACTGTGTCGGATTTCTCAAGTTGCTTCTTGCGCCTGTCTTGGCCTACGCAAGACATGGAGTATGCCAGAAAGATGGTACTTATTCCTCATGATAACATACAACGTCTCGCTGGACTCGCCACTACTGCCGCTGCTGCTACTACTACTACTACTACTAGTGTAGACCCGCTGCCTTCCGTACAGACTACCGGTACGCCATTATCGCGCCTCGACTCTGAGCTGAGTGAAATTCTAAACTCTCACTCGTACAAGAGCGAGAGAGAGAAGTGGATAGCGTACCAACAGGTTTTACAGCGTTATCTTCACATGGTCGAATACGATAATGCCGTACCGAATATTTCATCAAAACGAAAAGTAGCAACACTCGATAGCCACGAGAATAAATCCGACGACGATTTAATGAACAAAGTTAAATCGCGGCTCAATGACACACTTATTATCGATAGCGTACCAAAAAAATTTAAATCTAAAGCAATATCGTTGCTTCGCAATTTGCATCGCAGCGCCGTTGGTAAAAAAATGACATGGGATCGTAACGGCGTTGTTTCCATAGACGGCAGAAGAATTTCAAATTCCAATATCGTTGATCTTGTTAACGATGCTATGCGAGCTAGAAAACGCGAGTAACCCATCGGACGATCTCACTTTGCCAAACTCCTGCGAGCGATACAGATGCCGCGTGAATTTATCGGTAACCCCGCGTTACTACACAAGCCTACACCTACATCATCGTCGACACCACAGCGGCGTCTTATTTTACCGCGCGAAAACGATAGTAGCAGCAGCAGCAACGGTAGCAACAACAACAACAACGACGACGACGAGGCCGAGACCGCACACTCAAACAGAGATTTAATGCTCACGGCTGAAAACGACATCATCGAGGGGGAGGAGGGGAATGAAGAAGAGGACGAACAATTGCAAAACTTTGCACAGGTAGAATATCGACCACCCACACAGTTAGAAAAGAAAAAGAAAAAGCATCCATTTAACTGGTCATCGCTAAAATTATGAAAATTCTTCAAAAAATCTATTATGACACCGCTCATCCTGCTTCCTATTCTCGAGCAAAAAATTTGGCCCAGGTGGATCGTAGAGTAGCGCGAAAAAATGTTTTACCATGGCTCGAGACACAGGATTCATATAACATGCATCGCCTCGTACGACGACGATTTCCCCGTCGTACGTACAGTGTGAGTAATATAGACGATGTATGGGAGGCTGATTTAGCTGATCTTCGCTCGATAGCCACGTACAACGATGGGTACGCGTATCTGCTTGTTGTTATTGATGTGTTGAGCAAATACGCGTGGGTCGAGGCTTTGCGTGACAAAACGAGCGCAAACGTGGCCCGCGGTCTCACACGCATACTCGCGCGCAGTAACAATCGTCGCCCTCAACAATTGCAAACTGATCGAGGCAAAGAATTTATCGGCGCACCGTTTCAGCAAATTCTCAAGAAAAAGAATATCGATTTTCGCGCTGCTCGTAACCCTGATATAAAAGCCTCGATTGCCGAACGCTTTAATCGAACAATAAAAGAGCGAATGTGGCGCTACTTTACATACACGCGAAATAAGCGTTACATCGATGTTTTACAAAATTTTTTATATGCTTATAATCACACTAGACACAGCGGAACGCGTATTCCTCCGAGCGAGGTAACCCTCGAAAATGCCTCTATAGCCCGAGACAATTTAGCACGGCGTTACGAGCGTAACGCGAAAAAAATTAAAAAGCCTAAATACAGCGTCGGTGACTTGGTACGTATCAGTACAGCTAAAGCAGCTTTCGTGAAAGGATACGAGCGTGGTTGGAGTAACGAATTATTCAAGATTCAACGAATATCGGTGAATCGAGAGCCATTCGTGTATATTTTACACGATCTGAATAACGAGACTATCGACGGTATTTTCTACGAGGCAGAATTATCACGAGTACGAGCGCCTCCGTCATCCGAGAAGACGGAAGAGAAGAAGAGGACAAAGAAGAAGAAGAAGAACGCTCGGGATCATCGTCCGTGATAAATATGAGCTCCAAGGATAGCTCTTTCTTTGTCGTACTACCGAGCAACAGTAGTATGCAGTATTTTCCGGATAATACGACGACGAAATTTATTACAAAACTACCACGTCAGATACGCCTGCACGGAGAATGGGCTGTTTCTCTTGTGGAAATTGCTTATCCGATGACTCTTTTACATGTTCCTACTGTAGAAAATCTCGTAACTTTTGAGGATGGTGATTATGATTTATCGGGTTTAAATCTTTTAACACGGAGGAGCACTGATAGAGACCAAGTAGCACCTGGTGTATATCGCTCTATAGACGCTCTTTTGGAGAGTATAAATCAGTTACCTCACGTGGCCGATCATTTGCGCTTTAAATCGCTTCCGAGCGGGCAGGTCGAAGTGGCACGCGTATGCGACGATCTACGCTACCACGACTTTCGCGTATCGCCCGCTATCGCAAGGCTACTAGGATTCTCAGAAGAGGCTTGTAGCCCCGTAATGATAGAACCGCATTGCGAATACACAGGGTCGAGGCCTGCATCTCTCACCGGTGCTATACCGGGCAGCATGTTTTTATACACAGATATCTGCGAGAGCTATATTACAGGCGATGTACAAACACCCCACTTACGAGTTGTTCCCATTGATACTGATGACTGTCCGTATGGTTCGATAAAAATTAAATCTTTTTCAACGCCACGATATATACCTCTCTTGCGCAATAATTTACACACTATCGAGATCGATATAAGAGACGAATTTGGGGATCCTATACCATTCGAGCAGGGAACGTTGACTGTGACACTACATTTCAAAAGGTCCCGCGATTGATTACACCACTATGGATGATATTGACAGTGTGCAGCACGGATGGGGTCGTCGTGGGTACGGTGGTATTAGCCATGTTTATATCGGAACACCTAATCAGCGAGGACACGGTATCGGTAGCTTTCTCGGGGGCCTGTTTCGTCGAGTGTTACCGCTTTTAAAGAAGGGCGCTAAAGCAGTTGGAAAAGAGGCGTTGCGTGCTGGTGTAAACGTGGCCGGTGATATCCTCGATAGAAATACAGCTGTGAAAGATGCTATTCGCGAGAGAGCGCGAGAATCAGGCAGTAATCTCAAACGCAAAGCCTCTGAAAAAATTGACACTCTCATGCGGGGGTCTGGTTATAAAAAGCGCAAAATTTCACGTACTCCTCATTCATCGAACGAACGTAAACCACGACGTATCTCTCGTAAAAATAAAAGTGTAATAAAGAGAAAAACAATAAAGAAGAAGAAGAATAATAAGAACAATAAGAAGAAGAAGACGCGTCAACGAACAGTTGCAGATATTTTTGGATAGCTGAAACAAGATGGCTTTTCTACATGCGCACTCGTGCGAGTGTCTTAAATCGGAACTTGAATTATTTTCACTCCCACCGACGCAAACTACTATCGAAGGCTCCAATTGGGTGTATTACAAACCAATATCTTCGCTAACAGATGATTCACCGATTGAATTTGTTATCCCCGGACAGGGTGATGAGTATATCGATCTCGCGCATACTATGCTTAGTCTGAGAGTGAAAATAACATCTCCTACCGTTACGGAAATTGCCGCGGACACATCGTCGAAAGTAAGTGCGGGCCCTGTAAACAATCTCTTGCATTCTATGTTTAATCAGGTGGATGTATACCTGAATCAAAAATTAGTTTCACCTCCAAATAATGCCTACGCTTATCGAGCGTACATAGAAACACTTTTGAATTACGGTCCAGCAGCAAAAAATTCGCATCTCACGAGCGTTCTCTGGTACGACGATACGCCTGGGAAAATGGATGATATAACATCGGAAAATACGGGGCTTGCGAAGA
The DNA here is from genome assembly GCA_963942595.1 of Cylloceria caligata. NCBI lineage: Eukaryota > Metazoa > Arthropoda > Insecta > Hymenoptera > Ichneumonidae > Cylloceria > Cylloceria caligata. The sequence goes on from OZ012703.1 coordinate 28,257,066, forward strand.
GAAAACAATTTTTAAATGTCGAAAAAACTGTAGACTTGCTCGGTCATCTGCATTGCGATATATTCAATCAGGAGCGGTTCCTATTAAACGGTGTCGAGATGCGTCTACGGCTGGTTCGGTCTAGAGATTCATTTTGTCTTGTGGGGAATACAAAGAATGGTCAATGCGGCTTAAAGATTCTCGAGGCATCGCTTCTCGTTCGTAGAACAAAAATAGCTCCTGGTGTGCTGCTCTCACATGCTAGAACTCTGGCAAAATCTACGGCTAAATATCCTCTTACGAGAGTCGAGGTAAAAGCCGTTTCAATACACTCGGGTGTTCATGGAGAGACTATCGATAATATCGTGTTAGGTCAGTTGCCGAAGCGTATAATTATCGGTTTTGTCGATAACAAAGCGTTTAACGGTGACTTCAGTATGAATCCGTTCAATTTCCAAAATTACAAGATAAATTATCTCTCGTTGTATGTAGATGGTGCTCAAATACCTTCGAAACCGTTACAACCTGATTTCACGAAAAATCATCTATATGTGGATGCTTTTCAAACGTTGTTTTCGGGCACTGGAATACATTTCTTGAACGACGGTAATTCGATCGATCGCGATAATTATCGCGATGGATACTGTCTGTTTGCTTTTGATTTGACACCCGATCTTTCGGCGAACAGCAATACACATTGGAATTTAATAAAGCACGGTAGTGTGAGAATAGAGGTACGATTTGAGGATGCGCTTGCTTCAACGATAAATTGTGTAGTCTACGCGGAATATGATAATGTCCTTGAAATTGATGCCTCTCGGCAGGTAATGGTGGATTTTACCGGATAAGCGAAAATGTGCTGATGTCGGCATAAAATTATTTCGTGTTAAGACACGTAGAAGCGTGTCCGCGAGTAACTAATCAGTCGAACTCGGTCATCTGTACGGATTAGACGCGAAAATGGATATCGTCGTGGATATACAGGGAATGCGTGGTAAAGACTCGGAATTTATTCCGAAAGAAATTGCCGTGGTAGCAGTGGATAGACCGTACTCTGCTCATTGGATCGTTGCACCGCCGTGTCACTTTGCCGAATTACCACAGCAATCGAGAAGCCAGAATAATTTTCTCTCGAAATATTTTCACGGTATGGAGTGGTACGAGGGCGATGTGAGCTGTAAACAGGTATACGCTAACTTGCGTGAAATTTCGCGAAAATCAAGACGCATCTATACGCGCGGTCACGAGAAGGCTATACTTCTTTGCGATATCACGAGTCGTGAAATTTCCAACCTGGAGGATGAGGAGGGCGCCCCATCGTACACATTTATGCCGAAATCTTTGCGAAAATGCTTCAGACACGCTATGATAAACGATACAGCGTCTTCGCATTGTGCAATGCGCCAGGCTTTCCAAATAAAAAATTGGCTTCGCGAACATCCATTTAAAGGAGAATCATACATGGATGTTTGGTCAGCAGACGAAGAGGAAGAGAATAAAAAAGAGGAGAAATCTTCATCGTGTGGTCGTGACACGATCGACGATGCTGTGAAATAAATTTTGCATATATACGTCTTTCAAAGCGTATCGGTCATCATTTAATCATTGACTATGTGTTCAGCATGAACACTAGACAAATCTACGAGAGTCTGCAGTATCTACCACTTTCAACCGTTGGCGTATACCCGGCTGACAGAATTCCGCGTGTATGGTCGTTACCAGCCGGACTCGTAGTTAACACGGATAACCACGACGGACCTGGGGAGCATTGGATCGCCATGTACGTTAACCATCATGGAAAAGGAATGTACTTTGATAGCTACGGGCTACCACCGGTTATACCGCAACATCTCGCCCGACTACGAAGAAACTGCAAGTTCTATCGGTACGGCCTCAAGCAGCTACAGAGTAATACGTCGGATGTGTGTGGACAATTTTGCATCGTATTCCTACACCTTATGTCGTGCGGCTTTACCATGTCGCGATTTAATAATCTCTTTAGCGATAATGTAACGAAAAACGACAGATTAGTGCGTGAATATTACAATGCTTTTGCCTCTCGACGATCAGACAGTGATAAAAATAAATTTAACGGTAGAGGAGTCCCCGAACGAAGATTACCGTGTTTGCAGGGATGTTGCATACGACGGTAAATATCTGTAAAGTGATTTAAATAAAATATTGATTAATTAAAAACAAATACATCGGTTTACTGTGTCTCTTCTTTTATAATTATATATACATTATAATCGAGGTCTCTCGCGGCACGGTATCATATTCTGCGTCTTTTACTGCAGAGCATTCGCTTCACGAGAAGCACAGCGCAAAGCGGTACGCACGTGCAAAACCGCTGACATTGCATTCAAAGCGTTGCACACCTAGTTATGACTCAGAGGGGGGTTTGTTATCTTCAAACACTATGATCACCGCCAGACTCATCCGGAGCATTCAGTCTGTCTTTAGCAGTGCACGTCGCTAGTTTAAATATAAAAAATGTATCCGCGAAATGATAACTTCGCGCTAGCCGCGGCTTTTGTGTTTCGGGTGGTTTGCGGTGCGTGGGATAACGCGTTATTCCTGCGCACTGAGTTAATGTGTGCTGCGTGGCTGAGATTAGAGGACGATTTGGAGCGACTATATATTGACAGAATTGTGGACAGGAGTGTTTTTAAATTTGAGGAGTTGTGTGCGGGAGCCTCATGCGTCGTTGTGCGGCATCAAAGGGCTCTGCGCGGTGAGATCGTAAACATGGACGATGACGGGTGCTGCGAGGTGCTGCTTGTCGATATCGATGAATCGGTATACGTCGATTGGCAGCAACTATATCACCCCGAGCCACTGATTAGCGAGTTACCCGTGTTGCTCGTGGAGTGCACGATATTCGGCCTCGATCATTTAATTGACGAGGACGGAAATCTAGATCGAATCGATGTAACGCGCGGTAACGATACGTTGATCGGGATACGTATCCCCACCCCTGCCGATGCCCACGCTCCATGGGTGCGGGTAATTCGTATTACCAGGGCGCGTAGCTGCGGCTTTTGATGCGTGGGTGAGCGTGTGCGTGCGTGACTGAGTGAGTGAGTGAGTGAGAGAGAGAGAGAGAGAGAGAGAGAGAGAGAGAGAGAGAGAGTGCATATGTGTGTGTCCTGGACTAAATATTGTGCCCGTCACCCTGGAGAGTCGTCGCAGATGCCGCCAACACAAGGGTGAGTTGAAAATTTTATTCCAAGTATGTGTACACCTTTGCTCTATCCTACTTTTATCTCTACTCTTCCTTGTTCACCAAGGTACCCACACCACCTCACTTTACCATCTCCATGTTACCGGCACTGGTCAAGCAGAGCGGGTAGCGCGGCTGTGGAAAAGTGAGGTGGTGGGGGTAGCCGCGTGGTGGGGGAAGGAGTGGGGATAGGAGTGGGATGGAGCAAAGGTGTACACATACTACTTAACTCCATGAAGTGGCATCTTATCGTGGTTTTTTTACTGGAAAAAAAATCAAGACCACCCTATGTCCTCACAAGTACCGAATAGCAGTAAGTGGTGGCTTCGATATATTTGATCTTATGCCTATCGGTATTTATGAGGACTACCCGATCGATACCACCTGATGTCCTTACAAGTACCGAATGGCAGTAAGTAGTGACTTCGATATATACGATTTTATGCCTATCGGTATTTATGCGGACACTGAAATTACAAGGATCTCTAATTTTAGCAACTGTTATTGCTTAATTAATTATGACCTCGAAACCGACGGTTCCTATTTAATGAACACGCGTCTTGACTAGTGACTTTTGTGACGGATATACCACACCTATATATTGTGATAATTGTCTGGCCTCATACGCACTTTTGTTAGGTGAGTCATCAACTATCCAGCTGAATCTCATGTACGAAAGTCGATGATTCAATAAAAGTCAAGAAAAATATGTAACGTACGCTCCATTTTTATACCATTCGCTAGTCAAAAGCGATTACAAGTCATAATATATCCGGATGTATCCATTACCCTCAAGTCATATGCATTAGAAGGATGCTGAATTAACATTGAATAATATTGGCGGAAGGAAAATAGAAAAGTAGAAGTTTTGAGAAAAGTGGGGGATCGAAGTAAATCCATGAAGCGGCATCTTATTGCCATTTTTTTTAATGAAAAGAAAATCTAGACCACCTGATGTCCTTACAAGTACCGAATATCAGTAAGTAGTGACTTCGATATATACGATCTTATGCCTATCGGTATTTATGATGACCAACCAGTCTATACCACCTGATGTACTTACAAGTACCGAATGGCAGTAAGTAGTTACTTTGATATATATGATTTCATGCCTATCGGTCTTTATGAGGACACTGAAATTACAAGGATCTCTAATTTTAGCAACTGTTATTGCTAAATTAATTATGACCTCGAAACTGACGGTTCCTATTTGATGAACACGTGTCTATACTAGTGACCTTCGTGACGGATATACCACACCTATATATTGTGATAATCGTTTGTCCCCATAGACACTTATGTTAAGTGACTCGTCAACTATCCAGCTGAATCTGATGTACGAAAGTCGATGATTCAATAAAAGTCAAGAAAAATATGTAACGTACGCTCCATTCTTATCCCATTCACTAGTAAAGTGCCATTATTGGTCATAATATCCCCAGATGTATCCATTGCCCTCAAGTCATATGCACTAGCAGGATGCTGAATTAACATTGAATAATTTTGGCGGACACAAAATAGAAAAATAGGAGTTTCGAGAAAAGTGGGGGATCGAAGTAACTCCATGAAGTCGCATCTTATTATCATTTTTTTTAATGGAAAGAAAATCTAAACCCCCCGATGTGCTCACAAGTTCCGAATAGCAGTGAGTAGTGACTTCGATATATACGATCTTATGCCTATCGGTATGTATGCGGACACTTAAATTACAAGGATCTCTAATTTTAGCCACTGTTAGTGTTTAATTAATTAACACCTCGAAACCGACGTTACCTATTTGATGATCACGTGTCTATACTAGTGGACTTCGTGACGGATATACCACACCTATATATTGTGATAATCGTTTGTACCCATACGCATTTTTGTTAGGTGAGTCATCAACTATCCAGCTGAATCTCATGTACGAAAGTCGATGATTCAATAAAAGTCAAGAAAAATATGTCACGTACGCTCCATTTTTATACCATTCGCTAGTCAAAAGCGATTACAAGTCATAATATATCCAGATGTATCCATTACCCTCAAGTCATATGCATTAGAAGCATGCTGAATTAACATTGAATAATATTGGCGGAAGGAAAATAGAAAAGTAGAAGTTTTGAGAAAAGTGGGGTATCGAAGTAAATCCATGAAGCGGCATCTATTGCCATTTTTTTTAATGAAAAGAAAATCTAGACCACCCGATGTCCTTACAAGTACTGAATATCAGTAAGTAGTGACTTCGATATATACGATCTTATGCCTATCGGTATTTATGATGACCACCCAGTCTATACCACCTGATGTACTTACAAGTACCGAATGGCAGTAAGTAGTGACTTTGATATATATGATTTCATGCCTATCGGTCTTTATGAGGACACTGAAATTACAAGGATCTCTAATTTTAGCAACTGTTATTGCTAAATTAATTATGACCTCGAAACCGACGGTTCCTATTTGATGAACACGTGTCTATACTAGTGACCTTCGTGACGGATATACCACACCTATATATTGTGATAATCGTTTGTCCCCATAGACACTTATGTTAAGTGACTCGTCAACTATCCAGCTGAATCTGATGTACGAAAGTCGATGATTCAATAAAAGTCAAGAATAATATGTAACGTACGATCCATTCTTATCCCATTCACTAGTAAAGTGCGATTATTGGTCATAATATCCCCACATGTATCCATTGCCCTCAAGTCATATGCATTAGCAGGATGCTGAATTAACATTGAATAATTTTGGCGGACAGAAAATAGAAAAGCAGGAGTTTCGAGAAAAGTGGGGGATCGAAGTAACTCCATGAAGTCGCATCTTATTGCAATTTTTTTCAATGGAAAGAAAATATAAACCCCGCGATGTCCTCACAAGTTCCGAATAGCAGTGAGTAGTGACTTCGATATATACGATCTTATGCCTATCGGTATTTATGCGGACACTTAAATTACAAGGATCTCTAATTTTAGCCACTGTTAGTGTTTAATTAATTAACACCTCGAAACCGACGTTACCTATTTGATGATCACGTGTCTATACTAGTGAACTTCGTGACGGATATACCACACCTATATTTTGTGATAATCCTTTGTCCCCATACGCACTTTTGTTAGGTGAATCATCAACTATCCAGCTGAATCTCATGTACGAAAGTCGATGATTTTTATCCCATTCACTAGTCAAGTGCCATTGATAGTCATAATATCCTCTGATGTATCCATTCCCCTTAAGTCATATGCATTAGAAGGATGCTGAATTAACATTGAATAACATTGGCGGACAGAAAATAGAAAAGTGGGAGTTTTGAGAAAAGTGGACGATCAAAGTAACTCCACGAAGTGGCATCTTTTTGCCATTTTTTTTAAGGGAAAGAAAATCGAAACCCCCTTCACATGGATGTCCTCACAAGTTCCGAATAGCAGTAAGTGGTGGCTTCGATCTATTCATCTTATGCCTATCGGTATTTATAAGGACCACCCGATCGATACGACCTGATGTCCTTACAAGTACCGAATGGCAGTAAATAGTGACTTCGATATATACGATTTTATACCTATCGGTATTTATGCGGACACTTAAATTACAAGGATCTCTAATTTTAGTCACTGTTAGTGTTTAATTAATTATCACCTCGAAATCGATGTTTCCTATTTGATGAACACGCGTCTATACTAGTGAACTTCGTGACGGATATACCACATCTATATATTGTGATAATCGTTTGTCCCCATACGCACTATTGTTAGGTGAGTCATCAACTATCCAGCTGAATCTCATGTACGAAAGTCGATGATTTTTATCCCATTCACTAGTCAAGTGCCATTGATAGTCATAATATTTTCTGATGTATCCATTCCACTTAAATCATATGCATAAGAAGGATGCTGAATTAACATTGAATAATATTGGCGGACAGAAAATAGAAAAGTAGGAGTTTTGAGAAAAGTGGGGGATCAAAGTAACTTCATGTAGTAGCATCTTTTTGCCATTTTTTTTAAGAGAAAGAAAATCTAAACTCCCTTCACATGGATGTCCTCACAAGTTCCGAATAGCAGTAAGTGATGGCTTCGATATATTTGATCTTATGCCTATCGGTATTTATGAGGACCACCCGATCGATACCACCTGATGTCCTTACAAGTACCGAATGGCAGTAAGTAGTGACTTCGATATATACGATTTTATGCCTATCGGTATTTTTGCGGACATTTAAATTACAAGGATCTCTAATTTTAGCCACTGTTAGTGTTTAATTAATTATCACCTAGAAATCGATGTTTCCTATTTGATGAACACGCGTCTTTACTAGTGTCTTTCGTGACGGATATACTACACCTATATATTGTGATAATTGTCTGGCCTCATAGGATATACCACGCCCATATATTGTGATAATCGTCTGTCCCCCTACGCACTTTTGTTAGGTAAGTCATCCACTATCCAGCTGAATTTCATGAACGAAAGTCGGTCATTTTTATCCCATTGACTAGTCAAGTGCGATTATTGGACATAAAATTCTCTGATGTATCCATTGCCCTCAAGTCACATGCAATAGACGGATGCTGAATTAACATTGAATAACATTGGCGGACAGAAAATAGAAAAGTGGGAGTTTTGAGAAAAGTGGACGATCAAAGTAACTCCATGAAGTGGCATCTTATTGCCGATTTTTTTAATGGAAAGAAAAACTAGACCAACCGATTTCTTTACAAGTACCGAATAGAAGTAAGTAGTGACTTCGATATATACGATTTCATGCCTATCGGTATTTATGAGGACCACCCGATCGATACGACTTGATGTCCTCACAATTACCGAATGGCAGTGAGTAGTAATTTTGATATATACGATTTTATGCCTATCGGTATTTATGAGGACACTGAAATTACTAGGGTCTGTAATTTAACCCACAGTTATTGCTTAATTAATTATGACCTCGAAACCAACGCTTCCTATTTGATGAACACGTGTCTATACTAGTGACTTTCGTGACGGATAAACCACACCTATATATTGTGATAATCGTATGTCCCCATAGGCAGTTTGTTAGGTGAGTCATCAACTATCCAGCTGAATCTCATGTACGAAAGTCGATGATTCAATAAAAGTCAAGAAGAATATGTAACGTACGCTCCATTTTTATACCATTCAATAGTCAAGTGCGATTATTAGTCATAATATCCCCAGATGTATCCATTGCCTTCCAGTCATATGCATTAGAAAGATGCTGAATTAACATTGAATAATTTTGGCTGATAGAAAATAGAAAAGTAAAAGTTTTGAGAAAGGTGAGCAAATTAAAGTAACTCCATGAAGTGGCATCTTATCGTGGTTTTTTTACTGGAAAAAAAATCAAGACCACCCTATGTCCTCACAAGTACCGAATAGCAGTAAGTGGTGGCTTCGATATATTTGATCTTATGCCTATCGGTATTTATGAGGACTACCCGATCGATACCACCTGATGTCCTTACAAGTACCGAATGGCAGTAAGTAGTGACTTCGATATATACGATTTTATGCCTATCGGTATTTATGCGGACACTGAAATTACAAGGATCTCTAATTTTAGCAACTGTTATTGCTTAATTAATTATGACCTCGAAACCGACGGTTCCTATTTAATGAACACGCGTCTTGACTAGTGACTTTTGTGACGGATATACCACACCTATATATTGTGATAATTGTCTGGCCTCATACGCACTTTTGTTAGGTGAGTCATCAACTATCCAGCTGAATCTCATGTACGAAAGTCGATGATTCAATAAAAGTCAAGAAAAATATGTAACGTACGCTCCATTTTTATACCATTCGCTAGTCAAAAGCGATTACAAGTCATAATATATCCGGATGTATCCATTACCCTCAAGTCATATGCATTAGAAGGATGCTGAATTAACATTGAATAATATTGGCGGAAGGAAAATAGAAAAGTAGAAGTTTTGAGAAAAGTGGGGGATCGAAGTAAATCCATGAAGCGGCATCTTATTGCCATTTTTTTTAATGAAAAGAAAATCTAGACCACCTGATGTCCTTACAAGTACCGAATATCAGTAAGTAGTGACTTCGATATATACGATCTTATGCCTATCGGTATTTATGATGACCAACCAGTCTATACCACCTGATGTACTTACAAGTACCGAATGGCAGTAAGTAGTTACTTTGATATATATGATTTCATGCCTATCGGTCTTTATGAAGACACTGAAATTACAAGGATCTCTAATTTTAGCAACTGTTATTGCTAAATTAATTATGACCTCGAAACTGACGGTTCCTATTTGATGAACACGTGTCTATACTAGTGACCTTCGTGACGGATATACCACACCTATATATTGTGATAATCGTTTGTCCCCATAGACACTTATGTTAAGTGACTCGTCAACTATCCAGCTGAATCTGATGTACGAAAGTCGATGATTCAATAAAAGTCAAGAAAAATATGTAACGTACGCTCCATTCTTATCCCATTCACTAGTTAAGTGCCATTATTGGTCATAATATCCCCAGATGTATCCATTGCCCTCAAGTCATATGCACTAGCAGGATGCTGAATTAACATTGAATAATTTTGGCGGACACAAAATAGAAAAATAGGAGTTTCGAGAAAAGTGGGGGATCGAAGTAACTCCATGAAGTCGCATCTTATTATCATTTTTTTTAATGGAAAGAAAATCTAAACCCCCCGATGTGCTCACAAGTTCCGAATAGCAGTGAGTAGTGACTTCGATATATACGATCTTATGCCTATCGGTATGTATGCGGACACTTAAATTACAAGGATCTCTAATTTTAGCCACTGTTAGTGTTTAATTAATTAACACCTCGAAACCGACGTTACCTATTTGATGATCACGTGTCTATACTAGTGGACTTCGTGACGGATATACCACACCTATATATTGTGATAATCGTTTGTACCCATACGCATTTTTGTTAGCTGAGTCATCAACTATCCAGCTGAATATCATGTACGAAAGTCGATGATTTTTATCCTATTCACTAGTCAAGTGCCATTGATAGTCATAATATCCTCTGATGTATCCATTCCCCTTAAGTCATATGCATTAGAAGGATGCTGAATTAACATTGAATAACATTGGCGGACAGAAAATAGAAAAGTGGGAGTTTTGAGAAAAGTGGACGATCAAAGTAACTCATGAAGTGGCATCTTTTTGCCATTTTTTTTAAGAGAAAGCAAATCTAAACCCCCTTCACATGGATGTCCTCACAAGTTCCGAATAGCAGTAAGTGGTGGCTTCGATATATTTGATCTTATGCCTATCGGTATTTATGAAGACCACCCGATCGATACGACCTGATGTCCTTACAAGTACCGAATGGCAGTAAGTAGTGACTTCGATATATACGATTTTATGCCTATCGGTATTTATGCGGACACTTAAATTACAAGGATCTCTAATTTTAGCCACTGTTAGTGTTTAATTAATTATCACCTTGAAATCGATGTTTCCTATTTGATGAACACGCGTCTATACTAGTGAACTTCGTGACGGATATACCACATCTATATATTGTGATAATCGTTTGTCCCCATACGCACTTTTGTTAGGTGAGTCATCAACTATCCAGCTGAATCTCATGTACGAAAGTCGATGATTTTTATCCCATTCACTAGTCAAGTGCCATTGATAGTCATAATATCCTCTGATGTATCCATTCCACTTAAGTCATATGCATAAGAAGGATGCTGAATTAACATTGAATAATATTGGCGGACAGAAAATAGAAAAGTAGGAGTTTTGAGAAAAGTGGGGGATCAAAGTAACTCCATGAAGTGGCATCTTTTTGCCATTTTTTTTAAGAGAAAGAAAATCTAAACTCCCCTCACATGGATGTCCTCACAAGTTCCGAATAGCAGTAAGTGGTGGCTTCGATATATTTGATCTTATGCCTATCGTATTTATGAGAACGGTATTTATGAGAACCACCCGATCGATAACACCTGATGTACTTACAAGTACCGAATGGCAGTAAGTAGTGACTTTTATATATATGATTTTATGCCTATCGGTCTTTATGAGGACACTGAAATTACAAGGATCTCTAATTTTAGCAACTGTTATTGCTTAGTTAATTATGACCTCGAAACCGACGGTTCCTATTTAATGAACACGCGTCTTTACTAGTGACTTTCGTGACGGATATATCACACCTATACATTGTGATAATTGTCTGGCCTCATACGCACTTTTGTTAGGTGAGTCATCAACTATCCAGCTGAATCTCATGTACGAAAGTCGATGATTTTTATCCCATTCACTAGTCAAGTGCCATTGATAGTCATAATATCCTCTGATGTATCCATTCCCCTTAAGTCATATGCATTAGAAGGATGCTGAATTAACATTGAATAACATTGGCGGACAGAAAATAGAAAAGTGGGAGTTTTGAGAAAAGTGGAAGATCAAAGTAACTCCATGAAGTGGCATCTTTTTGCCATTTTTTTTAAGGGAAAGAAAATCGAAACCCCCTTCACATGGATGTCCTCACAAGTTCCGAATAGCAGTAAGTGGTGGCTTCGATATATTCATCTTATGCCTATCGGTATTTATAAGGACCACCCGATCGATACGACCTGATGTCCTTACAAGTACCGAATGGCAGTAAGTAGTGACTTCGATATATACGATTTTATGCCTATCGGTATTTATGCGGACACTTAAATTACAAGGATCTCTAATTTTAGCCACTGTTAGTGTTTAATTAATTATCACCTCGAAATCGATGTTTCCTATTTGATGAACACGCGTCTATACTAGTGAACTTCGTGACGGATATACCACATCTATATATTTTGATAATCGTTTGTCCCCATACGCACTTCTGTTAGGTGAGTCATCAACTATCCAGCTGAATCTCATGTACGAAAGTCGATGATTTTTATCCCATTCACTAGTCAAGTGCCATTGATAGTCATAATATTTTCTGATGTATCCATTCCACTTAAGTCATATGCATAAGAAGGATGCTGAATTAACATTGAATAATATTGGCGGACAGAAAATAGAAAATTAGGAGTTTTGAGAAAAGTGGGGGTCAAAGTAACTCCATGAAGTAGCATCTTTTTGCCATTTTTTTTAAGAGAAAGAAAATCTAAACTCCCTTCACATGGATGTCCTCACAAGTTCCGAATAGCAGTAAGTGGTGGCTTCGATATATTTGATCTTATGCCTATCGGTATTTATGAGGACCACCCGATCGATACCACCTGATGTCCTTACAAGTACCGAATGGCAGTAAGTAGTGACTTCGATATATACGATTTTATGCCTATCGGTATTTTTGCGGACATTTAAATTACAAGGATCTCTAATTTTAGCCACTGTTAGTGTTTAATTAATTATCACCTAGAAATCGATGTTTCCTATTTGATGAACACGCGTCTTTACTAGTGTCTTTCGTGACGGATATACCACACCTATATATTGTGATAATTGTCTGGCCTCATAGGATATACCACGCCCATATATTGTGATAATCGTCTGTCCCCGTACGCACTTTTGTTAGGTAAGTCATCCACTATCCAGCTGAATCTCATGAACGAAAGTCGATCATTTTTATCCCATTGACTAGTCAAGTGCGATTATTAGACATAAAATTCTCTGATGTATCCATATCCCTCAAGTCACATGCAATAGACGGATGCTGAATTGACATTAAATAATTTAGGTGGACAGAAAATAGAAAAGAAGGAGTTTTGAGATAAGTGGAGGATCAAAGTAACTCCATAAAGCGGCATCTTATTGCCGATTTTTTTAATGGAAAGAAAAACTAGACCACCCGACGTCCACACAAGTACCGGATGGCAGTAAGTAGTGAATTTGATATATACGATTTTATGCCTATCGGTATTTATGAGGACACTGAAATTACAAGGATCTGTAATTTTAGCCACTGTTATTGCTCAATTAATTATGACCTCGAAACCAGCGTTTCCTATTTGATTAACACGTGTCTATACTAATGACTTTCGAGACGGACATAGCACACCTATATATTGTGATAATCGTCTGTCCCCTTAGGCACTTTTGTTAGGTGAGTCATCAACTATCGAGCTGAATCTCATGTACGAAAGTTGATGAATCAATAAAAGTCAAGAAAAATATGTAACGTACGCTCCATTTTTATCCCTTTCGCTAGTCAAATGCGATTACTAGTCATAATATCCCCTGATGTATCCATTGCCCTCAAGTCATATGCATTAGCAGGATGCTGAATTAACATTGAATAGTTTTGTCGGACAGAAAATAGAAAAGGAGGAGTTTTGAGAAAAGTGGGGGATCGAAGTAACTCCATGAAGTCGCAACTTATTGCCATTTTTTTCAATGGAAAGAAAATCTAAACCCCCCGATGTCCTCACAAGTTCCGAATAGCAGTGAGTAGTGACTTCGATATATACGATCTCATGCCTATCGGTATTTATGCAGACACTTAAATTACAAGGATCTCTAATTTTAGACACTGTTAGTGTTTAATTAATTAACACCTCGAAACCGACGTTACCTATTTGATGATCACGTGTCTATACTAGTGAACTTCGTGACGGATATACCACACCTATATATTGTGATAATCGTTTGTCCCCATACGCACTTTTGTTAGGTGAGTCATCAACTATCCAGCTGAATCTCATGTACGAAAGTCGATGATTTTTATCCCATTCACTAGTCAAGTGCCATTGATAGTCATAATATCCTCTGATGTATCCATTCCCCTTAAGTCATATGCATTAGAAGGATGCTGAATTAACATTGAATAACATTGGTGGACAGAAAATGGAAAAGTGGGAGTTTTGAGAAAAGTGGACGATCAAAGTAACTCCATGAAGTGGCATCTTTTTGCCATTTTTTTTAAGAGAAAGAAAATCTAAACCCCCTTCACATGGATGTCCTCACAAGTTCCGAATAGCAGTAAGTGGTGGCTTCGATATATTTGATCTTATGCCTATCGGTATTTATGAAGACCACCCGATCGATACGACCTGATGTCCTTACAAGTACCGAATGGCAGTGAGTAGTGACTTCGATATATACGATTTTATGCCTATCGGTATTTATGCGGACACTTAAATTTCAAGGATCTCTAATTTTAGCCACTGTTAGTGTTTAATTAATTATCACCTCGAAATCGATGTTTCCTATTTGATGAACACGCGTCTATACTAGTGAACTTCGTGACGAATATACCACATCTATATATTGTGATAATCGTTTGTCCCCATACGCACTTTTGTTAGGTGAGTCATCAACTATCCAGCTGAATCTCATGTACGAAAGTCGATGATTTTTATCCTATTCACTAGTCAAGTGCCATTGATAGTTATAATATCCTCTGATGTATCCATTCCACTTAAGTCATATGCATAAGAATGATGCTGAATTAACATTGAATAATATTGGCGGACAGAAAATAGAAAAGTAGGAGTTTTGAGAAAAGTGGGGGATCAAAGTAACTCCATGAAGTGGCATCTTTTTGCCATTTTTTTAAGAGAAAGAAAATCTAAACTCCCCTCACATGGATGTCCTCACAAGTTCCGAATAGCAGTAAGTGGTGGCTTCGATATATTTGATCTTATGCCTATCGTATTTATGAGAACGGTATTTATGAGAACCACCCGATCGATAACACCTGATGTACTTACAAGTACCGAATGGCAGTAAGTAGTGACTTTTATATATATGATTTTATGCCTATCGGTCTTTATGAGGACACTGAAATTACAAGGATCTCTAATTTTAGCAACTGTTATTGCTTAGTTAATTATGACCTCGAAACCGACGGTTCCTATTTAATGAACACGCGTCTTTACTAGTGACTCTCGTGACGGATATACCACACCTATATATTGTGATAATTGTCTGGCCTCATACGCACTTTTGTTAGGTGAGTCATCAACTATCCAGCTGAATCTCATGTACGAAAGTCGATGATTCAATAAAAGTCAAGAAAAATATGTAACGTACGCTCCATTTTTATACCATTCGCTAGTCAAAAGCGATTACAAGTCATAATATATCCAGATGTATCCATTACCCTCAAGTCATATGCATTAGAAGGATGCTGAATTAATATTGAATAATATTGGCGGAAGGAAAATAGAAAAGTAGAAGTTTTGAGAAAAGTGGGGGATCGAAGTAAATCCATGAAGCGGCATCTTATTGCCATTTTTTTTAATGAAAAGAAAATCTAGACCACCCGATGTCCTTACAAGTACCGAATATCAGTAAGTAGTGACTTCGATATTTACGATCTTATGCCTATCGGTATTTATGATGACCACCCAGTCTATACCACCTGATAAACTTACAAGTACCGAATGGCAGTAAGTAGTGACTTTGATATATATGATTTCATGCCTATCGGTCTTTATGAGGACACTGAAATTACAAGGATCTCTAATTTTAGCGACTGTTATTGCTAAATTAATTATGACCTCGAAACCGACGGTTCCTATTTGATGAACACGTGTCTATACTAGTGACCTTCGTGACGGATATACCACACCTATATATTGTGATAATCGTTTGTCCCCATAGACACTTATGTTAAGTGACTCGTCAACTATCCAGCTGAATCTGATGTACGAAAGTCGATGATTCAATGAAAGTCAAGAATAATATGTAACGTACGCTCCATTCTTATCCCATTCACTAGTAAAGTGCGATTATTAATCATAATATCCCCAGATGTATCCATCGCCCTCAAGTCATATGCATTAGCAGGATGCTGAATTAACATTGAATAATTTTGGCGGACAGAAAATAGAAAAGCAGGAGTTTCGAGAAAAGTGGGGGATCGAAGTAACTCCATGAAGTCGCATCTTATTGCCATTTTTTTCAATGGAAAGAAAATCTAAACCCCCCGATGTCCTCACAAGTTCCGAATAGCAGTGAGTAGTGACTTCGATATATACGATCTTATGCCTATCGGTATTTATGAGAACCACCCGATCGATACCACCTGATGTCCTTACAAGTACCGAAAGGCAGTAAATAGTGACTGCGATATATACGATTTTATGCCTATCGGTATTTATGCGGACACTTAAATTACAAGGATCTCTAATTTTAGCCACTGTAAGTGTTTAATTAATGATCACCTCGAAATCGATGTTTCCTATTTGATGAACGGGCGTCTTTACTAGTGACTTTCGTGACGGATATACCACACCTATATGTTGTGATAATTGTCTGTCCCCATAGGCACTTTTGTTAGCCGAGTCATCAACTATCCAGCTGAATCTCATGTACGAAAGTCGATGATTTTTATCCCATTCAATTTTTGCGGACAGAAAATAAAAAAGTTAGAGTTTTGAGAAAAGTGGGGGATCAAAGTAACTCCATGAAACGGTATCATATTGCCATTTTCTTTCTAATGCAAAGAAAATCTAGACCACCCGATTTCTTCACAAGTACCGAATAGAAGTAAGTAGTGACTTCGATATATACGACTTCATGCCTATCGGTATTTATGAGGACCACCCGATCGATACCACTTGATGTCCTCACAATTACCGAATGGCAGTAAGTAGTAACTTTGATATATACGATTTTATGCCTATCGGTATTTATGAGGACACTGAAATTACTAGGGTCTGTAATTTAAGCCACTGTTATTGCTTAATTAATTATGACCTCGAAACCAACGTTTCCTATTTGATGAACACGTGTCTATACTAGTGACTTTCGTGACGGATAAACCACACCTATATATTGTTATAATCGTATGTCCCCATAGGCAGTTTGTTAGGTGAGTCATCAACTATCCAGCTGAATCTCATATACGAAAGTCGATGATTCAATAAAAGTCAAGAAGAATATGTAACGTACGCTCCATTTTTATACCATTCAATAGTCAAGTGCGATTATTAGTCATAATATTCCCAGATGTATCCATTGCCTTCCAGTCATATGCATTAGAAAGATGCTGAATTAACATTGAATAATTTTGGCTGATAGAAAATAGAAAAGTAAAAGTTTTGAGAAAGGTGAGCAAATTAAAGTAACTCCATGAAGTGGCATCTTATCGTGGTTTTTTTACTGGAAAAAAAATCGAGACCACCCTACGTCCTCTCAAGTACCGAATGGCAGTAAGTAGTGACTTCGATATATACGATTTTATGCCTATCGGTATTCATGCGGACACTTAAATTACAAGGATCTCTCATTTTAGCCACTGTGAGTGTTTAATTAATTATAACCTCGAAATCGATGTTTCCTATTTGATGAACACGCGTCTTTACTAGTGAATTTCGTGACGCATATACCACACCTATATATTGTTATAATTGTCTGGCCTCATAGGCACTTTTGTTAGGTGAGTCATCAACTATCGAGCTGAATCCCATGTACGAAAGTTGATGAATCAATAAAAGTCAAGAAAAATATGTAACGTACACTCCATTTTTATCCCTTTCGCTAGTCAAATGCGATTACTAGTAATAATATCCCCAGATATATCCATTGCCCTCAAGTCATATGCATTAGCAGGATGCTGAATTATCATTGAATAATTTTGGCAGACAGAAAATAGAAAAGTAGGAGTTTTGAGAAAATTGGGGGATCGAAGTAACTCCATGAAGTCGGATCTTATTGTCATTTTTTTCAAAGGAAAGAAAATCTACACCCCCCAATGTCCTCACAAGTTCCGAATAGCAGTAAGTAGTGACTTCGATATATACGATCTTATGCCTATCGGTATTTATGAGAACCACCCGATCGATACCACCTGATGTCCTTACAAGTACCGAAAGGCAGTAAATAGTGACTGCGTTATATACGATTTTATGCCTATCGGTATTTATGCGGACACTTAAATTACAAGGATCTCCAATTTTAGCCACTGTTAGTGTTGAATTAATGATCACCTCGAAATCGATGTTTCCTATTTGATGAACGGGCGTCTTCACTAGTGACTTTCGTGACGGATATACCACACCTATATGTTGTGATAATCGTCTGTCCCCTTAGGCACTTTTGTTAGGTGAGTCATCAACTATCGAGCTGAATCTTATGTACGAAAGTTGATGAATCAATAAAAGTCAAGAAAAATATGTAACTTACGCTGCATTTTTATCCCTTTCGCTAGTCAAATGCGATTACTAGTCATAATATCCTCTGATGTATCCATTGCCCTCAAGTCATATGCATTAGCAGGATGCTGAATTAACATTGAATAATTTTGGCGGACAGAAAATAGAAAAGTAGGAGTTTTGAGAAAATTGGGGCATCGAAGTAACTCCATGAAGTCGGATCTTATTGTCATTTTTTTCAAAGGAAAGAAAATCTACACCCCCCAATGTCCTCACAAGTTCCGAATAGCAGTAAGTAGTGACTTCGATATATACGATCTTATGCCTATCGGTATTTATGAGAACCACCCGATCGATACCACCTGATGTCCTTACAAGTACCGAAAGGCAGTAAATAGTGACTGCGTTATATACGATTTTATGCCTATCGGTATTTATGCGGACACTTAAATTACAAGGATCTCTAATTTTAGCCACTGTTAGTGTTTAATTAATGATCACCTCGAAATCGATGTTTCCTATTTGATGAACGGGCGTCTTCACTAGTGACTTTCGTGACGGATATACCACACCTATATGTTGTGATAATTGTCTGTCCCCATAGGCACTTTTTTTAGCCGAGTCATCAACTATCCAGCTGAATCTCATGTACGAAAGTCGATGATTTTTATCCCATTCAATTTTTGCGGACAGAAAATAGAAAAGTTGGAGTTTTGAGAAAAGTGGGGGATCAAAGTAACTCCATGAAGTGGCATCTTATTTTCATTTTTTTTTAATGGAAAGAAAATCTAGACCACCCGATGTCTTCACAAGTACCGAATAGCAGTAACTAGTGACTTCGATATATATGATTTTATGCCTATCGGTATTTATGAGGACTACCCGATAGATAGCACCTGATGTCCTTGCAAGTATCGAATGGCAGTAATTAGTGGTTTTGATATATACGATTGTATGCCTATCGGTATTTATGAAAACACTGAAATTACAAGGATCTATAATTTTAGCCGCTGTTATTGCTTAAATAATTAACACCTCGAAACCGACGGTTTCTATTTGATGAACACGTGCGTATAGTAGTGATCTTCGTGACGGATATACCACACCTATATCCTATGATAATCGTCTATCCCCATAGGCACTTTTGTTAGGTAAGTCATCAACTATCCAACTGAATCTCATGTACGAAAGTCGATGATTTTTATCCCATTGACTAGTCAAGTGCGATTAATAGTCATAAAATCCTCTGATGTATCCATTGCCCTCAAGTCACATGCAATAGAAGGATGCTGAATTAACATTAAATAATTTAGGTGGACAGAAAATAGAAAAGTAGAAGTTTTGAGAAAAATGGAGGATCAAAGTAACTCCATGAAGCGGCATCTTATTGCAATTTTTTTTTTAAAGAAAGAAAATCTAGACCACCCGATGTCCTTACAAGTACCGAATAGCAGTAAGTCGATGATTCAATAAAAGTCAAGAAAAATATGCAACGTACGCTCAATTTTTATACCATTCGCTAGTCAAAAGCGATTACTAGTCATAATATCTCCAGATGTATCCATTACCCTCAAGTCATATGCATTAGAAGGATGCTGAATTAACATTGAATAATATTGGCGCAAAGAAAATAGAAAAGTAGGAGTTTTGAGAAAAGTGGGGGATCGAAGTAAATCCATGAAGCGGCATCTTATTGCCATTTTTTTTAATGAAAAGAAAATCTAGACCACCCGATGTCCTTACAAGTACCGAATAGCAGTAAGTAGTGACTTCGATATATACGATCTTATGCCTATCGGTATTTATGAGGACCACCCGATCGATACCAGCTGATGTCCTTACAAGTACCGAATAGCAGTAAGTAGTGACTTCGATATATACGATTTTATGCCTATCGGTATTTATGCGGACACTTAAATTACAAGGATGTCTAATTTTAGCCACTGTTAGTGTTTAATTAATTATCACCTCAAATCGATGTTTCCTATTTGATGAACACGCGTCTTTACTAGTGACTTTCGTGACGGATATACCACACATATATATTGTGATAATTGTCTGGCCTCATAGGATATACCACGCCAATATATTGTGATAATCGTCTGTCCCCATACGCACTTTTGTTAGGTAAGTCATCCACTATCCAGCTGAATCTCATGAACGAAAGTCGATCATTTTTATCCCATTGACTAGTCAAGTGCGATTATTAGACATAAAATCTTCTGATGTATCCATTGCCCTCAAGTCACATGCAATAGACGGATGCTGAATTGAAATTAAATAATTTAGGTGGACAGAAAATAGAAAAGAAGGAGTTTTGAGATAAGTGGAGGATCAAAGGAAATCCATAAAGCAGCATCTTATTGCCATTTTTTTTAATGGAAAGAAAAACTAGACCACCCGTCGTCCACACAAGTACCGGATGGCAGTAAGTAGTGACCTTGATATATACGATTTTATGCCGATCGGTATTTATGAGGACACTGAAGTTACAAGGATCTGTAATTTTAGCTACTGTTATTGCTCAATTAATTATGACCTCGAAACCAACGTTTCCTATTTGATTAACACGTGTCTATACTAATGACTTTCGAGACGGACATACCACACCTATATATTGTGATAATCGTCTGTCCCCTTAGGCACTTTTGTTAGGTGAGTCATCAACTATCGAGCTGAATCTTATGTACGAAAGTTGATGAATCAATAAAAGTCAAGAAAAATATGTAACTTACGCTGCATTTTTATCCCTTTCGCTAGTCAAATACGATTACTAGTCATAATATCCTCTGATGTATCCATTGCCCTCAAGTCATATGCATTAGCAGGATGCTGAATTAACATTGAATAATTTTGGCGGACAGAAAATAGAAAAGTAGGAGTTTTGAGAAAAGTGGGGGATCGAAATAACTCCATGAAGTCGCATCTTATTGCCATTTTTTTCAATGTAAAGAAAATCTAAACCCCCCGATGTCCTCACAAGTACCGGATGGCAGTAAGTAGTGACTTTGATATATACGATTTTATGCCTATCGGTATTTATGAGGACACTGAAATTACAAGGATCTGTAATTTTAGCCACTGTTATTGCTTAATTAATTATGACCTCGAAACCAACGTTTCCTATTTGATGAACACGTGTCTATACTAGTGACTTTCGTGACGGACATACTACACCTATATATTGTGATAATTGTCTGTCCCCTTAGGCACTTTTCTTAGGTGACTTATCAACTATCCAGCTGAATCTGATGTAAGAAAGTCGATGATTCAATAAAAGTCAAGAAAAATATGTAACGAACGCTCCATTCTTATCCCATTCACTAGTAAAGTGCGATTATTAGTCATAATATTCCCAGATGTATCCTTTGCCCTAAAGTCATATGCATTAGAAGGATGCTGAATTCACATTGAATAATTTTGGCGGACAGAAAATAGAAAAGTAGGAGTTTTGAGAAAAGTGGAGGATCGAAGTAACTCCATAAAGTCGCATCTTATTGCCATTTTTTTCAATGGAAAGAAAATCTAAACCCCCCGATGTCCTCACAAGTTCCGAATAGCAGAGTGTAGTGACTTCGATATATACGATTTTATGCCTATCGGTGTTTATGCGGACACTTAAATTACAGGGATTCCTAATTTTAGCGACTGTTAGTGTTCATTTAATTATCACCTCGAAACCGACGTTTCCTATTTGATGATCCCGTGTCTATACTAGTGACCTTCCTGACGGATATACCACGCCCATATATTGTGATAATCGTCTGTCCCCATACGCACTTTTGTTAGGTAAGTCATCCACTATCCAGCTGAATCTCATGTACGAAAGTCGATCTTTTTTATCCCATTGACTAGTCAAGTGCGATTATTAGACATAAAATCCTCTGATGTATCCATTGCCCTCAAGTCACATGCAATAGAAGGATGCTGAATTAACATTAAATAGATTGGGTGGACAGAAAATAGAACAGTAGTTGTTTTGAGAAAAGTGGAGGATCAAAGTAACTCCATGAAGCGACATCTTATTGCCATTTTTTTTTTAAAGAAAGAAAATCTAGACCACCCAATGTCCTTACAAGTACCGAATAGCAGTAAGTAGTGACTTCGATATATACGATCTTATGCCTATCGGTATTTATGAGAACCACCCGATCGATACCACCTGATGTTCTTTCAAGTACCGAATGGCAGTAAGTAGTGACTGCGATATATACGATTTTATGCCTATCGGTATTAATGAGGACACTGAAATTACAACAAACTCCAATTTTAGCCACTGTTAGTGTTTAATTAATTATGACCTCGAAACCGACGTTTCCTATTTGATGATCACGCGTCTATACTAGTGATCTTCGTGACGGATATACCACACCCATATATTGTGATAATTGTTCGTCACCATACGCACTTTTGTTAGGTGAGTCATCAACTATCCAGCTGAATCTCATGTACAAAAGTCGATAATTCAATAAAAGTCAAGAAAAATATGTAACGTACGCTCCATTTTTATACCATTCGCTAGTCAAAAGCGATTACTAGTCATAATATCTCCAGATGTATGCATTACCCTCAAGTCATATGCATTAGAAGGATGCTGAATTAACATTGAATAATATTGGCGGAAAGAAAATAGAAAAGTAGGAGTTTTGAGAAAAGTGGGGGATCGAAGTAAATCCATGAAGCGGTATCTTATTGCCATTTTTTTTAATGCAAAGAATATCTAGACCACGCGATGTTCTCACAAGTACTGAATAGCGGTAAGTAGTGACTTCGATATATACGATTTTATGCCTATCGGTATTTATGAGGACACTGAAATTAGAAGGATCTGTAATTTTAGCCACTGTTAGTGTTTCATTAATTATGATCTCGAAACCGATGTTTCCTATTTGATGAACACGTGTCTATACTAGTGACTTGCGTGACGGATATACCACACCTATATATTGTGATAATCGTGTGTGCCCATAGGCACTTTTGTTAGATGAATCATCAACTATCCAGCTGAATCTCATGTACAAAAGTCGATGAGTTTTTTCCCATTGACTAGTCAAGTGCGATTATTAGTCATAATATCCTCTGATGTATCCATTGCCCTTAAGTCATACGCATTTGAAGGATGATGAATTAACATTAAATAATTTTGGCGGACAGAAAATAGAAAAGTTGGAGTTTTGAGAAAGGTGAGCAAATTAAAGTAACTCCATGAAGTGGCATCTTATCGTGGTTTTTTTACTGGAAAAAAAATCGAGACCACCCTATGTCCTCACAAGTACCGAATGGCAGTCAGTAGTGATTTCGATATATACGATTTTATGCCTATCGGTATTTATGCGGACACTTAAATTACAAGGATCTCTAATTTTAGCCACTGATAGTGTTTAATTAATTATCACCTCGAAATCGATGTTTCCTATTTGATGAACACGCGTCTTTACTAGTGACTTTCGTAACGCATATACCACACCTATATATTGTGATAATTGTCTGGCCTCATAGGCACTTTTGTTAGGTGAGTCATCAACTATCGAGCTGAATCCCATGTACGAAAGTTGATGAATCAATAAAAGTCAAGAAAAATATGTAACGTACACTCCATTTTTATCCCTTTCGCTAGTCAAATGCGATAACTAGTAATAATATCCCCAGATGTATCCATTGCCCTCAAGTCATATGCATTAGCAGGATGCTGAATTATCATTGAATAATTTTGGCGGACAGAAAATAGAAAAGTAGGAGTTTTGAGAAAAGTGGGGGATCGAAGTAACTCCATGAAGTCGCATCTTATTGCCATTTTTTTCAAAGGAAAGAAAATCTAAACCCCCCGATGTCCGCACAAGTTCCGAATAGCAGTAAGTAGTGACTTCGATATATACGATCTTATGCCCATCGGTATTTATGAGAACCACCCGATCGATACCACCTGATGTCCTTACAAGTACCGAATGGCAGTAAATAGTGACTGCGATATATACGATTTTATGCCTATCGGTATTTATGCGCACACTTAAATTACAAGGATCTCTAATTTTAGCGACTGTTAGTGTTTAATTAATGATCACCTCGAAATCGATGTTTCCTATTTGATGAACGGGCGTCTTTACTAGTGACTTTCGTGACGGATATACCACACCTATATGTTATGATAATTGTCTGTCTCCATAGGCACTTTTGTTAGCCGAGTCATCAACTATCCAGCTGAATCTCATGTACGAAAATCGATGATTTTTATCCCATTTAATTTTTGCGGACAGAAAATAGAAAAGTTGGAGTTTTGAGAAAAGTGGGGGATCAAAGTAACTCCATGAAGTGGCATCTTATTTTCATTTTTTTTTAATGGAAAGAAAATCTAAACCCCCCGATGTCCTCACAAGTTCCGAATAGCAGTAAGTAGTGACTTCGATATATACGATCTTATGCCTATCGGTATTTATGAGAACCACCCGATCGATATCACCTGATGTCCTTACAAGTACCGAATGGCAGTAAGTAGTGACTTCGATATATACGATTTTATGCCTATCGGTATTTATGCGAACACTTAAATTACAAGGATCTCTAATTTTAGCCACTGTTAGTGTTTAATTAATTATCACCTCAAATCGATGTTTCCTATTTGATGAACACGCGTCTTTACTAGTGACTTTCGTGACGGATATACCACACCTATATATTGTGATAATTGTCTGGCTTCATAGGATATACCACGCCAATATATTGTGATAATCGTCTGTCCCCATACGCACTTTTGTTAGGTAAGTCATCCACTATCCAGCTGAATATCATAAACGAAAGTCGATCATTTTTATGCCATTGACTAGTCAAGTGCGATTATTAGACATAAAATCCTCTGATGTATCCATTGCCCTCAAGTCACATGCAATAGACGGATGCTGAATTAAAATTGAATAATTTAGGTGGACAGAAAATAGAAAAGAAGGAGTTTTGAGATAAGTGGAGGATCAAAGTAACTCCATAAAGCGGCATCTTATTGCCATTTTTTTAATGGAAAGAAAAACTAGACCACCCGACGTCCACACAAGTACCGGATGAGAGTAAGTAGTGACCTTGATATATTCGATTTTATGCCTATCGGTATTTATGAGGACACTGAAATTACAAAGATCTGTAATTTTAGCCACTGTTATTGCGTAATTAATTATGACCTCGAAACCGATGTTTCTTATTTGATGAACACGTGTCTATACTAGTGACTTGCGTGACGGATATACCACACCTATATATTGTGATAATCGTGTGTGCCCATAGGCACTTTTGTTAGGTGAATCATCAACTATCCAGCTGAATCTCATGTACAAAAGTCGATGATTTTTTTCCCATTGACTAGTCAAGTGCGATTATTAGTCATAATATCCTCTGATGTATCCATTGCCCTTAAGTCATACACATTTGAAGGATGATGAATTAACATTAAATAATTTTGGCGGACAGAAAATAGAAAAGTTGGAGTTTTGAGAAAGGTGAGCAAATTAAAGTAACTCCATGAAGTAGCATCTTATCGTGGTTTTTTTACTGGAAAAAAAATCGAAACCACCCTATGTCCTCACAAGTACCGAATAGCAGTAAGTAGTGACTTCGATATATACGATTTTATGCCTATCGGTATTTATGCGGACACTTAAATTACAAGGATCTCTTATTTTAGGCACTGTTAGTGTTTAATTAATTATCACCTCGAAATCGATGTTTCCTATTTGATGAACACGCGTCTTTACTAGTGACTTTCGTAACGCATATACCACACCTATATATTGTGATAATTGTATGGCCTCATAGGCACTTTTGTTAGGTGAGTCATCAACTATCGAGCTGAATCCCATGTACGAAAGTTGATGAATCAATAAAAGTCAAGAAAAATATGTAACGTACACTCCATTTTTATCCCTTTCGCTAGTCAAATGCGATAACTAGTAATAATATCCCCAGATGTATCCATTGCCCTCAAGTCATATGCATTAGCAGGATGCTGAATTATTATTGAATATTTTTAGCGGACAAAAAATAGAAAAGTAGGAGTTTTGAGAAAAGTGGGGGATCAAAGTAACTCCATGAAGTGGCATGTTATTGCCATTTTTTTTTATAAGAAAGAAGATCTAAACCACCCGATGTCCTCACAAGTACCGAATAGCGGTAAGTAGTGACTTCGATATATACGATTTTATGCCTATCGGTATTTATGAGGACACTGAAATTACAAGGATCTGTAATTTTAGCCACTGTTAGTGTTTCATTAATTATGACCTCGAAACCGATGTTTCCTATTTGATGAACACGTGTCTATACTAGTGACTCGCGTGACGGATATACCACACGTATATGTTGTGATAATCGTCTGTCCCCATAGGCACTTTGTTAGGTGAGTCATCAACTATCGAGCTGAATCTCATGTACGAAAGTCGACGATTTTTACCCCATTGACTAGTCAAGTGCGATTATTAGTTATAAAATCTTGTGATGTATCCATTGCCCTCAAGTCACATGCAATAGAATGATGCTGAATTAACATTAAATAATTTAGGTGGACAGAAAATAGAAAAGTAGGAGTTTTGAGAAAAGTGGGGGATCGAAGTAAATCCATGAAGCGGCATCTTATTGCCAATTTTTTTAATGAAAAGAAAATCTAGACCACCCGATGTCCTTACAAGTACCGAATAGCAGTAAGTAGTGATTTCGATATATACGATCTTATGCCTATCGGTATTTATGATGACCACCCGGTCGATACCACCTGATGTACTTACAAGTACCGAATAGCAGTAAGTAGTGACTTTGATATATATGATTTTATGCCTATCGGTCTTTATGAGGACACTGAAATTACAAGGATCTCTAATTTTAGCAACTGGTATTGCTTAATTAATTATGACCTCGAAATCGACGGTTCCTATCTGATGAACACGTGTCTATATTAGTGACCTTCGTGACGGATATACCACACCTATATATTGTGATAATCGTTTGTCCCCATGGACACTTTTGTTAAGTGACTCATCACCTATCCAGCTGGATCTCATGTACGAAAGTCGATGATTCAATAAAAGTCAAGAAAAATATGTAACGTACCCTCCATTCTTTTCCCATTCACTAGTAAAGTGCGAGTATTAGTCATAATATTCCCAGATGTATCCAATGCTATCAAGTCATATGCATTAGAAGGATGCTGAGTTAACATTGAATAGTTTTGGCGGACAGAAAATAGAAAAGTAGGAGTTTTGAGAAAAGTGGGGGATCGAAGTAACTCCATGAAACGGCATCTTATTGCAATTTTGTATATGGAAAGAAAATCTAGACCACCCGATGTCCTCACAAGTACCGAACAGCAGTAAGTAGTGACTTCGATATATATGATTTTATGCCTATCGGTATTTAAGCGGAGACTTAAATTACAAGGATCCCTAATTTTAGCAACTGTTATTGCTTAATTGATTATAACCTCGAAACCGACGGTTCCTATTTGATGAACACGTGTCTATACTAGTGACCTTCGTGACGGATATACCACACCTATATATTGTGATAATCGTGTGTGCCCATAGGCACTTTTGTCAGGTGAATCATCAACTATCCAGCTGAATCTCATGTACAAAAGTCGATGATTTTTTTCCCATTGACTAGTCAAGTGCGATTATTAGTCATAATATCCTCTGATGTATCCATTGCCCTTAAGTCATACACATTTGAAGGATGATGAATTAACATTAAATAATTTTGGCGGACAGAAAATAGAAAAGTTGGAGTTTTGAGAAAGGTGAGCAAATTAAAGTAACTCCATGAAGTGGCATCTTATCGTGGTTTTTTTACTGGAAAAAAAATCGAAACCACCCTATGTCCTCACAAGTACCGAATAGCAGTAAGTAGTGACTTCGATATATACGATTTTATGCCTATCGGTATTTATGCGGACACTTAAATTACAAGGATCTCTAATTTTAGCCACTGTTAGTGTTTAATTAATTATCACCTCGAAATCGATGTTTCCTATTTGATGAACACGCGTCTTTACTAGTGATTTCGTAACGCATATACCACACCTATATATTGTGATAATTGTCTGGCCTCATAGGCACTTTTGTTAGGTGAGTCATCAACTATCGAGCTGAATCCCATGTACGAAAGTTGATGAATCAATAAAAGTCAAGAAAAATATGTAACGTACACTCCATTTTTATCCCTTTCGCTAGTCAAATGCGATAACTAGTAATAATATCCCCAGATGTATCCATTGCCCTCAAGTCATATGCATTAGCAGGATGCTGAATTATCTTTGAATAATTTTGGCGGACAGAAAATAGAAAAGTAGGAGTTTTGAGAAAAGTGGGGTATCGAAGTAACTCCATGAAGTCGCATCTTATTGCAATTTTTTTCAAAGGAAAGAAAATCTAAACCCCCCGATGTCCTCACAAGTTCCGAATAGCAGTAAGTAGTGACTTCGATATATACGATCTTATGCCCATCGGTATTTATGAGAACCACCCGATCGATACCACCTGATGTCCTTACAAGTACCGAATGGCAGTAAATAGTGACTGCGATATATACGATTTTATGCCTATCGGTATTTATGCGGACACTTAAATTACAAGGATCTATAATTTTAGCAACTGTTAGTGTTTAATTAATGATCACCTCGAAATCGATGTTTCCTATTCGATGAACGGGCGTCTTTACAAGTGACTTTCGTGACGGATATACCACACCTATATGTTATGATAATTGTCTGTCCCCATAGGCACTCTTGTTAGCCGAGTCATCAACTATCCAGCTGAATCTCATGTACGAAAGTCGATGATTTTTATCCCATTTAATTTTTGCGGACAGAAAATAGAAAAGTTGGAGTTTTGAGAAAAGTGGGCGATCAAAGTAACTCCATGAAGTGGCATCTTATTTTCATTTTTTTTTAATGGAAAGAAAATCTAAACCCCCCGATGTCCTCACAAGTTCCGAATAGCAGTAAGTAGTGACTTCGATATATACGATCTTATGCCTATCGGTATTTATGAGAACCACCCGATCGATACCACCTGATGTCCTTACAAGTACCGAATAGCAGTAAGTAGTGACTTCGATATATACGATTTCATGCCTATCGGTATTTATGCGGACACTTAAATTACAAGGATCTCTAATTTTAGCCACTGTTAGTGTTTAATTAATTATCACCTCAAATCTATGTTTCCTATTTGATGAACACGCGTCTTTACTAGTGACTTTCGTGACGGATATACCACACCTATATATTGTGATAATTGTCTGGCTTCATAGGATATACCACGCCAATATATTGTGATAATCGTCTGTCCCCATACGCACTTTTGTTAGGTAAGTCATCCACTATCCAGCTGAATATCATAAACGAAAGTCGATCATTTTTATGCCATTGACTAGTCAAGTGCGATTATTAGACATAAAATCCTCTGATGTATCAATTGCCCTCAAGTCACATGCAGTAGACGGATGCTGAATTAAAATTAAATAATTTAGGTGGACAGAAAATAGAAAAGAAGGAGTTTTGAGATAAGTGGAGGATCAAAGTAACTCCATAAAGCGGCATCTTATTGCCATTTTTTTTAATGGAAAGAAAAACTAGACCACCCGACGTCCACAGAAGTACCGGATGAGAGTAAGTAGTGACCTTGATATATACGATTTTATGCCTATCGGTATTTATGAGGACACTAAAATTACAAAGATCTGTAATTTTAGCCACTGTTATTGCGTAATTAATTATGACCTCGAAATCAACGTTTCCTATTTGATTAACACGTGTCTATACTAGTGACTTTCGTGACGGACATACCACACCTATATATTGTGATAATCGTCTGTCCCCTTAGGCACTTTTGTTAGGTGAGTCATCAACTATCGAGCTGAATCTCATGTACGAAAGTTGATGAATCAATAAAAGTCAAGAAAAATATGTAACCTACGCTCCATTTTTATCCCTTTCGCTAGTCAAATGCGATTACTAGTCATAATATCCCCTGATGTATCCATTGCCCTCAAGTCATATGCATTAGCAGGATGCTGAATTAACATTGAATAATTTTGGCGGACAGAAAATAGAAAAGTAGGAGTTTTGAGAAAAGTAGGGGATCGAAATAACTCCATGAAGTCGCATCTTATTGCCATTTTTTTCAATGTAAAGAAAATCTAAACCCCCCGATGTCCTCACAAGTTCCGAATGACAGTAAGTAGTGACTTCGATATATACGATCTTATGCCTATCGGTATTTATGAGAACCACCCGATCGATAACACCTGATGTACTTACAAGTACCGAATGGCAGTAAGTAGTGACTTTGATATATATGATTTTATGCCTATCGGTCTTTATGAGGACACTGAAATTACAAGGATCTCTAATTTTAGCAACTGTTATTGCTTAATTAATTATGACCTCGAAACCGACGGTACCTATTTGATGAACACGCGTCTTTACTAGTGACTTTCGTGACGGATATACCACACCTATATATTGTGATAATTGTCTGGCCTCATACGCACTTTTGTTAGGTGAGTCATCAACTATCCAGCTGAATCTCATGTACGAAAGTCGATGATTCAATAAAAGTCAAGAAAAATAAGTAACGTACGCTCCATTTTTATACCATTCGCTAGTCAAAAGCAATTACTAGTCATAATATATATAGATGTATCCATTACCCTCAAGTCATATGCATTAGAAGGATGCTGAATTAACATTGAATAATATTGGCGGAAAGAAAATAGAAAAGTAGGAGTTTTGAGAAAAGTTGGGGATCGAAGTAAATCCATGAAGCGGCATGTTATTGCCATTTTTTTTAATGAAAAGAAAATCTAGACCACCCGATGTCCTTACAAGTATCGAATAGCAGTAAGTAGTGACTTCGATATATACGATCTTATGCCTATCGGTATTTATGATGACCACCCAGACTATACCACCTGATGTACTTACAAGTACCGAATGGCAGTAAGTAGTGACTTTGATATATAAGATTTCATGCCTATCGGTCTTTATAAGGACACTGAAATTACAAGGATCTCTAATTTTAGCAACTGGTATTGCTTAATTAATTATGACCTCGAAATCGACGGTTCCTATCTGATGAACACGTGTCTATATTAGTGACCTTCGTGACGGATATACCACACCTATATATTGTGATAATCGTTTGTCCCCATGGACACTTTTGTTAAGTGACTCATCACCTATCCAGCTGGATCTCATGTACGAAAGTCGATGATTCAATAGAAGTCAAGAAAAATATGTAACGTACCCTCCATTCTTCTCCCATTCACTAGTAAAGTGCGAGTATTAGTCATAATATTCCCAGATGTATCCAATGCTATCAAGTCATATGCATTAGAAGGATGCTGAGTTAACATTGAATAATTTTGGCGGACAGAAAATAGAAAAGTAGGAGTTTTGAGAAAAGGGGAGGATCGAAGTAACTCCATAAAGTCGCATCTTATTGCCATTTTTTTCAATGGAAAGAAAATCTAAACCCCCCGATGTCCTCACAAGTTCCGAATAGCAGAGTGTAGTGACTTCGATATATACGATTTTATGCCTATCGGTGTTTATGCGGACACTTAAATTACAGGGATTCCTAATTTTAGCGACTGTTAGTGTTCATTTAATTATCACCTCGAAACCGACGTTTCCTATTTGATGATCCCGTGTCTATACTAGTGACCTTCCTGACGGATATACCACGCCCATATATTGTGATAATCGTCTGTCCCCATACGCACTTTTGTTAGGTAAGTCATCCACTATCCAGCTGAATCTCATGTACGAAAGTCGATCTTTTTTATCCCATTGACTAGTCAAGTGCGATTATTAGACATAAAATCCTCTGATGTATCCATTGCCCTCAAGTCACATGCAATAGAAGGATGCTGAATTAACATTAAATAGATTGGGTGGACAGAAAATAGAACAGTAGTTGTTTTGAGAAAAGTGGAGGATCAAAGTAACTCCATGAAGCGACATCTTATTGCCATTTTTTTTTTAAAGAAAGAAAATCTAGACCACCCAATGTCCTTACAAGTACCGAATAGCAGTAAGTAGTGACTTCGATATATACGATCTTATGCCTATCGGTATTTATGAGAACCACCCGATCGATACCACCTGATGTTCTTTCAAGTACCGAATGGCAGTAAGTAGTGACTGCGATATATACGATTTTATGCCTATCGGTATTAATGAGGACACTGAAATTACAACAAACTCCAATTTTAGCCACTGTTAGTGTTTAATTAATTATGACCTCGAAACCGACGTTTCCTATTTGATGATCACGCGTCTATACTAGTGACCTTCGTGACGGATATACCACACCCATATATTGTGATAATTGTTCGTCACCATACGCACTTTTGTTAGGTGAGTCATCAACTATCCAGCTGAATCTCATGTACAAAAGTCGATGATTCAATAAAAGTCAAGAAAAATATGTAACGTACGCTCCATTTTTATACCATTCGCTAGTCAAAAGCGATTACTAGTCATAATATCTCCAGATGTATGCATTACCCTCAAGTCATATGCATTAGAAGGATGCTGAATTAACATTGAATAATATTGGCGGAAAGAAAATAGAAAAGTAGGAATTTTGAGAAAAGTGGGGGATCGAAGTAAATCCATGAAGCGGTATCTTATTGCCATTTTTTTTAATGCAAAGAATATCTAGACCACGCGATGTCCTTACAAGTACCGAATAGCAGTAAGTAGTGACTTCGATATATACGATCTTATGCCTATCGGTATTTATGATGACCACCCGGTCTATACCACCTGATGTCCTTACAAGTACCAAATAGCAGTAAGTAGTGACTTTGATATATATGATTTTATGCCTATCGGTCTTTATGAGGACACTGAATTTACAAGGATCTCTAATTTTAGCAACTGTTATTGCTTAATTAATTATGACCTCGAAACCGACGGTTCCTATTTGATGAAGACGTGTCAATACTAGTGACCTTCGTGACGGATATACCACACCTATATATTGTGATAATCGTTTGTCCCCATAGACACTTTTGTTAAGTGACTCATCAACTATCCAGCTGAGTCTGATGTACAAAAGTCGATGATTCAATAAAAGTCAAGAAAAATATGTAACGTACGCTCCATTCTTATCCCATTCACAAGTAAAGTGCGATTATTAGTCATAATATTCCCAGATGTATCCTTTGCCCTCAAGTCATATGCATTAGAAGGATGCTGAATTCACATTGAATAATTTTGGCGGACAGAAAATAGAAAAGTAGGAGTTTTGAGAAAAGTGGAGGATCGAAGTAACTCCATGAAGTCGCATCTTATTGCCATTTTTTTCAATGGAAAGAAAATCTAAATCCCCGATGTCCTTACAAGTTCCGAATAGCAGTAAGTAGTGACTTCGATATATACGATCTTATGCCTATCGGTATTTATGAGAACCACCCGATCGATACCTCCTGATGTCTCTATAAGTACCGAATAGCAGTAAGTAGTGACTTCGATATATACGATTTTATGCCTATCGGTATTTATGCGGACACTTAAATTACAGGGATCTCTAATTTTAGCCACTGTTAGTGTTCAATTAATTATCACCTCGAAACCGACGTTTGCTATTTGATGATCATGTGTCTATACTAGTGACCTTCCTGACAGATATACCATGCCCATATATTGTGATAATCGTCTGTCCCCATACGCACTTTTGTTAGGTAAGTCATCCACTATCCAGCTGAATCTCATGTACGAAAGTCGATCATTTTTATCCCATTGACTAGTCAAGTACGATTATTAGACATAAAATCCTCTGATGTATCCATTGCCCTCAAGTCACATGCAATAGAAGGATGCTGAATTAACATTAAATAATTTAGGTGAACAGAACATAGAAAAGAAGGAGTTTTGAGATAAGTGGAGGATCAAAGTAACTCCATAAAGCGGCATCTTATTGCCATTTTTTTTAATGGAAAGAAAAACTAGACCACCCGACGTCCACACAAGTATCGGATGGCAGTAAATAGTGACTTTGATATATATGATTTTATGCCTATCGGTCTTTATGAGGACACTGAAATTACAAGGATCTCTAATTTTAGCAACTGGTATTGCTTAATTAATTATGACCTCGAAATCGACGGTTCCTATCTGATGAACACGTGTCTATATTAGTGACCTTCGTGACGGATATACCACACCTATATATTGTGATAATCGTTTGTCCCCATGGACACTTTTGTTAAGTGACTCATCAACTATCCAGCTGGATCTCATGTACGAAGGTCGATGATTCAATAAAAGTCAAGAAAAATATGTAACGTACGCTCCATTCTTCTCCCATTCACTAGTAAAGTGCGAGTATTAGTCATAATATTCCCAGATGTATCCAATGCTATCAAGTCATATGCATTAGAAGGATGCTGAGTTAACATTGAATAGTTTTGGCGGACAGAAAATAGAAAAGTAGGAGTTTTGAGAAAAGTGGGGGATCGAAGTAACTCCATGAAACCGCATCTTATTGCAATTTTGTTTATGGAAAGAAAATCTAGACCACCCGATGTCCTCACAAGTACCGAACAGCAGTAAGTAGTGACTTCGATATATATGATTTTATGCCTATCGGTATTTAAGCGGAGACATAAATTACAAGGATCTCTTATTTTAGCAACTGTTATTGCTTAATTGATTATAACCTCGAAACCGACGGTTCCTATTTGATGAACACGTGTCTATTATAGTGACCTTCGTGACGGATATACCACACCTATATATTGTGATAATCGTTTGTCCCCATACGCACTTTTGTTAGGTGAGTTATCATCTATCCAGCTGAATCTCATGTACGAAAGTCGATGATTCTTATCCCATTCACTAGTCAAGTTCGATTATTAGTCATAATATCCTCTGATGAATCCATTGCCCTCAAGTCATATGCATTAGAAGGATGCTGAATTAACATTAAATAATATTGGCGGACAGAAAATAGAAAAGTAGGAGTTTTGAGAAAAGTGGGGGATCAAAATAACTCCATGAAGTGGCATCTTATTGCCTTTTTTTTTTTAATGGAAAGAAGATCTGAACCACCCGATGTTCTCACAAGTACTGAATAGCGGTAAGTAGTGACTTCGATATATACGATTTTATGCCTATCGGTATTTATGAGGACACTGAAATTAGAAGGATCTGTAATTTTAGCCACTGTTAGTGTTTCATTAATTATGATCTCGAAACCGATGTTTCCTATTTGATGAACACGTGTCTATACTAGTGACTTGCGTGACGGATATACCACACCTATATATTGTGATAATCGTGTGTGCCCATAGGCACTTTTGTTAGATGAATCATCAACTATCCAGCTGAATCTCATGTACAAAAGTCGATGAGTTTTTTCCCATTGACTAGTCAAGTGCGATTATTAGTCATAATATCCTCTGATGTATCCATTGCCCTTAAGTCATACGCATTTGAAGGATGATGAATTAACATTAAATAATTTTGGCGGACAGAAAATAGAAAAGTTGGAGTTTTGAGAAAGGTGAGCAAATTAAAGTAACTCCATGAAGTGGCATCTTATCGTGGTTTTTTTACTGGAAAAAAAATCGAGACCACCCTATGTCCTCACAAGTACCGAATGGCAGTCAGTAGTGATTTCGATATATACGATTTTATGCCTATCGGTATTTATGCGGACACTTAAATTACAAGGATCTCTAATTTTAGCCACTGATAGTGTTTAATTAATTATCACCTCGAAATCGATGTTTCCTATTTGATGAACACGCGTCTTTACTAGTGACTTTCGTAACGCATATACCACACCTATATATTGTGATAATTGTCTGGCCTCATAGGCACTTTTGTTAGGTGAGTCATCAACTATCGAGCTGAATCCCATGTACGAAAGTTGATGAATCAATAAAAGTCAAGAAAAATATGTAACGTACACTCCATTTTTATCCCTTTCGCTAGTCAAATGCGATAACTAGTAATAATATCCCCAGATGTATCCATTGCCCTCAAGTCATATGCATTAGCAGGATGCTGAATTATCATTGAATAATTTTGGCGGACAGAAAATAGAAAAGTAGGAGTTTTGAGAAAAGTGGGGGATCGAAGTAACTCCATGAAGTCGCATCTTATTGCCATTTTTTTCAAAGGAAAGAAAATCTAAACCCCCCGATGTCCGCACAAGTTCCGAATAGCAGTAAGTAGTGACTTCGATATATACGATCTTATGCCCATCGGTATTTATGAGAACCACCCGATCGATACCACCTGATGTCCTTACAAGTACCGAATGGCAGTAAATAGTGACTGCGATATATACGATTTTATGCCTATCGGTATTTATGCGCACACTTAAATTACAAGGATCTCTAATTTTAGCGACTGTTAGTGTTTAATTAATGATCACCTCGAAATCGATGTTTCCTATTTGATGAACGGGCGTCTTTACTAGTGACTTTCGTGACGGATATACCACACCTATATGTTATGATAATTGTCTGTCTCCATAGGCACTTTTGTTAGCCGAGTCATCAACTATCCAGCTGAATCTCATGTACGAAAATCGATGATTTTTATCCCATTTAATTTTTGCGGACAGAAAATAGAAAAGTTGGAGTTTTGAGAAAAGTGGGGGATCAAAGTAACTCCATGAAGTGGCATCTTATTTTCATTTTTTTTTAATGGAAAGAAAATCTAAACCCCCCGATGTCCTCACAAGTTCCGAATAGCAGTAAGTAGTGACTTCGATATATACGATCTTATGCCTATCGGTATTTATGAGAACCACCCGATCGATATCACCTGATGTCCTTACAAGTACCGAATGGCAGTAAGTAGTGACTTCGATATATACGATTTTATGCCTATCGGTATTTATGCGGACACTTAAATTACAAGGATCTCTAATTTTAGCCACTGTTAGTGTTTAATTAATTATCACCTCAAATCGATGTTTCCTATTTGATGAACACGCGTCTTTACTAGTGACTTTCGTGACGGATATACCACACCTATATATTGTGATAATTGTCTGGCTTCATAGGATATACCACGCCAATATATTGTGATAATCGTCTGTCCCCATACGCACTTTTGTTAGGTAAGTCATCCACTATCCAGCTGAATATCATAAACGAAAGTCGATCATTTTTATGCCATTGACTAGTCAAGTGCGATTATTAGACATAAAATCCTCTGATGTATCCATTGCCCTCAAGTCACATGCAATAGACGGATGCTGAATTAAAATTGAATAATTTAGGTGGACAGAAAATAGAAAAGAAGGAGTTTTGAGATAAGTGGAGGATCAAAGTAACTCCATAAAGCGGCATCTTATTGCCATTTTTTTAATGGAAAGAAAAACTAGACCACCCGACGTCCACACAAGTACCGGATGAGAGTAAGTAGTGACCTTGATATATTCGATTTTATGCCTATCGGTATTTATGAGGACACTGAAATTACAAAGATCTGTAATTTTAGCCACTGTTATTGCGTAATTAATTATGACCTCGAAACCGATGTTTCTTATTTGATGAACACGTGTCTATACTAGTGACTTGCGTGACGGATATACCACACCTATATATTGTGATAATCGTGTGTGCCCATAGGCACTTTTGTTAGGTGAATCATCAACTATCCAGCTGAATCTCATGTACAAAAGTCGATGATTTTTTTCCCATTGACTAGTCAAGTGCGATTATTAGTCATAATATCCTCTGATGTGTCCATTGCCCTTAAGTCATACACATTTGAAGGATGATGAATTAACATTAAATAATTTTGGCGGACAGAAAATAGAAAAGTTGGAGTTTTGAGAAAGGTGAGCAAATTAAAGTAACTCCATGAAGTAGCATCTTATCGTGGTTTTTTTACTGGAAAAAAAATCGAAACCACCCTATGTCCTCACAAGTACCGAATAGCAGTAAGTAGTGACTTCGATATATACGATTTTATGCCTATCGGTATTTATGCGGACACTTAAATTACAAGGATCTCTTATTTTAGGCACTGTTAGTGTTTAATTAATTATCACCTCGAAATCGATGTTTCCTATTTGATGAACACGCGTCTTTACTAGTGACTTTCGTAACGCATATACCACACCTATATATTGTGATAATTGTCTGGCCTCATAGGCACTTTTGTTAGGTGAGTCATCAACTATCGAGCTGAATCCCATGTACGAAAGTTGATGAATAAATAAAAGTCAAGAAAAATATGTAACGTACACTCCATTTTTATCCCTTTCGCTAGTCAAATGCGATAACTAGTAATAATATCCCCAGATGTATCCATTGCCCTCAAGTCATATGCATTAGCAGGATGCTGAATTATTATTGAATATTTTTAGCGGACAAAAAATAGAAAAGTAGGAGTTTTGAGAAAAGTGGGGGATCAAAGTAACTCCATGAAGTGGCATGTTATTGCCATTTTTTTTTATAAGAAAGAAGATCTAAACCACCCGATGTCCTCACAAGTACCGAATAGCGGTAAGTAGTGACTTCGATATATACGATTTTATGCCTATCGGTATTTATGAGGACACTGAAATTACAAGGATCTGTAATTTTAGCCACTGTTAGTGTTTCATTAATTATGACCTCGAAACCGATGTTTCCTATTTGATGAACACGTGTCTATACTAGTGACTCGCGTGACGGATATACCACACGTATATGTTGTGATAATCGTCTGTCCCCATAGGCACTTTGTTAGGTGAGTCATCAACTATCGAGCTGAATCTCATGTACGAAAGTCGACGATTTTTACCCCATTGACTAGTCAAGTGCGATTATTAGTCATAAAATCTTGTGATGTATCCATTGCCCTCAAGTCACATGCAATAGAATGATGCTGAATTAACATTAAATAATTTAGGTGGACAGAAAATAGAAAAGTAGGAGTTTTGAGAAAAGTGGGGGATCGAAGTAAATCCATGAAGCGGCATCTTATTGCCAATTTTTTTAATGAAAAGAAAATCTAGACCACCCGATGTCCTTACAAGTACCGAATAGCAGTAAGTAGTGATTTCGATATATACGATCTTATGCCTATCGGTATTTATGATGACCACCCGGTCGATACCACCTGATGTACTTACAAGTACCGAATAGCAGTAAGTAGTGACTTTGATATATATGATTTTATGCCTATCGGTCTTTATGAGGACACTGAAATTACAAGGATCTCTAATTTTAGCAACTGGTATTGCTTAATTAATTATGACCTCGAAATCGACGGTTCCTATCTGATGAACACGTGTCTATATTAGTGACCTTCGTGACGGATATACCACACCTATATATTGTGATAATCGTTTGTCCCCATGGACACTTTTGTTAAGTGACTCATCACCTATCCAGCTGGATCTCATGTACGAAAGTCGATGATTCAATAAAAGTCAAGAAAAATATGTAACGTACCCTCCATTCTTTTCCCATTCACTAGTAAAGTGCGAGTATTAGTCATAATATTCCCAGATGTATCCAATGCTATCAAGTCATACGCATTAGAAGGATGCTGAGTTAACATTGAATAGTTTTGGCGGACAGAAAATAGAAAAGTAGGAGTTTTGAGAAAAGTGGGGGATCGAAGTAACTCCATGAAACGGCATCTTATTGCAATTTTGTATATGGAAAGAAAATCTAGACCACCCGATGTCCTCACAAGTACCGAACAGCAGTAAGTAGTGACTTCGATATATATGATTTTATGCCTATCGGTATTTAAGCGGAGACTTAAATTACAAGGATCCCTAATTTTAGCAACTGTTATTGCTTAATTGATTATAACCTCGAAACCGACGGTTCCTATTTGATGAACACGTGTCTATACTAGTGACCTTCGTGACGGATATACCACACCTATATATTGTGATAATCGTGTGTGCCCATAGGCACTTTTGTCAGGTGAATCATCAACTATCCAGCTGAATCTCATGTACAAAAGTCGATGATTTTTTTCCCATTGACTAGTCAAGTGCGATTATTAGTCATAATATCCTCTGATGTATCCATTGCCCTTAAGTCATACACATTTGAAGGATGATGAATTAACATTAAATAATTTTGGCGGACAGAAAATAGAAAAGTTGGAGTTTTGAGAAAGGTGAGCAAATTAAAGTAACTCCATGAAGTGGCATCTTATCGTGGTTTTTTTACTGGAAAAAAAATCGAAACCACCCTATGTCCTCACAAGTACCGAATAGCAGTAAGTAGTGACTTCGATATATACGATTTTATGCCTATCGGTATTTGAGCGGACACTTAAATTACAAGGATCTCTAATTTTAGCCACTGTTAGTGTTTAATTAATTATCACCTCGAAATCGATGTTTCCTATTTGATGAACACGCGTCTTTACTAGTGATTTCGTAACGCATATACCACACCTATATATTGTGATAATTGTCTGGCCTCATAGGCACTTTTGTTAGGTGAGTCATCAACTATCGAGCTGAATCCCATGTACGAAAGTTGATGAATCAATAAAAGTCAAGAAAAATATGTAACGTACACTCCATTTTTATCCCTTTCGCTAGTCAAATGCGATAACTAGTAATAATATCCCCAGATGTATCCATTGCCCTCAAGTCATATGCATTAGCAGGATGCTGAATTATCATTGAATAATTTTGGCGGACAGAAAATAGAAAAGTAGGAGTTTTGAGAAAAGTGGGGTATCGAAGTAACTCCATGAAGTCGCATCTTATTGCAATTTTTTTCAAAGGAAAGAAAATCTAAACCCCCCGATGTCCTCACAAGTTCCGAATAGCAGTAAGTAGTGACTTCGATATATACGATCTTATGCCCATCGGTATTTATGAGAACCACCCGATCGATACCACCTGATGTCCTTACAAGTACCGAATGGCAGTAAATAGTGACTGCGATATATACGATTTTATGCCTATCGGTATTTATGCGGACACTTAAATTACAAGGATCTATAATTTTAGCAACTGTTAGTGTTTAATTATTGATCACCTCGAAATCGATGTTTCCTATTCGATGAACGGGCGTCTTTACAAGTGACTTTCGTGACGGATATACCACACCTATATGTTATGATAATTGTCTGTCCCCATAGGCACTCTTGTTAGCCGAGTCATCAACTATCCAGCTGAATCTCATGTACGAAAGTCGATGATTTTTATCCCATTTAATTTTTGCGGACAGAAAATAGAAAAGTTGGAGTTTTGAGAAAAGTGGGCGATCAAAGTAACTCCATGAAGTGGCATCTTATTTTCATTTTTTTTTAATGGAAAGAAAATCTAAACCCCCCGATGTCCTCACAAGTTCCGAATAGCAGTAAGTAGTGACTTCGATATATACGATCTTATGCCTATCGGTATTTATGAGAACCACCCGATCGATACCACCTGATGTCCTTACAAGTACCGAATAGCAGTAAGTAGTGACTTCGATATATACGATTTCATGCCTATCGGTATTTATGCGGACACTTAAATTACAAGGATCTCTAATTTTAGCCACTGTTAGTGTTTAATTAATTATCACCTCAAATCTATGTTTCCTATTTGATGAACACGCGTCTTTACTAGTGACTTTCGTGACGGATATACCACACCTATATATTGTGATAATTGTCTGGCTTCATAGGATATACCACGCCAATATATTGTGATAATCGTCTGTCCCCATACGCACTTTTGTTAGGTAAGTCATCCACTATCCAGCTGAATATCATAAACGAAAGTCGATCATTTTTATGCCATTGACTAGTCAAGTGCGATTATTAGACATAAAATCCTCTGATGTATCCATTGCCCTCAAGTCACATGCAATAGAATGATGCTGAATTAACATTAAATAATTTAGGTGGACAGAAAATAGAAAAGTAGGAGTTTTGAGAAAAGTGGGGGATCGAAGTAAATCCATGAAGCGGCATCTTATTGCCAATTTTTTTAATGAAAAGAAAATCTAGACCACCCGATGTCCTTACAAGTACCGAATAGCAGTAAGTAGTGATTTCGATATATACGATCTTATGCCTATCGGTATTTATGATGACCACCCGGTCGATACCACCTGATGTACTTACAAGTACCGAATAGCAGTAAGTAGTGACTTTGATATATATGATTTTATGCCTATCGGTCTTTATGAGGACACTGAAATTACAAGGATCTCTAATTTTAGCAACTGGTATTGCTTAATTAATTATGACCTCGAAATCGACGGTTCCTATCTGATGAACACGTGTCTATATTAGTGACCTTCGTGACGGATATACCACACCTATATATTGTGATAATCGTTTGTCCCCATGGACACTTTTGTTAAGTGACTCATCACCTATCCAGCTGGATCTCATGTACGAAAGTCGATGATTCAATAAAAGTCAAGAAAAATATGTAACGTACCCTCCATTCTTTTCCCATTCACTAGTAAAGTGCGAGTATTAGTCATAATATTCCCAGATGTATCCAATGCTATCAAGTCATACGCATTAGAAGGATGCTGAGTTAACATTGAATAGTTTTGGCGGACAGAAAATAGAAAAGTAGGAGTTTTGAGAAAAGTGGGGGATCGAAGTAACTCCATGAAACGGCATCTTAT
This sequence comes from Cylloceria caligata, assembly GCA_963942595.1. Classification (NCBI taxonomy): domain Eukaryota; kingdom Metazoa; phylum Arthropoda; class Insecta; order Hymenoptera; family Ichneumonidae; genus Cylloceria; species Cylloceria caligata. Next base: position 28,299,932 of record OZ012703.1, read on the forward strand.
TGCAATTTTGTATATGGAAAGAAAATCTAGACCACCCGATGTCCTCACAAGTACCGAACAGCAGTAAGTAGTGACTTCGATATATATGATTTTATGCCTATCGGTATTTAAGCGGAGACTTAAATTACAAGGATCCCTAATTTTAGCAACTGTTATTGCTTAATTGATTATAACCTCGAAACCGACGGTTCCTATTTGATGAACACGTGTCTATACTAGTGACCTTCGTGACGGATATACCACACCTATATATTGTGATAATCGTGTGTGCCCATAGGCACTTTTGTCAGGTGAATCATCAACTATCCAGCTGAATCTCATGTACAAAAGTCGATGATTTTTTTCCCATTGACTAGTCAAGTGCGATTATTAGTCATAATATCCTCTGATGTATCCATTGCCCTTAAGTCATACACATTTGAAGGATGATGAATTAACATTAAATAATTTTGGCGGACAGAAAATAGAAAAGTTGGAGTTTTGAGAAAGGTGAGCAAATTAAAGTAACTCCATGAAGTGGCATCTTATCGTGGTTTTTTTACTGGAAAAAAAATCGAAACCACCCTATGTCCTCACAAGTACCGAATAGCAGTAAGTAGTGACTTCGATATATACGATTTTATGCCTATCGGTATTTGAGCGGACACTTAAATTACAAGGATCTCTAATTTTAGCCACTGTTAGTGTTTAATTAATTATCACCTCGAAATCGATGTTTCCTATTTGATGAACACGCGTCTTTACTAGTGATTTCGTAACGCATATACCACACCTATATATTGTGATAATTGTCTGGCCTCATAGGCACTTTTGTTAGGTGAGTCATCAACTATCGAGCTGAATCCCATGTACGAAAGTTGATGAATCAATAAAAGTCAAGAAAAATATGTAACGTACACTCCATTTTTATCCCTTTCGCTAGTCAAATGCGATAACTAGTAATAATATCCCCAGATGTATCCATTGCCCTCAAGTCATATGCATTAGCAGGATGCTGAATTATCATTGAATAATTTTGGCGGACAGAAAATAGAAAAGTAGGAGTTTTGAGAAAAGTGGGGTATCGAAGTAACTCCATGAAGTCGCATCTTATTGCAATTTTTTTCAAAGGAAAGAAAATCTAAACCCCCCGATGTCCTCACAAGTTCCGAATAGCAGTAAGTAGTGACTTCGATATATACGATCTTATGCCCATCGGTATTTATGAGAACCACCCGATCGATACCACCTGATGTCCTTACAAGTACCGAATGGCAGTAAATAGTGACTGCGATATATACGATTTTATGCCTATCGGTATTTATGCGGACACTTAAATTACAAGGATCTATAATTTTAGCAACTGTTAGTGTTTAATTATTGATCACCTCGAAATCGATGTTTCCTATTCGATGAACGGGCGTCTTTACAAGTGACTTTCGTGACGGATATACCACACCTATATGTTATGATAATTGTCTGTCCCCATAGGCACTCTTGTTAGCCGAGTCATCAACTATCCAGCTGAATCTCATGTACGAAAGTCGATGATTTTTATCCCATTTAATTTTTGCGGACAGAAAATAGAAAAGTTGGAGTTTTGAGAAAAGTGGGCGATCAAAGTAACTCCATGAAGTGGCATCTTATTTTCATTTTTTTTTAATGGAAAGAAAATCTAAACCCCCCGATGTCCTCACAAGTTCCGAATAGCAGTAAGTAGTGACTTCGATATATACGATCTTATGCCTATCGGTATTTATGAGAACCACCCGATCGATACCACCTGATGTCCTTACAAGTACCGAATAGCAGTAAGTAGTGACTTCGATATATACGATTTCATGCCTATCGGTATTTATGCGGACACTTAAATTACAAGGATCTCTAATTTTAGCCACTGTTAGTGTTTAATTAATTATCACCTCAAATCTATGTTTCCTATTTGATGAACACGCGTCTTTACTAGTGACTTTCGTGACGGATATACCACACCTATATATTGTGATAATTGTCTGGCTTCATAGGATATACCACGCCAATATATTGTGATAATCGTCTGTCCCCATACGCACTTTTGTTAGGTAAGTCATCCACTATCCAGCTGAATATCATAAACGAAAGTCGATCATTTTTATGCCATTGACTAGTCAAGTGCGATTATTAGACATAAAATCCTCTGATGTATCAATTGCCCTCAAGTCACATGCAGTAGACGGATGCTGAATTAAAATTAAATAATTTAGGTGGACAGAAAATAGAAAAGAAGGAGTTTTGAGATAAGTGGAGGATCAAAGTAACTCCATAAAGCGGCATCTTATTGCCATTTTTTTTAATGGAAAGAAAAACTAGACCACCCGACGTCCACAGAAGTACCGGATGAGAGTAAGTAGTGACCTTGATATATACGATTTTATGCCTATCGGTATTTATGAGGACACTAAAATTACAAAGATCTGTAATTTTAGCCACTGTTATTGCGTAATTAATTATGACCTCGAAATCAACGTTTCCTATTTGATTAACACGTGTCTATACTAGTGACTTTCGTGACGGACATACCACACCTATATATTGTGATAATCGTCTGTCCCCTTAGGCACTTTTGTTAGGTGAGTCATCAACTATCGAGCTGAATCTCATGTACGAAAGTTGATGAATCAATAAAAGTCAAGAAAAATATGTAACCTACGCTCCATTTTTATCCCTTTCGCTAGTCAAATGCGATTACTAGTCATAATATCCCCTGATGTATCCATTGCCCTCAAGTCATATGCATTAGCAGGATGCTGAATTAACATTGAATAATTTTGGCGGACAGAAAATAGAAAAGTAGGAGTTTTGAGAAAAGTAGGGGATCGAAATAACTCCATGAAGTCGCATCTTATTGCCATTTTTTTCAATGTAAAGAAAATCTAAACCCCCCGATGTCCTCACAAGTTCCGAATGACAGTAAGTAGTGACTTCGATATATACGATCTTATGCCTATCGGTATTTATGAGAACCACCCGATCGATAACACCTGATGTACTTACAAGTACCGAATGGCAGTAAGTAGTGACTTTGATATATATGATTTTATGCCTATCGGTCTTTATGAGGACACTGAAATTACAAGGATCTCTAATTTTAGCAACTGTTATTGCTTAATTAATTATGACCTCGAAACCGACGGTACCTATTTGATGAACACGCGTCTTTACTAGTGACTTTCGTGACGGATATACCACACCTATATATTGTGATAATTGTCTGGCCTCATACGCACTTTTGTTAGGTGAGTCATCAACTATCCAGCTGAATCTCATGTACGAAAGTCGATGATTCAATAAAAGTCAAGAAAAATAAGTAACGTACGCTCCATTTTTATACCATTCGCTAGTCAAAAGCAATTACTAGTCATAATATATATAGATGTATCCATTACCCTCAAGTCATATGCATTAGAAGGATGCTGAATTAACATTGAATAATATTGGCGGAAAGAAAATAGAAAAGTAGGAGTTTTGAGAAAAGTTGGGGATCGAAGTAAATCCATGAAGCGGCATGTTATTGCCATTTTTTTTAATGAAAAGAAAATCTAGACCACCCGATGTCCTTACAAGTATCGAATAGCAGTAAGTAGTGACTTCGATATATACGATCTTATGCCTATCGGTATTTATGATGACCACCCAGACTATACCACCTGATGTACTTACAAGTACCGAATGGCAGTAAGTAGTGACTTTGATATATAAGATTTCATGCCTATCGGTCTTTATAAGGACACTGAAATTACAAGGATCTCTAATTTTAGCAACTGGTATTGCTTAATTAATTATGACCTCGAAATCGACGGTTCCTATCTGATGAACACGTGTCTATATTAGTGACCTTCGTGACGGATATACCACACCTATATATTGTGATAATCGTTTGTCCCCATGGACACTTTTGTTAAGTGACTCATCACCTATCCAGCTGGATCTCATGTACGAAAGTCGATGATTCAATAGAAGTCAAGAAAAATATGTAACGTACCCTCCATTCTTCTCCCATTCACTAGTAAAGTGCGAGTATTAGTCATAATATTCCCAGATGTATCCAATGCTATCAAGTCATATGCATTAGAAGGATGCTGAGTTAACATTGAATAGTTTTGGCGGACAGAAAATAGAAAAGTAGGAGTTTTGAGAAAAGTGGGGGATCGAAGTAACTCCATGAAACCGCATCTTATTGCAATTTTGTTTATGGAAAGAAAATCTAGACCACCCGATGTCCTCACAAGTACCGAACAGCAGTAAGTAGTGACTTCGATATATATGATTTTATGCCTATCGGTATTTAAGCGGAGACTTAAATTACAAGGATCCCTAATTTTAGCAACTGTTATTGCTTAATTGATTATAACCTCGAAACCGACGGTTCCTATTTGATGGACACGTGTCTATACTAGTGACCTTCGTGACGGATATACCACACCTATATATTGTTATAATCGTTCGTCCCCATACGCACTTTTGTTAGGTGAGTCATCACTTATCCAGCTGAATCTCATGTACGAAAGTCGATGATTTTTATCCCATTCACTAGTCAAGTTCGATTATTAGTCATCATATCCTTTGATGAATCCATTGCCCTCAAGTCATATGCATTAGAAGGATGCTGAATTAACATTGAATAATATTGGCGGACAGAAAATAGAAAAGTAGGAGTTTTGAGAAAAGTGGGGGATCAAAGTAACTCCATGAAGTGGCATCTTATTGCCATTTTTTTTTATAAGAAAGAAGATCTAAACCACCCGATGTCCTCACAAGTACCGAATAGCGGTAAGTAGTGACTTCGATATATACGATTTTATGCCTATCGGTATTTATGAGGACACTGAAATTAGAAGGATCTGTAATTTTAGCCACTGTTAGTGTTTCATTAATTATGACCTCGAAATCGATGTTTCCTATTTGATGAACACGTGTCTATACTAGTGACTTGCGTGACGGATATACCACACCTATATATTATGATAATCGTGTGTGCCCATAGGCACTTTTGTTAGATGACTCATCAACTATCCAGCTGAATCTCATGTACAAAAGTCGATGATTTTTTTCCCATTGACTAGTCAAGTGCGATTATTAGTCATAATATCCTCTGATGTATCCATTGCCCTTAAGTCATACGCATTTGAAGGATGATGAATTAACATTAAATAATTTTGGCGGACAGAAAATAGAAAAGTTGGAGTTTTGAGAAAGGTGAGCAAATTAAAGTAACTCCATGAAGTGGCATCTTATCGTGGTTTTTTTACTGGAAAAAAAATCGAGACCACCCTATGTCCTCTCAAGTACCGAATGGCAGTCAGTAGTGACTTCGATATATACGATTTTATGCCTATCGGTATTTATGCGGACACTTAAATTACAAGGATCTCTAATTTTAGCCACTGATAGTGTTTAATTGATTATCACCTCGAAATCGATGTTTCCTATTTGATGAACACGCGTCTTTACTAGTGACTTTCGTAACGCATATACCACACCTATATATTGTGATAATTGTCTGGCCTCATAGGCACTTTTGTTAGGTGAGTCATCAACTATCGAGCTGAATCCCATGTACGAAAGTTGATGAATCAATAAAAGTCAAGAAAAATATGTAACGTACACTCCATTTTTATCCCTTTCGCTAGTCAAATGCGATAACTAGTAATAATATCCCCAGATGTATCCATTGCCCTCAAGTCATATGCATTAGCAGGATGCTGAATTATCATTGAATAATTTTGGCGGACAGAAAATAGAAAAGTAGGAGTTTTGAGAAAAGTGGGGGATCGAAGTAACTCCATGAAGTCGCATCTTATTGCCATTTTTTTCAAAGGAAAGAAAATCTAAACCCCCCGATGTCCGCACAAGTTCCGAATAGCAGTAAGTAGTGACTTCGATATATACGATCTTATGCCCATCGGTATTTATGAGAACCACCCGATCGATACCACCTGATGTCCTTACAAGTACCGAATGGCAGTAAATAGTGACTGCGATATATACGATTTTATGCCTATCGGTATTTATGCGCACACTTAAATTACAAGGATCTCTAATTTTAGCGACTGTTAGTGTTTAATTAATGATCACCTCGAAATCGATGTTTCCTATTTGATGAACGGGCGTCTTTACTAGTGACTTTCGTGACGGATATACCACACCTATATATTGTGATAATTGTCTGGCTTTATAGGATATACCACGCCAATATATTGTGATAATCGTCTGTCCCCATACGCACTTTTGTTAGGTAAGTCATCCACTATCCAGCTGAATATCATAAACGAAAGTCGATCATTTTTATGCCATTGACTAGTCAAGTGCGATGATTAGACATAAAATCCTCTGATGTATCCGTTGCCCTCAAGTCACATGCAATAGACGGATGCTGAATTAAAATTAAATAATTTAGGTGGACAGAAAATAGAAAAGAAGGAGTTTTGAGATAAGTGGAGGATCAAAGTAACTCCATAAAGCGGCATCTTATTGCCATTTTTTTAATGGAAAGAAAATCTAGACCACCCGATGTCCTCACAAGTACCGAACAGCAGTAAGTAGTGACTTCGATATATATGATTTTATGCCTATCGGTATTTAAGCGGAGACTTAAATTACAAGGATCCCTAATTTTAGCAACTGTTATTGCTTAATTGATTATAACCTCGAAACCGACGGTTCCTATTTGATGAACACGTGTCTATACTAGTGACCTTCGTGACGGATATACCACACCTATATATTGTTATAATCGTTCGTCCCCATACGCACTTTTGTTAGGTGAGTCATCAACTATCCAGCTGAATCTCATGTACGAAAGTCGATGATTTTTATCCCATTCACTAGTCAAGTTCGATTATTAGTCATCATATCCTCTGATGAATCCATTGCCCTCAAGTCATATGCATTAGAAGGATGCTGAATTAACATTGAATAATATTGGCGGACAGAAAATAGAAAAGTAGGAATTTTGAGAAAAGTGGGGGATCAAAGTAACTCCATGAAGTGGCATCTTATTGCCATTTTTTTTTATAAGAAAGAAGATCTAAACCACCCGATGTCCTCACAAGTACCGAATAGCGGTAAGTAGTGACTTCGATATATACGATTTTATGCCTATCGGTATTTATGAGGACACTGAAATTAGAAGGATCTGTAATTTTAGCCACTGTTAGTGTTTCATTAATTATGACCTCGAAATCGATGTTTCCTATTTGATGAACACGTGTCTATACTAGTGACTTGCGTGACGGATATACCACACCTATATATTGTGATAATCGTGTGTGCCCATAGGCACTTTTGTTAGATGACTCATCAACTATCCAGCTGAATCTCATGTACAAAAGTCGATGATTTTTTTCCCATTGACTAGTCAAGTGCGATTATTAGTCATAATATCCTCTGATGTATCCATTGCCCTTAAGTCATACGCATTTGAAGGATGATGAATTAACATTAAATAATTTTGGCGGACAGAAAATAGAAAAGTTGGAGTTTTGAGAAAGGTGAGCAAATTAAAGTAACTCCATGAAGTGGCATCTTATCGTGGTTTTTTTACTGGAAAAAAAATCGAGACCACCCTATGTCCTCTCAAGTACCGAATGGCAGTCAGTAGTGACTTCGATATATACGATTTTATGCCTATCGGTATTTATGCGGACACTTAAATTACAAGGATATCTAATTTTAGCCACTGATAGTGTTTAATTAATTATCACCTCGAAATCGATGTTTCCTATTTGATGAACACGCGTCTTTACTAGTGACTTTCGTAACGCATATACCACACCTATATATTGTGATAATTGTCTGGCCTCATAGGCACTTTTGTTAGGTGAGTCATCAACTATCGAGCTGAATCCCATGTACGAAAGTTGATGAATCAATAAAAGTCAAGAAAAATATGTAACGTACACTCCATTTTTATCCCTTTCGCTAGTCAAATGCGATAACTAGTAATAATATCCCCAGATGTATCCATTGCCCTCAAGTCATATGCATTAGCAGGATGCTGAATTATCATTGAATAATTTTGGCGGACAGAAAATAGAAAAGTAGGAGTTTTGAGAAAAGTGGGGGATCGAAGTAACTCCATGAAGTCGCATCTTATTGCCATTTTTTTCAAAGGAAAGAAAATCTAAACCCCCCGATGTCCGCACAAGTTCCGAATAGCAGTAAGTAGTGACTTCGATATATACGATCTTATGCCCATCGGTATTTATGAGAACCACCCGATCGATACCACCTGATGTCCTTACAAGTACCGAATGGCAGTAAATAGTGACTGCGATATATACGATTTTATGCCTATCGGTATTTATGCGCACACTTAAATTACAAGGATCTCTAATTTTAGCGACTGTTAGTGTTTAATTAATGATCACCTCGAAATCGATGTTTCCTATTTGATGAACGGGCGTCTTTACTAGTGACTTTCGTGACGGATATACCACACCTATATGTTATGATAAATGTCTGTCCCCATAGGCACTTTTGTTAGCCGAGTCATCAACTATCCAGCTGAATCTCATGTACGAAAATCGATGATTTTTATCCCATTTAATTTTTGCGGACAGAAAATAGAAAAGTTCGAGTTTTGAGAAAAGTGGGGGATCAAAGTAACTCCATGAAGTGGCATCTTATTTTCATTTTTTTTTAATGGTAAGAAAATCTAAACCCCCCGATGTCCTCACAAGTTCCGAATAGCAGTAAGTAGTGACTTCGATATATACGATCTTATGCCTATCGGTATTTATGAGAACCACCCGATCGATATCACCTGATGTCCTTACAAGTACCGAATGGCAGTAAGTAGTGACTTCGATATATACGATTTTATGCCTATCGGTATTTATGCGGACACTTAAATTACAAGGATCTCTAATTTTAGCCACTGTTAGTGTTTAATTAATTATCACCTCAAATCGATGTTTCCTATTTGATGAACACGCGTCTTTACTAGTGACTTTCGTGACGGATATACCACACCTATATATTGTGATAATTGTCTGGCTTTATAGGATATACCACGCCAATATATTGTGATAATCGTCTGTCCCCATACGCACTTTTGTTAGGTAAGTCATCCACTATCCAGCTGAATATCATAAACGAAAGTCGATCATTTTTATGCCATTGACTAGTCAAGTGCGATGATTAGACATAAAATCCTCTGATGTATCCATTGCCCTCAAGTCACATGCAATAGACGGATGCTGAATTAAAATTAAATAATTTAGGTGGAAAGAAAATAGAAAAGAAGGAGTTTTGAGATAAGTGGAGGATCAAAGTAACTCCATAAAGCGGCATCTTATTGCCATTTTTTTAATGGAAAGAAAAACTAGACCACCCGACGTCCACACAAGTACCGGATGAGAGTAAGTAGTGACCTTGATATATACGATTTTATGCCTATCGGTATTTATGAGGACACTGAAATTACAAAGATCTGTAATTTTAGCCACTGTTATTGCGTAATCAATTATGACCTCGAAACCGATGTTTCTTATTTGATGAACACGTGTCTATACTAGTGACTTGCGTGACGGATATACCACACCTATATATTGTGATAATCGTGTGTGCCCATAGGCACTTTTGTTAGGTGAATCATCAACTATCCAGCTGAATCTCATGTACAAAAGTCGATGATTTTTTTCCCATTGACTAGTCAAGTGCGATTATTAGTCATAATATCCTCTGATGTATCCATTGCCCTTAAGTCATACACATTTGAAGGATGATGAATTAACATTAAATAATTTTGGCGGACAGAAAATAGAAAAGTTGGAGTTTTGAGGAAGGTGAGCAAATTAAAGTAACTCCATGAAGTGGCATCTTATCGTGGTTTTTTTACTGGAAAAAAAATCGAAACCACCCTATGTCCTCACAAGTACCGAATAGCAGTAAGTAGTGACTTCGATTCATACGATTTTATGCCTATCGGTATTTATGCGGACACTTAAATTACAAGGATCTCTAATTTTAGCCACTGTTAGTGTTTAATTAATTATCACCTCGAAATCGATGTTTCCTATTTGATGAACACGCGTCTTTACTAGTGACTTTCGTAACGCATATACCACACCTATATATTGTGATAATTGTCTGGCCTCATAGGCACTTTTGTTAGGTGAGTCATCAACTATCGAGCTGAATCCCATGTACGAAAGTTGATGAATCAATAAAAGTCAAGAAAAATATGTAACGTACACTCCATTTTTATCCCTTTCGCTAGTCAAATGCGATAACTAGTAATAATATCCCCAGATGTATCCATTGCCCTCAAGTCATATGCATTAGCAGGATGCTGAATTATCATTGAATAATTTTGGCGGACAGAAAATAGAAAAGTAGGAGTGTTGAGAAAAGTGGGGTATCGAAGTAACTCCATGAAGTCGCATCTTATTGCCATTTTTTTCAAAGGAAAGAAAATCTAAACCCCCCGATGTCCTCACAAGTTCCGAATAGCAGTAAGTAGTGACTTCGATATATACGATCTTATGCCCATCGGTATTTATGAGAACCACCCGATCGATACCACCTGATGTCCTTACAAGTACCGAATGGCAGTAAATAGTGACTGCGATATATACGATTTTATGCCTATCGGTATTTATGCGGACACTTAAATTAAGAGGATCTCTAATTTTAGCAACTGTTAGTGTTTAATTAATGATCACCTCGAAATCGATGTTTCCTATTTGATGAACGGGCGTCTTTACTAGTGACTTTCGTGATGGATATACCACACCTATATGTTATGATAATTGTCTGTCCCCATAGGCACTTTTGTTAGCCGAGTCATCAACTATCCAGCTGAATCTCATGTACGAAAGTCGATGATTTTTATCCCATTTAATTTTTGCGGACAGAAAATAGAAAAGTTGGAGTTTTGAGAAAAGTGGGCGATCAAAGTAACTCCATGAAGTGGCATCTTATTTTCATTTTTTTTTAATGGAAAGAAAATCTAAACCCCCCGATGTCCTCACAAGTTCCGAATAGCAGTAAGTAGTGACTTCGATATATACGATCTTATGCCTATCGGTATTTACGAGAACCACCCGATCGATACCACCTGATGTCCTTACAAGTACCGAATGGCAGTAAGTAGTGACTTCGATATATACGATTTTATGCCTATCGGTATTTATGCGGACACTTAAATTACAAGGATCTCTACTTTTAGCCACTGTTAGTGTTTAATTAATTATCACCTCAAATCGATGTTTCCTATTTGATGAACACGCGTCTTTACTAGTGACTTTCGTGACGGATATACCACACCTATATATTGTGATAATTGTCTGGCTTCATAGGATATACCACGCCAATATATTGTGATAATCGTCTGTCCCCATACGCACTTTTGTTAGGTAAGTCATCCACTATCCAGCTGAATATTATAAACGAAAGTCGATCATTTTTATGCCATTGACTAGTCAAGTGCGATTATTAGACATAAAATCCTCTGATGTATCAATTGCCCTCAAGTCACATGCAGTAGACGGATGCTGAATTAAAATTAAATAATTTAGGTGGACAGAAAATAGAAAAGAAGGAGTTTTGAGATAAGTGGAGGATCAAAGTAACTCCATAAAGCGGCATCTTATTGCCATTTTTTTTAATGGAAAGAAAAACTAGACCACCCGACGTCCACACAAGTACCGGATGAGAGTAAGTAGTGACCTTGATATATACGATTTTATGCCTATCGGTATTTATGAGGACACTAAAATTACAAAGATCTGTAATTTTAGCCACTGTTATTGCGTAATTAATTATGACCTCGAAATCAACGTTTCCTATTTGATTAACACGTGTCTATACTAGTGACTTTCGTGACGGACATACCACACCTATATATTGTGATAATCGTCTGTCCCCTTAGGCACTTTTGTTAGGTGAGTCATCAACTATCGAGCTGAATCTCATGTACGAAAGTTGATGAATCAATAAAAGTCAAGAAAAATATGTAACCTACGCTCCATTTTTATCCCTTTCGCTAGTCAAATGCGATTACTAGTCATAATATCCCCTGATGTATCCATTGCCCTCAAGTCATATGCATTAGCAGGATGCTGAATTAACATTGAATAATTTTGGCGGACAGAAAATAGAAAAGTAGGAGTTTTGAGAAAAGTAGGGGATCGAAATAACTCCATGAAGTCGCATCTTATTGCCATTTTTTTCAATGTAAAGAAAATCTAAACCCCCCGATGTCCTCACAAGTTCCGAATAGCAGTAAGTAGTGACTTCGATACATACGATCTTATGCCTATCGGTATTTATGAGAACCACCCGATCGATAACACCTGATGTACTTACAAGTACCGAATGGCAGTAAGTAGTGACTTTGATATATATGATTTTGTGCCTATCGGTCTTTATGAGGACACTGAAATTACAAGGATCTCTAATTTCAGCAACTGTTATTGCTTAATTAATTATGACCTCGAAACCGACGGTACCTATTTGATGAACACGCGTCTTTACTAGTGACTTTCGTGACGGATATACCACACCTATATATTGTGATAATTGTCTGGCCTCATACGCACTTTTGTTAGGTGAGTCATCAACTATCCAGCTGAATCTCATGTACGAAAGTCGATGATTCAATAAAAGTCAAGAAAAATAAGTAACGTACGCTCCATTTTTATACCATTCGCTAGTCAAAAGCAATTACTAGTCATAATATATATAGATGTATCCATTACCCTCAAGTCATATGCATTAGAAGGATGCTGAATTAACATTGAATAATATTGGCGGAAAGAAAATAGAAAAGTAGGAGTTTTGAGAAAAGTGGGGGATCGAAGTAAATCCATGAAGCGGCATGTTATTGCCATTTTTTTTAATTAAAAGAAAATCTAGACCACCCGATGTCCTTACAAGTATCGAATAGCAGTAAGTAGTGACTTCGATATATACGATCTTATGCCTATCGGTATTTATGATGACCACCCAGACTATACCACCTGATGTACTTACAAGTACCGAATGGCAGTAAGTAGTGACTTTGATATATATGATTTCATGCCTATCGGTCTTTATAAGGACACTGAAATTACAAGGATCTCTAATTTTAGCAACTGTTATTCCTCAATTAATTATGACCTCGAAACCGACGGTTCCTATTTGATGAACACGTGTCTATAGTAGTGACCTTCGTGACGGATATACCACACCTATATATTGTGATAATTGTCTGGTCTCATAGGATATACTACGCGCATATATTGTGATAATCGTCTGTCCCCATACGCACTTTTGTTAGGTAAGTCATCCACTATCCAGCTGAATCTCATGAACGAAAGTCGATCATTTTTATCCCATTGACTAGTCAAGTGCGATTATTAGACATAAAAACCTCTGATGTATCCATTGCCCTCAAGTCACATGCAATAGACGGATGCTGAATTGACATTAAATTATTTAGGTGAACAGAAAATAGAAAAGAAGGAGTTTTGAGATAAGTGGAGGATCAAAGTAACTCCATAAAGCGGCATCTTATTGCCATTTTTTTTAATGGAAAGAAAAACTGGACCACCCGACGTCCACACAAGTACCGGATGGCAGTAAGTAGTGACTTTGATATATATGATTTTATGCCTATCGGTCTTTATGAGGACACTGAAATTACAAGGATCTCTAATTTTAGCAACTGTTATTGCTTAATTAATTATGATCTCGAAACCGACGGTTCCTATTTGATGAACACGTGTCTATACTAGTGACCTTCGTGACGGATATACCACACCTATATATTGTGATAATCGTTTGTCCCCATAGACACTTTTGTTAAGTGACTCATCAACTATCCAGCTGAATCTCATGTACGAAAGTCGATGATTCAATAAAGTCAAGAAAAATATGTAACGTACGCTCCATTCTTATCCCATTCACTAGTAAAGTGCGATTATTAGTCATAATATTCCCAGATGTATCCTTTGCCCTCAAGTCATATGCATTAGAAGGATGCTGAATTAACATTGAATAATTTTGGCGGACAGAAAATAGAAAAGTAGGAGTTTTGAGAAAAGTGGAGGATCGACGTAACTCTATGAAATCGCATCTTATTGCCATTTTTTTCAATGGAAAGAAAATCTAAACCCCCCGATGTCCTCACAAGTTCCGAATAGCAGTAAGTAGTGACTTCGATATATACGATCTTATGCCTATCGGTATTTATGAGAACCACCCGATCGATACCACCTGATGTCTCTATAAGTACCGAATGGCAGTAAGTAGTGACTTCGATATATACGATTTTATGCCTATCGGTATTTATGCGGACACTTAAATTACGGGGATCTCTAATTTTAGCCACTGTTAATGTTCAATTAATTATCACCTCGAAACCGACGTTTCCTATTTGATGATCACGTGTCTATACTTAAGACCTTCCTGACGGATATACCACGCCCATATATTGTGATAATCGTCTGTCCCCATACGCACTTTTTTTAAGTAAGTCATCCACTATCCAGCTGAATCTCATGTACGAAAGTCGATCATTTTTATCCCATTGACTGGTCAAAAGCGATTATTCGACATAAAATCCTCTGATGTATACATTGCCCTCAAGTCACATCCAATAGAAGGATGCTGAATTAACATTAAATAATTTAGGTGGACAGAAAATAGAAAAGAAGGAGTTTTGAGATAAGTGGAGGATCAAAGAAACTCCATAAAGCGGCATCTTATTGTTATTTTTTTTAATGGAAAGAAAAACTAGACCACCCGACGTCCACACAAGTACCGGATGGCAGTAAGTAGTGACTTTGATATATATGATTTCATGCCTATCGGTCTTTATGAGGACACTGAAATTACAAGGATCTCTAATTTTAGCAACTGTTATTGCTCAATTAGATATGATTTCGAAACCGACGGTTCCTATTTGATAAACACGTGTCTATACTACTGACGTTCGTGACGGATATACCACACCTATATATTGTGATAATCGTTTGTCCCCATAGACACTTATGTTAAGTGACTCGTCTACTATCCAGCTGAATCTGATTTACGAAAGTCGATGATTCAATAAAAGTCAAGAAAAATATGTAACGTACGCTCTATTCTTATCCCATTCACTAGTAAACTGCGATTATTGGTCATAATATCCCCAGATGTATCCATTGCCCTCAAGTCATATGCATTAGCAGGATGGTGAATTAACATTGAATAATTTTGGCGGACAGAAAATAGAAAAGTAGGAGTTTCGAGAAAAGTGGGGGATCGAAGTAACTCCATGAAGTCGCATCTTATTGCAATTTTTTTCAATGGAAAAAAATCTAAACCCCCCCGATGTCCTCACAAGTTCCGAATAGCAGTGAGTAGTGACTTCGATATATACGATCATATGCCTATCGGTATTTATGAGAACCACCCGATCGATACCACCTGATGTCCTTACAAGTACCGAATTGCAGTAAGTAGTGACTTCGATATATACGATTTTATGCCTATCAGTATTTATGCAGACACTTAAATTACAAGGATCTCTAATTTCAGCCACTGTTAGTGTTTAATTAATTAACACCTCGAAACCGACGTTACTTATTTGATGATCACGTGTCTATACTAGTGAACTTCGTGACGGATATACCACACCTATATATTGTGATAATCGTTTGTCCCCATACGCACTTTTGTTAGGTGAGTCATCAACTATCCAGCTGAATCTCATGTACGAAAGTCGATGATTCAATAAAAGTCAAGAAAAATATGTAACGTACGCTCCATTTTTATCCCATTCACTAGTAAAGTGCGATTATTAGTCATAATATCCCCAGATGTATCCATTGCCCTCAAGTCGTATGCATTAGAAGGATGCTGAATTAACATTGAATAATTTTGGCGGTCAGAAAATATAATAGAAAAGTAGGAGTTTTGAGAAAAGTGGGGGATCAAAGTAACTCCATGAAATGGCATCTTATTGCCATTTTTTTTTATGGGAAAGAAGATCTAAACCACCCGGTGTCCTCACAAGTACCGAATAGCGGTAAGTAGTGACTTCGATATATACGATTTTATGCCTATCGGTATTTATGGGGACACTGAAATTACAAGGATCTGTAATTTTAGCCACTGTTAGTGTTTCATTAATTATGACCTCGAAACGGATGTTTTCTATTTGATGAACACGTGTCTATACTAGTGACTTGCGTGACGGATATACCACACGTATATGTTGTGATAATCGTCTGTCCCCATAGGCACTTTGTTAGGTGAGTCATCAACTATCGAGCTGAATCTCATGTACGAAAGTCGATGATTTTTATCCCATTGACTAGTCTAGTGCGATTATTAGTCATAAAATCCTCTGATGTATCCATTGCCCTCAAGTCACATGCAATAGAAGGATGCTGAATTAACATTGAATAATTCAGGTGGACAGAAAATAGAAAAGTAGGAGTTTTGAGAAAAATAGAGGATCAAAGTAACTCCATGAAGCGGCATCTTATTGATATTTTTTTTTTAAAGAAAGGAAATCTTGACCACCCGATGTCCTTACAAGTACCGAATAGCAGTAAGTAGTGACTTCGATATATACGATCTTATGCCTATCGGTATTTATGAGGACCACCCGATCGATACCACCTGATGTTCTTACAAGTACCGAATAGCAGTAAGTAGTGACTTCGATATATACGATTTTATGCCTATCGGTATTAATGAGGACACTGAAATTACAACAAACTCTAATTTTAGCCACTGTTAGTGTTTAAATAATTATGACCTCGAAACCGACGTTTCCTATTTGATGATCACGCGTCTATACTAGTGATCTTCGTGACGGATATACCACACCCATATATTGTGATAATCGTACGTCACCATACGCACTTTTGTTAGGTGAATCATCAACTATCCAGCAGAATCTCATGTACGAAAGTCGATGATTCAATAAAAGTCAAGAAAAATATGTTAAGTACGCTCCATTCTTATCCCATTCACTAGTAAAGTGCGATTATCAGTCATAATATTCCCAGATGTATCCATTGCCGTCAAGTCATATGCATTAGAAGGATGCTGAGGTAACATTGAATAATATTGGCGGAAAGAAAAAAGAAAAGTAGGAGTTTTGAGAAAAGTGGGGGGTCGAAGTAAATCCATGAAGCGGCATCTTATTGCCATTTTTTTTAATGAAAAGAAGATCTAGACCACCCGAAGTCCTTACAAGTACCGAATAGCAGTAAGTAGTAACTTCGATATATACGATTTTATGCCTATCGGTATTTAAGAGGACACTGAAATTACCAGGATCTTTAATTTTAGCCACTGTTATTGCTTACTTAATTATGACCTCGAAACCAACTTTTTCTATTTGATGAACACGTGTCTATACTAGTGACTTTTGTGACGGACATTCCACACCTATATATTGTGATAATCGTCTGTCCCGTTAGGCACTTTTGTTAGGTGAGTCATCAACTATCGAGCTGAATCTCATGTACGAACGTCGATGATTCAATAAAAGTCAAGAAAAATATGTAACGTACGCTCCATTTTTATCCCATTCACTAGTAAAGTGCGATTATTAGTCATAATATCCCCAGATGTATCCATTGCCCTGAAGTCATATGCATTAGAAGGATGCTGGATTAACATTGAATAATTTTAGCGGTCAGAAAATATAATAGAAAAGTAGGAGTTTTGAGAAGAAAGGGGGATCAAAGTAACTCCATGAAATGTCATCTTATTGCCATTTTTTTTTATGGGAAAGAAGATCTAAACCCCACGATGTCCTCACAAGTTCCGAATAGCAGTAAGTAGTGACTTCGATACATACGATCTTATGCCTATCGGTATTTATGAGAACCACCCGATCGATACCACCTGATGTCTCTATAAGTACCGAATGACAGTAAGTAGTGACTTCGATATATATGATTTTATGCCTATCGGTATTTATGCGGACACTTAAATTACAGGGATCTCTAATTTTAGCCACTGTTAGTGTTCAATAAATTATCACCTCGAAACCGACGTTTCCTATTTGATGATCACGTGTCTATACTAGTGACCTTCCTGACGGATATACCACGCCCATATATTGTGATAATCGTCTGTCCCCATACGCACTTTTGTTAGGTAAGTCATCCACTATCCAGCTGAATCTCATGTACGAAAGTCGATCATTTTTATCCCATTGACTAGTCAAGTGCGATTATCAGACATAAAATCCTCTGATGTATCCATTGCCCTCAAGTCACATGCAATAGAAGGATGCTGAATTAACATTAAATAATTTAGGTGGACAGAAAATAGAAAAGAAGGAGTTTTGAGATAAGTGGAGGATCAAAATAACTCCATAAAGCGGCATCTTATTGCCATTTTTTTTAATGGAAAGAAAAACTAGACCACCCGACGTCCACACAAGTACCGGATTGCAATAAGTAGTGACTTTGATATATACGATTTTATGCCTATCGGTATTTATGAGGACACTGAAAATACAAGGATCTGTAATTTTAACCACTGTTATTGCTTAATTAATTATGACCTCGAAACCAACGTTTCCTATTTGATTAACACGTGTCTATACTAGTGACTTTCGAGACGGACATACCACACCTATATATTGTGATAATCGTCTGTCCCCTTAGGCACTTTTGTTAGGTGAGTCATCAACTATCGAGCTGAATCTCATGTACGAAAGTTGATGATACAATAAAAGTCAAGAAAAATATGTAACGAACGCTCCATTTTTATCCTTTTCGCTAGTCAAATGCGATTACTAGTCATAATATCCCCTGATGTATCCATTGCCCTCAAGTCATATGCAATAGAAGGATGCTGAATTAACATTAAATAATTTAGGTGGACAGAAAATAGAAAAGTAGGAGTTTTGAGAAAATCGGAGGATCAAAGTAACTCCATGAAGCGGCATCTTATTGCCATTTTTTTTTTTAAGAAAGAAAATCTAGACCACCCGATGTCCTTACAAGTACCGAATACCAGTAAGTAGTGACTTCGATATATACGATCTTATGCCTATCGGTATTTATGAGGACCACCCGATCGATACCACCTGATGTTCTTACAAGTACCGAATGGCAGTAAGTAGTGACTTTGATATATATGATTTTATGCCTATCGGTCTTTATGAGGACACTGAAATTACAAGGATCTCTAATTTTAGCAACTGTTATTGCTTAATTAATTATGACCTCGAAACCGACGGTTCCTATTTGATGAACACGTGTCAATACTAGTGATCTTTGTGACGGATATACCACACCCATATATTGTGATAATCGTTTGTCAGTATACGCACTTCTGTTAGGTGAGTCATCAACTATCCAGATGCATCTCATGTACAAAAGTCGAAGATTCAATAAAAGTCAAGAAAAATATGTAACCTACGTTCCATTTTTATACCATTCGCTAGTCAAAAGCAATTACTAGTCATAATATATATAGATGTATCCATTACCCTCAAGTCATATGCATTAGAAGGATGCTGAATTAACATTGAATAATATTGGCGGAACGAAAATAGAAAAGTAGGAGTTTTGAGAAAAGTGGGGGATCGAAGTAAATCCATGAAGCGGCATGTTATTGCCATTTTTTTTAATGAAAAGAAAATCTAGACCACCCGATGTCCTTACAAGTACCGAATAGCAGTAAGTAGTGACTTCGATATATACGATCTTATGCCTATCGGTATTTATGATAACCACCCGGGCGATACCACCTGATGTACTTACAAGTACCGAATAGCAGTAAGTAGTGACTTTGATATATATGATTTCATGCCTATCGGTCTTTATGAGGACACTGAAATGACAAGGGTCTGTAATTTGAGCCACTGTTTTTGCTTAATTAATTGTGACCTCGAAACCGACGTTTCCTATTTGATGAACACGTGTCTATACTTGTGACCTTCGTGACGGATATACCACACCTATATATTGTGATAATCGTTTGTCCCCATAGACACTTATGTTAAGTGACTCGTCAACTATCCAGCTGAATCTGATGTACGAAAGTCGATGATTCAATAAAAGTCAAGAAAAATATGTATCGTACGCTCCATTCTTATGCTATTCACTAGTAAAGTGCGATTATTGGTCATAATATCCCCAGATGTATCCATTGCCCTCAAGTCATATGCATTAGCAGGATGCTGAATTAACATTGAATAATTTTGGCAGACAGAAAATAGAAAAGTAGGAGTTTCGAGAAAAGTGGGGGATCAAAGTAACTCCATGAAGTCGCATCTTATTGCCATTTTTTTCAATGGAAAGGAAATTTAAACCCCCCGATGTCCTCACAAGTTCCGAATAGCAGTGAGTAGTGACTTCGATATATACGATCTTATGCCTATCGGTATTTATGAGAACCACCCGATCGATACCACCTGATGTCCTTACAAGTACCGAATAGCAGTGAGTAGTGACTTCGATATATACGATTTTATGCCTATCGGTATTTATGCGGACACTTAAATTACAAGGATCTCTAATTTTAGCCACTGTTAGTGTTTAGTTAATTAACACCTCGAAACCGACGTTACCTATTTGATGATCAAGTGTCTATACTAGTGAACTTCGTGACGGATATACCACACTTATATATTGTGATAATCGTTTGTCCCCATACGCACTTTTGTTAGGTGAGTCATCAGCTATCCAGCTGAATCTCATGTACGAAAGTCGATGATTTTTATCCCATTCACTAGTCAAGTGCCATTGATAGTCATAATATCCTCTGATGTATCCATTCCCCTTAAGTCATATGCATTAGAAGGATGCTGAATTAACATTGAATAACATTGGCAGACAGAAAATAGAAAAGTAGGAGTTTTGAGAAAAATAGGGGATCAAAGTAACTCCATGAAGTGGCATCTTTTTGCCATTTTTTTTAAGAGAAAGAAAATCTAAACCCCCTTCACATGGATGTCCTCACAAGTTCCGAATAGCAGTAAGTGGTGGCTTCGATATATTTGATCTTTTGCCTATCGGTATTTATGAGGACCACCCGATCAATACCACCTGATGTCCTTACAAGTACCGAATGGCAGTAAGTAGTGACTTCGATATATACGATTTTATGCCTATCGGTATTTATGCGGACATTTAAATTACAAGGATCTTTAATTTTAGCCACTGTTAGTGTTTCATTAATTATCACCTCGAAATCGATGTTTCCTATTTGATGAACACGCGTCTTTACTAGTGACTTTCGTGACGGATATACCACACCTATATATTGTGATAATTGTCTGGTCTCATAGGATATACTACGCCCATATATTGTGATAATCGTCTGTCCCCATACGCACTTTTGTTAGGTAAGTCATCCACTATCCAGCTGAATCTCATGAACAAAAGTCGATCATTTTTATCCCATTGACTACTTAAGTGCGATTATTAGACATAAAATCCTCTGATGTATCCATTGCCCTCAAGTCACATGCAATAGACGGATGCTGAATTGACATTAAATTATTTAGGTGAACAGAAAATAGAAAAGAAGGAGTTTTGAGATAAGTGGAGGATCAAAGTAACTCCATAAAGCGGCATCTTATTGCCATTTTTTTTAATGGAAAGAAAAACTAGACCACCCGACGTCCACACAAGTACCGGATGGCAGTAAGTAGTGACTTTGATATATATGATTTTATGCCTATCGGTCTTTATGAGGACACTGAAATTACAAGGATCTCTAATTTTAGCAACTGTCATTGCTTAATTAATTATGATCTCGAAACCGACGGTTCCTATTTGATGAACACGTGTCTATACTAGTGACCTTCGTGACGGATATACCACACCTATATATTGTGATAATCGTTTGTCCCCATAGACACTTTTCTTAAGTGACTCATCAACTATCCAGCTGAATCTCATGTACGAAAGTCGATGATTCAATAAAGTCAAGAAAAATATGTAACGTACGCTCCATTCTTATCCCATTCACTAGTAAAGTGCGATTATTAGTCATAATATTCCCAGATGTATCCTTTGCCCTCAAGTCATATGCATTAGAAGGATGCTGAATTAACACTGAATAATTTTGGCGGACAGAAAATAGAAAAGTAGGAGTTTTGAGAAAAGTGGAGGATCGACGTAACTCTATGAAGTCGCATCTTATTGCCATTTTTTTCAATGGAAAGAAAATCTAAACCCCCCGATGTCCTCACAAGTTCCGAATAGCAGTAAGTAGTGACTTCGATATATACGATCCTATGCCTATCGGTATTTATGAGAACCACCCGATCGATACCACCTGATGTCTCTATAAGTACCGAATGGCAGTAAGTAGTGACTTCGATATATACGATTTTATGCCTATCGGTATTTATGCGGACACTTAAATTACGGGGATCTCTAATTTTAGCCACTGTTAGTGTTCAATTAATTATCACCTCGAAACCGACGTTTCCTATTTGATGATCACGTGTCTATACTTGTGACCTTCTGACGGATATACCACGCCCATATATTGTGATAATCGTCTGTCCCCATACGCACTTTTTTTAAGTAAGTCATCCACTATCCAGCTGAATCTCATGTACGAAAGTCGATCATTTTTATCCCATTGCCTGGTCAAAAGCGATTATTTGACATAAAATCCTCTGATGTATACATTGCCCTCAAGTCACATGCAATAGAAGGATGCTGAATTAACATTAAATAATTTAGGTGGACAGAAAATAGAAAGGAAGGAGTTTTGAGATAAGTGGAGGATCAAAGAAACTCCATAAAGCGGCATCTTATTGCCATTTTTTTTAATGGAAAGAAAAACTAGACCACCCGACGTCCACACAAGTACCGGATGGCGGTAAGTAGTGACTTTGATATATATGATTTCATGCCTATCGGTCTTTATGAGGACACTGAAATTACAAGGATCTCTAATTTTAGCAACTGTTATTGCTCAATTAGATATGACTTCGAAACCGACGGTTCCTATTTGATGAACACGTGTCTATACTACTGACGTTCGTGACGGATATACCACACCTATATATTGTGATAATCGTTTGTCCCCATAGACACTTATGTTAAGTGACTCGTCTACTATCCAGCTGAATCTGATTTACGAAAGTCGATGATTCAATAAAAGTCAAGAAAAATATGTAACGTACGCTCTATTCTTATCCCATTCACTAGTAAAGTGCGATTATTGGTCATAATATCCCCAGATGTATCCATTGCCCTCAAGTCATATGCATTAGCAGGATGCTGAATTAACATTGAATAATTTTAGCGGACAGAAAATAGACAAGTAGGAGTTTCGAGAAAAGTGGGGGATCGAAGTAACTCCATGAAGTCGCATCTTATTGCAATTTTTTTCAATGGAAAAAAATCTAAACCCCCCCGATGTCCTCACAAGTTCCGAATAGCAGTGAGTAGTGACTTCGATATATACGATCTTATGCCTATCGGTATTTATGAGAACCACCCGATCGATACCACCTGATGTCCTTACAAGTACCGAATTGCAGTAAGTAGTGACTTCGATATATACGATTTTATGCCTATCGGTATTTATGCAGACACTTAAATTACAAGGATCTCTAATTTCAGCCCCTGTTAGTGTTTAATTAATTAACACCTCGAAACCGACGTTACTTATTTGATGATCACGTGTCTATACTAGTGAACTTCGTGACGGATATACCACACCTATATATTGTGATAATCGTTTGTCCCCATACGCACTTTTGTTAGGTGAGTCATCAACTATCCAGCTGAATCTCATGTACGAAAGTCGATGATTCAATAAAAGTCAAGAAAAATATGTAACGTACGCTCAATTTTTATCCCATTCACTAGTAAAGTGCGATTATCAGTCATAATATTCCCAGATGTATCCATTGCCGTCAAGTCATATGCATTAGAAGGATGCTGAGGTAACATTGAATAATATTGGCGGAAAGAAAAAAGAAAAGTAGGAGTTTTGAGAAAAGTGGGGGATCGAAGTAAATCCATGAAGCGGCATCTTATTGCCATTTTTTTTAATGAAAAGAAGATCTAGACCACCCGATGTCCTTACAAGTACCGAATAGCAGTAAGTAGTAACTTCGATATATACGATTTTATGCCTATCGGTCTTTAAGAGGACACTGAAATTACAAGGATCTTTAATTTTAGCCACTGTTATTGCTTACTTAATTATGACCTCGAAACCAACGTTTTCTATTTGATGAACACGTGTCTATACTAGTGACTTTTGTGACGGACATTCCACACCTATATATTGTGATAATCGTCTGTCCCGTTAGGCACTTTTGTTAGGTGAGTCATCAACTATCGAGCTGAATCTCATGTACGAACGTCGATGATTCAATAAAAGTCAAGAAAAATATGTAACGTACGCTCCATTTTTATCCCATTCACTAGTAAAGTGCGATTATTAGTCATAATATCCCCAGATGTATCCATTGCCCTCAAGTCATATGCATTAGAAGGATGCTGCATTAACATTGAATAATTTTAGCGGTCAGAAAATATAATAGAAAAGTAGGAGTTTTGAGAAGAAAGGGGGATCAAAGTAACTCCATGAAATGGCATCTTATTGCCATTTTTTTTTATGGGAAAGAAGATCTAAACCACCCGATGTCCTCACAAGTACCGAATAGCGGTAAGTAGTGACTTCGATATATACGATTTTATGCCTATCGGTATTTATGAGGACACTGAAATTACAAGGATCTGTAATTTTAGCCACTGTTAGTGTTTCATTAATTATGACCTTGAAACCGATGTTTTCTATTTGATGAACACGTGTCTATACTAGTGACTTGCGTGACGGATATACCACACGTATATGTTGTGATAATCGTCTGTCCCCATAGGCACTTTGTTAGGTGAGTCATCAATTATCGAACTGAATCTATGTACGAAAGTCGATGATTTTTATCCCATTGACTAGTCAAGTGCGATTATTAGTCATAAAATCCTCTGATGTATCCATTGCCCTCAAGTCACATGCAATAGAAGGATGCTGAATTAACATTAAATAATTTAGGTGGACAGAAAATAGAAAAGTAGGAGTTTTAAGAAAAATGGAGGATCAAAGTAACTCCATGAAGCGGCATCTTATTGCCATTTTTTTTTAAAAGAAGGAAATCGGGACCACCCGATGTCCTTACAAGTACCGAATAGCAGTAAGTAGTGACTTCGATATATACGATCTTATGCCCATCGGTATTTATGAGGACCACCCTATCGATACCACCTGATGTTCTTACAAGTACCGAATGGCAGTAAGTAGTGACTTCGATATATACGATTTTATGCCTATCGGTATTAATGAGGACACTGAAATTACAACAAACTCTAATTTTAGCCACTGTTAGTGTTTAAATAATTATGACCTCGAAACCGACGTTTCCTATTTGATGATCACACGTCTATACTAGTGATCTTCGTGACGGATATAGCACACATATATATTGTGATAATCGTTTGTCCCCATAGAAACTTTTGTTAAGTGACTCATCAACTATCCAGCTGAATCTCATGTACGAAAGTCGATGATTCAATAAAAGTCAAGAAAAATATGTTAAGTACGCTCCATTCTTATCCCATTCACTAGTAAAGTGCGATTATCAGTCATAATATTCCCAGATGTATCCATTGCCGTCAAGTCATATGCATTAGAAGGATGCTGAGGTAACATTGAATAATATTGGCGGAAAGAAAAAAGAAAAGCAGGAGTTTTGAGAAAAGTGGGGGATCGAAGTAAATCCATGAAGCGGCATCTTATTGCCATTTTTTTTAATGAAAAGAAAATCTAGACCACCCGATGTCCTTACAAGTACCGAATAGCAGTAAGTAGTGACTTCGATATATACGATCTTATGCCTATCGGTATTTATGATAACCACCCGGGCGATACCACCTGATGTACTTACAAGTACCGAATAGCAGTAAGTAGTGACTTTGATATATATGATTTTATGCCTATCGGTCTTTATGAGGACACTGAAATTACAAGGATCTCTAATTTTAGCAACTGTTATTGCTTAATTAATTATGACCTCGAAATCGACGGTTCTCATTTGATGAACACGTGTCTATATTAGTGACCTTCGTGACAGATATACCACACCTATATATTGTGATAATCGTTTGTCCCCATGGACACTTTTGTTAAGTAACTCATCAACTATCCAGCTGAATCTCATGTACGAAAGTCGATGATTCAATAAAAGTCAAGAAAAATATGTAACGTACGGTCCATTCTTATCCTATTCACTAGTAAAGTGCGATTATTAGTCATAATATTCCCAGATGTATCCAATGCCATCAAGTCATATGCATTAGAAGGATACTGAATAACATTGAATAGTTTTGGCGGACAGAAAATAGAAAAGTAGGAGTTTTGAGAAAAGTGGGGGATCGAAGTAACTCCATGAAACGGCATCTTATTGCAATTTTGTTTATGGAAAGAAAATCTAGACCACCCGATGTCCTCACAAGTACCGAACAGCAGTAAGTAGTGACTTCGATATATATGGTTTTATGCCTATCGGTATATAAGCGGAGACTTTAATCACAAGGATCTCTAATTTTAGCGACTGTTATTGCTTAATTGATTATGACCTCGAAACCGACGGTTCCTATTTGATGAACACGTGTCTATACTAGTGACCTTCGTCACGGATATACCACACCTATATATTGTGATAATCGTCTGTCCCCATACGCACTTTTGTTAGGTGAGTCATCCACTATCCGGCTGAATCTCATGTACGAAAGTCGATGATTTTTATCCCATTGACTAGTCAAGTGCAATTATTAGTCATAAAATCCTCTGATGTATCCATTGCCCTCAAGTCACATGCAATAGAAGGATGCTGAATAAACATTACATAATTTGGGTGGACAGAAAATAGAAAAGTAGTTGTTTTGAGAAAAGTGGAGGATCAAAGTAACTCCATGAAGCGGCATCTTATTGCCATTTTTTTTTTTTAGAAAGAAAATCTAGATCACCCGATGTCCTTACAAGTACCGAATAGCAGTAAGTAGTGACTTCGATATATACGATATTATGCCTATCGGTATTTATGAGGACCACCTGATCGATACCACCTGATGTTTTTACAAGTACCGAATGGCAGTAAGTAGTGACTACGATATATACGATTATATGCCTATCGGTATGAATGAGGACGCTGAAATTACAACAAACTCTAATTTTAGCCACGGTTAGTGTTTAATTAATCATGACCTCGTAACCGACGTTTCCTATTTGTTGAACACGTGTCTATACTAGTGACTTTCGTGACGGATATACCACACCTATATATTGTGATAATCGTGTGTGCCCATAGGCACTTTTGTTAGGTGAGTCATCAACTATCCAGCTGAATCTCCTGTACGAAAGTCCATGATTTTTTTCCCATCGACTAGTCAAGTGCGATTATTAGTCATAATATCCTCTGATGTATCCATTGCCCTTAGGTCATACGCATTTGAAGGATGATGAATTAACATTAAATAATTTTGGCGGACAGAAAATAGAAAAGTTGGAGTTTTGAGAATAGTGGGGGATCAAAGTAACTCCATGAAGCGGTATCATATTGTCATTTTCTTTCTAATGCGAAGAAAATCTAGACCACCCGATTTCTTTACAAGTACCGAATAGATGTAAGTAGTGACTTCGATATATACGATTTTCTGCCTATCGGTATTTATGAGGACCACCCGATCGATACCACTTGATGTCCTCACAATTACCGAATGGCAGTGAGTAGTAAATTTGATATATACGATTTTATGCCTATCGGTATTTATGAGGACACTGAAATTACAAGGGTCTGTAATTTAAGCCACTGTTATTGCTTAATTAATTGTGACCTCGAAACCGACGTTTTCTATTTGATGAACACGTGTCTATACTAGTGACTTTCGTGACGGATAAACCACACCTATATATTGTGATAATCGTATGTCCCCATAGGCAGTTTGTTAGGTGAGTCATCAACTATCCAGCTGAATCTCATGTACGAAAGTCGATGATTCAATAAAAGTCAAGAACAATATGTAACGTACGCTCTATTCTTATACCATTCACTTGTCAAGTGCGATTATTAGTCATAATATCCCCAGATGTATCCATTGCCCTCCAGTCATATGGATTAGAAGGATGCTGAATTAACATTGAATAATTTTGGCTGATAGAAAATAGAAAAGTAGGAGTTTTGAGAAAGGTGAGCAAATTAAAGTAACTCCAAGAAGTCGCATCTTATCGTGGTTTTTTTACTGGAAAAAAAATCGAGACCACCTTATATCCTCACAAGTACCGAATAACAGTAAGTAGTGACTTCGATATATGCGATTTTATGCCTATCGGTATTTATGCGGACACTTAAATTACAAGGATCTCTAATTTTGGCCACTGTTAGTGTTTAATTAATTATCACCTCGAAATCGATGTTTCCTACTTGATGAACACGCGTCTTTACTAGTGACTTTCGTGACGGATATACCACACCTATATATTGTGATAATTGTCTGGCCTCATAGGCACTTTTGTTAGGTGAGTCATCAACTATCGAGCTGAATCCCATGTACGAAAGTCGATGATTCAATAAAAGTCAAGAAAAATATGTAACGTCCGCTCCATTTTTATCCCATTCACTAGTAAAGTGCGATTATTAGTCATAATATCCCCAGATGTATCCATTGCCCTCAAGTCGTATGCATTAGAAGGATGCTGAATTAACATTGAATAATTTTGGCGGTCAGAAAATATAATAGAAAAGTAGGAGTTTTGAGAAAAGTGGGGGATCAAAGTAACTCCATGAAATGGCATCTTATTGCCATTTTTTATTATGGGAAAGAAGATCTAAACCACCCGATGTCCTCACAAGTACCGAATAGCGGTAAGTAGTGACTTCGATATATACGATTTTATGCCTATCGGTATTTATGAGGACACTGAAATTACAAGGATCTGTAATTTTAGCCACTGTTAGTGTTTCATTAATTATGACCTCGAAACCGATGTTTTCTATTTGATGAACACGTGTCTATACAACGACTTGCGTGACGGATATACCACACGTATATGTTGTGATAATCGTCTGTCCCCATAGGCACTTTGTTAGGTGAGTCATCAACTATCGAGCTGAATCTCATGTACGAAAGTCGATGATTTTTATCCCATTGACTAGTCAAGTGCGATTATTAGTCATCAAATCCTCTGATGTATCCATTGCCCTCAAGTCACATGCAATAGAAGGATGCTGAATTAACATTGAATAATTCAGGTGGACAGAAAATAGAAAAGTAGAAGTTTTGAGAAAAATAGAGGATCAAAGTAACTCCATGAAGCGGATTCTTATTGCCATTTTTTTTTTAAAGAAAGGAAATCTTGACCACCCGATGTCCTTACAAGTACCGAATAGCAGTAAGTAGTGACTTCGATATATACGATCTTATGCCTATCGGTATTTATGAGGACCACCCGATCGATACCACCTGATGTTCTTACAAGTACCGAATAGCAGTAAGTAGTGACTTCGATATATACGATTTTATGCCTATCGGTATTAATGAGGACACTGAAATTACAACAAACTCTAATTTTAGCTACTGTTAGTGTTTAAATAATTATGACCTCGAAACCGACGTTTCCTATTTGATGATCACGCGTCTATACTAGTGATCTTCGTGACGGATATACCACACCCATACATTGTGATAATCGTTCGTCACCATACGCACTTTTGTTAGGTGAATCATCAACTATCCAGCTGAATCTCATGTACGAAAGTCGATGATTTTTATCCCATTGACTAGTCAAGTGCAATTATTAGTCATAAAATCCTCTGATGTATCGATTGCCCTCAAGTCACATGCAATAGAAGGATGCTGAATAAACATTACATAATTTGGGTGGACAGAAAATAGAAAAGTAGTTGTTTTGAGAAAAGTGGAGGATCAAAGTAACTCCATGAAGCGGCATCTTATTGCCATTTTTTTTTTTTTAGAAAGAAAATCTAGATCACCCGATGTCCTTACAAGTACCGAATAGCAGTAAGTAGTGACTTCGATATATACGATCTTATGCCTATCGGTATTTATGAGGACCACCTGATCGATACCACCTGATGTTCTTACAAGTACCGAATGGCAGTAAGTAGTGACTTCGATATATACGATTATATGCCTATCGGTATTAATGAGGACGCTGAAATTACAACAAACTCTAATTTTAGCCACTGTTAGTGTTTAATCAATTATGACCTCGTAACCGACGTTTCCTATTTGTTGAACACGTGTCTATACTAGTGACTTTCGTGACGGATATACCACACCTATATATTGTGATAATCGTGTGTGCCCATAGGCACTTTCCTTAGGTGAGTCATCAACTATCCAGCTGAATCTCCTGTACGAAAGTCGATGATTTTTTTCCCATTGACTAGTCAAGTGCGATTATTAGTCATAATATCCTCTGATGTATCCATTGCCCTTAGGTCATACGCATTTGAAGGATGATGAATTAACATTAAATAATTTTGGCGGACAGAAAATAGAAAAGTTGGAGTTTTGAGAATAGTGGGGGATCAAAGTAACTCCATGAAGCGGTATCATATTGTCATTTTCTTTCTAATGCGAAGAAAATCTAGACCACCCGATTTCTTTACAAGTACCGAATAGAAGTAAGTAGTGACTTCGATATATACGATTTTCTGCCTATCGGTATTTATGAGGACCGCCCGATCGATACCACTTGATGTCCTCACAATTACCGAATGGCAGTAAGTAGTAACTTTGATATATACGATTTTATGCCTATCGGTCTTTATGAGGACACTAAAATTACAAGGGTCTGTAATTTAAGCCACTGTTATTGCTTAATTAATTGTGACCTCGAAACCGACGTTTTCTATTTGATGAACACGTGTCTATACTAGTGACTTTCGTGACGGATAAACCACACCTATATATTGTGATAATCGTATGTCCCCATAGGCAGTTTGTTAGGTGAGTCATCAACTATCCAGCTGAATCTCATGTACGAAAGTCGATGATTCAATAAAAGTCAAGAACAATATGTAACGTACGCTCTATTCTTATACCATTCACTTGTCAAGTGCGATTATTAGTCATAATATCCCCAGATGTATCCATTGCCCTCCAGTCATATGGATTAGAAGGATGCTGAATTAACATTGAATAATTTTGGCTGATAGAAAATAGAAAAGTAGGAGTTTTGAGAAAGGTGAGCAAATTAAAGTAACTCCAAGAAGTCGCATCTTATCGTGGTTTTTTTACTGGAAAAAAAATCGAGACCACCTTATATCCTCACAAGTACCGAATGGCAGTAAGTAGTGACTTCGATATATGCGATTTTATGCCTATCGGTATTTATGCGGACACTTAAATTACAAGGATCTCTAATTTTGGCCACTGTTAGTGTTTAATTAATTATCACCTCGAAATCGATGTTTCCTACTTGATGAACACGCGTCTTTACTAGTGACTTTCGTGACGGATATACCACACCTATATATTGTGATAATTGTCTGGCCTCATAGGCACTTTTGTTAGATGAGTCATCAACTACCGAGCTGAAGCCCATGTACGAAAGTTGATGAATCAATAAAAGTCAAGAAAATTATGTAACGTACACTCCATTTTTATCCTTTTCGCTAGTCAAATGCGATTACTAGTAATAATATCCCCAGATGTATCCATTGCCCTCAAGTCATATGCATTAGCAGGATGCTGAATTAACATTGAATAATTTTTGCGGACAGAAATCAGAAAAGTAGCACTTTTGAGAAAAGTGGTGGATCAATGTAACTCCATGAAGTCGCATCTTATTGCCATTTTTTTTTAATGGAAAAAAATCTAAACCCCCCGATGTCCTCACAAGTACCGAATAGCGGTAAGTAGTGAATTCGATATATACGATCTTATGCCTATCGGTATTTATGAAGACCACCCGAATGATACCACCTGATGTCCTTACAAGTACCGAATGGCAGTAAGTACCGACGTCGATATATACGATTTTATGCCTATCGGTATTTATGTAGACACTTCAATTACAAGGATCTCTCATTTTAGGCGCTGTTAGTTTTTAATTAATTCCGACCTCGAAACCAACGTTTCCTATTTGATGAACACGTGTCTATACTAGTGACCTATCTGACGGATATACCATGCCTATATATTGTGATATACGTCTGTCCCCATAGGCACTTTTGTTAGGTGAGTCATCAACTATCCAGCTGAATCTCATGTACGAAAGTCGATGATTTTTATCCCATTCACTAGTCAAGTGCGATTATTAGTTATAATATCCTCTGATGTATCCATTGCCTTCCAGTCACATGCATGAAAAGGATGCTCAATTAATATTGAATAATTTTTGCGGACAGAAAATTGAAAAGTAGGAGTTTCGAGAAAAGTGGAGGATCGAAGTAACTCCATGAAGTCGCATCTTATTGCTATTTTTTTCAATGGAAAGAAAATCTAAACCCCCCGATGTCCTCACAAGTTCCGAATAGCAGTGAGTAGTGACTTCGATATATACGATCTTATGCCTATCGGTATTTATGGGAACCACCCGATCGATACCACCTGATGTCCTTACAAGTACCGAATGGCAGTAAGTCGTGACTTCGATATATACGATTTTATGCCTATCGGTATTTATGCGGACACTTTAATTACAAGGATCTCTAATTTTAGCCACTGTTAGTGTTTAATCAATTAACACCTCGAAACCGACGTTACCTATTTGATGATCACGTGTCTATACTAGTGAACTTCGTGACGGATATACCACACCTATATATTGTGATAATCGTTTGTCCCCATACGCACTTTTGTTAGGTGAGTCATCAACTATCCAGCTGAATCTCATGTACGAAAGTCGATGTTTTTTATCCCATTCACTAGTCATGAGCGATTATTAGTCATAATATCTTCTGATGTATCCATTCCCCTTAAGTCATATGCATCAGAAGGTTCTGAATTAACATTGAATAATTTTTGCGGACAGAAAAAAGAAAAGTAGGAGTTTTGAGAAAAGTGGGGGATCAATGTAACTCCATGAAGTCGCATCTTATTGCCATTTTTTTTAATGGCAAGAAAATCTAAACCACCCGATGTCCTCACAAGTACCGAATAGCAGTAAGTAGTGACTTCGATATATACGTTTTTATGCCTATCGGTATTTATGAGGACTACCCGAAAGATACCACCTGATGTCCTTGCAAGTATCGAATGGCAGTAAGTAGTGGTTTTGATATATACGATTGTATGCCTATCGGTATTTATGAGGACACTGAAATTACAAGGATCTCTAATTTTAGCCGCTGTTATTGCTTAATTAGGTATGACCTCGAAACCGACATTTCCTATTTAATGAACACGTGTCTATACTAGTGACCTTCCTGACGGATATACCACGCCTCTATATTGTGAGAATCGTGTGTTCTCATAGGCACTTTTGTTAGGTGAGTCATCAACTATCCAGCTGAATCTCATGTACGAAAGTCGATGTTTTTTATCCCATTCCCTAGTCATGTGCGAATATTAGTCATAATATCTTCTGATGTATCCATTGCCCTCAAGTCATATGCATCAGAAGGATGCTGAATTAATATTGAATAATTTTGGCGGAGAAAAAAAAGAAGAGTAGGAGTTTTGAGATAAGTGGGGGATCAAAATAACTCCATGAAGTCGCATCTTATTGCCATTTTTTTTTAATGCAAAGAAAATCTAAACCACCCGATGTCCTCACAAGTACCGAATAGCAGTAAGTAGTGACTTCGATATATACGATCTTATGCCTATCGGTATTTATGATAACCACCCGGGCGATACCACCTGATGTACTTACAAGTACCGAATAGCAGTAAGTAGTGACTTTGATATATATGATTTCATGCCTATCGGTCTTTATGAGGACACTGAAATGACAAGGGTCTGTAATTTGAGCCACTGTTTTTGCTTAATTAATTGTGACCTCGAAACCGACGTTTCCTATTTGATGAACACGTGTCTATACTTGTGACCTTCGTGACGGATATACCACACCTATATATTGTGATAATCGTTTGTCCCCATAGACACTTATGTTAAGTGACTCGTCAACTATCCAGCTGAATCTGATGTACGAAAGTCGATGATTCAATAAAAGTCAAGAAAAATATGTATCGTACGCTCCATTCTTATGCTATTCACTAGTAAAGTGCGATTATTGGTCATAATATCCCCAGATGTATCCATTGCCCTCAAGTCATATGCATTAGCAGGATGCTGAATTAACATTGAATAATTTTGGCAGACAGAAAATAGAAAAGTAGGAGTTTCGAGAAAAGTGGGGGATCAAAGTAACTCCATGAAGTCGCATCTTATTGCCATTTTTTTCAATGGAAAGGAAATTTAAACCCCCCGATGTCCTCACAAGTTCCGAATAGCAGTGAGTAGTGACTTCGATATATACGATCTTATGCCTATCGGTATTTATGAGAACCACCCGATCGATACCACCTGATGTCCTTACAAGTACCGAATAGCAGTGAGTAGTGACTTCGATATATACGATTTTATGCCTATCGGTATTTATGCGGACACTTAAATTACAAGGATCTCTAATTTTAGCCACTGTTAGTGTTTAGTTAATTAACACCTCGAAACCGACGTTACCTATTTGATGATCAAGTGTCTATACTAGTGAACTTCGTGACGGATATACCACACTTATATATTGTGATAATCGTTTGTCCCCATACGCACTTTTGTTAGGTGAGTCATCAGCTATCCAGCTGAATCTCATGTACGAAAGTCGATGATTTTTATCCCATTCACTAGTCAAGTGCCATTGATAGTCATAATATCCTCTGATGTATCCATTCCCCTTAAGTCATATGCATTAGAAGGATGCTGAATTAACATTGAATAACATTGGCAGACAGAAAATAGAAAAGTAGGAGTTTTGAGAAAAATAGGGGATCAAAGTAACTCCATGAAGTGGCATCTTTTTGCCATTTTTTTTAAGAGAAAGAAAATCTAAACCCCCTTCACATGGATGTCCTCACAAGTTCCGAATAGCAGTAAGTGGTGGCTTCGATATATTTGATCTTTTGCCTATCGGTATTTATGAGGACCACCCGATCAATACCACCTGATGTCCTTACAAGTACCGAATGGCAGTAAGTAGTGACTTCGATATATACGATTTTATGCCTATCGGTATTTATGCGGACATTTAAATTACAAGGATCTTTAATTTTAGCCACTGTTAGTGTTTCATTAATTATCACCTCGAAATCGATGTTTCCTATTTGATGAACACGCGTCTTTACTAGTGACTTTCGTGACGGATATACCACACCTATATATTGTGATAATTGTCTGGTCTCATAGGATATACTACGCCCATATATTGTGATAATCGTCTGTCCCCATACGCACTTTTGTTAGGTAAGTCATCCACTATCCAGCTGAATCTCATGAACAAAAGTCGATCATTTTTATCCCATTGACTACTTAAGTGCGATTATTAGACATAAAATCCTCTGATGTATCCATTGCCCTCAAGTCACATGCAATAGACGGATGCTGAATTGACATTAAATTATTTAGGTGAACAGAAAATAGAAAAGAAGGAGTTTTGAGATAAGTGGAGGATCAAAGTAACTCCATAAAGCGGCATCTTATTGCCATTTTTTTTAATGGAAAGAAAAACTAGACCACCCGACGTCCACACAAGTACCGGATGGCAGTAAGTAGTGACTTTGATATATATGATTTTATGCCTATCGGTCTTTATGAGGACACTGAAATTACAAGGATCTCTAATTTTAGCAACTGTCATTGCTTAATTAATTATGATCTCGAAACCGACGGTTCCTATTTGATGAACACGTGTCTATACTAGTGACCTTCGTGACGGATATACCACACCTATATATTGTGATAATCGTTTGTCCCCATAGACACTTTTCTTAAGTGACTCATCAACTATCCAGCTGAATCTCATGTACGAAAGTCGATGATTCAATAAAGTCAAGAAAAATATGTAACGTACGCTCCATTCTTATCCCATTCACTAGTAAAGTGCGATTATTAGTCATAATATTCCCAGATGTATCCTTTGCCCTCAAGTCATATGCATTAGAAGGATGCTGAATTAACACTGAATAATTTTGGCGGACAGAAAATAGAAAAGTAGGAGTTTTGAGAAAAGTGGAGGATCGACGTAACTCTATGAAGTCGCATCTTATTGCCATTTTTTTCAATGGAAAGAAAATCTAAACCCCCCGATGTCCTCACAAGTTCCGAATAGCAGTAAGTAGTGACTTCGATATATACGATCCTATGCCTATCGGTATTTATGAGAACCACCCGATCGATACCACCTGATGTCTCTATAAGTACCGAATGGCAGTAAGTAGTGACTTCGATATATACGATTTTATGCCTATCGGTATTTATGCGGACACTTAAATTACGGGGATCTCTAATTTTAGCCACTGTTAGTGTTCAATTAATTATCACCTCGAAACCGACGTTTCCTATTTGATGATCACGTGTCTATACTTGTGACCTTCCTGACGGATATACCACGCCCATATATTGTGATAATCGTCTGTCCCCATACGCACTTTTTTTAAGTAAGTCATCCACTATCCAGCTGAATCTCATGTACGAAAGTCGATCATTTTTATCCCATTGCCTGGTCAAAAGCGATTATTTGACATAAAATCCTCTGATGTATACATTGCCCTCAAGTCACATGCAATAGAAGGATGCTGAATTAACATTAAATAATTTAGGTGGACAGAAAATAGAAAGGAAGGAGTTTTGAGATAAGTGGAGGATCAAAGAAACTCCATAAAGCGGCATCTTATTGCCATTTTTTTTAATGGAAAGAAAAACTAGACCACCCGACGTCCACACAAGTACCGGATGGCGGTAAGTAGTGACTTTGATATATATGATTTCATGCCTATCGGTCTTTATGAGGACACTGAAATTACAAGGATCTCTAATTTTAGCAACTGTTATTGCTCAATTAGATATGACTTCGAAACCGACGGTTCCTATTTGATGAACACGTGTCTATACTACTGACGTTCGTGACGGATATACCACACCTATATATTGTGATAATCGTTTGTCCCCATAGACACTTATGTTAAGTGACTCGTCTACTATCCAGCTGAATCTGATTTACGAAAGTCGATGATTCAATAAAAGTCAAGAAAAATATGTAACGTACGCTCTATTCTTATCCCATTCACTAGTAAAGTGCGATTATTGGTCATAATATCCCCAGATGTATCCATTGCCCTCAAGTCATATGCATTAGCAGGATGCTGAATTAACATTGAATAATTTTAGCGGACAGAAAATAGACAAGTAGGAGTTTCGAGAAAAGTGGGGGATCGAAGTAACTCCATGAAGTCGCATCTTATTGCAATTTTTTTCAATGGAAAAAAATCTAAACCCCCCCGATGTCCTCACAAGTTCCGAATAGCAGTGAGTAGTGACTTCGATATATACGATCTTATGCCTATCGGTATTTATGAGAACCACCCGATCGATACCACCTGATGTCCTTACAAGTACCGAATTGCAGTAAGTAGTGACTTCGATATATACGATTTTATGCCTATCGGTATTTATGCAGACACTTAAATTACAAGGATCTCTAATTTCAGCCCCTGTTAGTGTTTAATTAATTAACACCTCGAAACCGACGTTACTTATTTGATGATCACGTGTCTATACTAGTGAACTTCGTGACGGATATACCACACCTATATATTGTGATAATCGTTTGTCCCCATACGCACTTTTGTTAGGTGAGTCATCAACTATCCAGCTGAATCTCATGTACGAAAGTCGATGATTCAATAAAAGTCAAGAAAAATATGTAACGTACGCTCCATTTTTATCCCATTCACTAGTAAAGTGCGATTATCAGTCATAATATTCCCAGATGTATCCATTGCCGTCAAGTCATATGCATTAGAAGGATGCTGAGGTAACATTGAATAATATTGGCGGAAAGAAAAAAGAAAAGTAGGAGTTTTGAGAAAAGTGGGGGATCGAAGTAAATCCATGAAGCGGCATCTTATTGCCATTTTTTTTAATGAAAAGAAGATCTAGACCACCCGATGTCCTTACAAGTACCGAATAGCAGTAAGTAGTAACTTCGATATATACGATTTTATGCCTATCGGTCTTTAAGAGGACACTGAAATTACAAGGATCTTTAATTTTAGCCACTGTTATTGCTTACTTAATTATGACCTCGAAACCAACGTTTTCTATTTGATGAACACGTGTCTATACAAGTGACTTTTGTGACGGACATTCCACACCTATATATTGTGATAATCGTCTGTCCCGTTAGGCACTTTTGTTAGGTGAGTCATCAACTATCGAGCTGAATCTCATGTACGAACGTCGATGATTCAATAAAAGTCAAGAAAAATATGTAACGTACGCTCCATTTTTATCCCATTCACTAGTAAAGTGCGATTATTAGTCATAATATCCCCAGATGTATCCATTGCCCTCAAGTCATATGCATTAGAAGGATGCTGCATTAACATTGAATAATTTTAGCGGTCAGAAAATATAATAGAAAAGTAGGAGTTTTGAGAAGAAAGGGGGATCAAAGTAACTCCATGAAATGGCATCTTATTGCCATTTTTTTTTATGGGAAAGAAGATCTAAACCACCCGATGTCCTCACAAGTACCGAATAGCGGTAAGTAGTGACTTCGATATATACGATTTTATGCCTATCGGTATTTATGAGGACACTGAAATTACAAGGATCTGTAATTTTAGCCACTGTTAGTGTTTCATTAATTATGACCTTGAAACCGATGTTTTCTATTTGATGAACACGTGTCTATACTAGTGACTTGCGTGACGGATATACCACACGTATATGTTGTGATAATCGTCTGTCCCCATAGGCACTTTGTTAGGTGAGTCATCAATTATCGAACTGAATCTATGTACGAAAGTCGATGATTTTTATCCCATTGACTAGTCAAGTGCGATTATTAGTCATAAAATCCTCTGATGTATCCATTGCCCTCAAGTCACATGCAATAGAAGGATGCTGAATTAACATTAAATAATTTAGGTGGACAGAAAATAGAAAAGTAGGAGTTTTAAGAAAAATGGAGGATCAAAGTAACTCCATGAAGCGGCATCTTATTGCCATTTTTTTTTAAAAGAAGGAAATCGGGACCACCCGATGTCCTTACAAGTACCGAATAGCAGTAAGTAGTGACTTCGATATATACGATCTTATGCCCATCGGTATTTATGAGGACCACCCTATCGATACCACCTGATGTTCTTACAAGTACCGAATGGCAGTAAGTAGTGACTTCGATATATACGATTTTATGCCTATCGGTATTAATGAGGACACTGAAATTACAACAAACTCTAATTTTAGCCACTGTTAGTGTTTAAATAATTATGACCTCGAAACCGACGTTTCCTATTTGATGATCACACGTCTATACTAGTGATCTTCGTGACGGATATAGCACACATATATATTGTGATAATCGTTTGTCCCCATAGAAACTTTTGTTAAGTGACTCATCAACTATCCAGCTGAATCTCATGTACGAAAGTCGATGATTCAATAAAAGTCAAGAAAAATATGTTAAGTACGCTCCATTCTTATCCCATTCACTAGTAAAGTGCGATTATCAGTCATAATATTCCCAGATGTATCCATTGCCGTCAAGTCATATGCATTAGAAGGATGCTGAGGTAACATTGAATAATATTGGCGGAAAGAAAAAAGAAAAGCAGGAGTTTTGAGAAAAGTGGGGGATCGAAGTAAATCCATGAAGCGGCATCTTATTGCCATTTTTTTTAATGAAAAGAAAATCTAGACCACCCGATGTCCTTACAAGTACCGAATAGCAGTAAGTAGTGACTTCGATATATACGATCTTATGCCTATCGGTATTTATGATAACCACCCGGGCGATACCACCTGATGTACTTACAAGTACCGAATAGCAGTAAGTAGTGACTTTGATATATATGATTTTATGCCTATCGGTCTTTATGAGGACACTGAAATTACAAGGATCTCTAATTTTAGCAACTGTTATTGCTTAATTAATTATGACCTCGAAATCGACGGTTCTCATTTGATGAACACGTGTCTATATTAGTGACCTTCGTGACAGATATACCACACCTATATATTGTGATAATCGTTTGTCCCCATGGACACTTTTGTTAAGTAACTCATCAACTATCCAGCTGAATCTCATGTACGAAAGTCGATGATTCAATAAAAGTCAAGAAAAATATGTAACGTACGGTCCATTCTTATCCTATTCACTAGTAAAGTGCGATTATTAGTCATAATATTCCCAGATGTATCCAATGCCATCAAGTCATATGCATTAGAAGGATACTGAATAACATTGAATAGTTTTGGCGGACAGAAAATAGAAAAGTAGGAGTTTTGAGAAAAGTGGGGGATCGAAGTAACTCCATGAAACGGCATCTTATTGCAATTTTGTTTATGGAAAGAAAATCTAGACCACCCGATGTCCTCACAAGTACCGAACAGCAGTAAGTAG
The DNA here is from genome assembly GCA_963942595.1 of Cylloceria caligata. Lineage (NCBI taxonomy): Eukaryota > Metazoa > Arthropoda > Insecta > Hymenoptera > Ichneumonidae > Cylloceria > Cylloceria caligata. Next base: position 28,340,528 of record OZ012703.1, read on the forward strand.
TGACTTCGATATATATGGTTTTATGCCTATCGGTATATAAGCGGAGACTTTAATCACAAGGATCTCTAATTTTAGCGACTGTTATTGCTTAATTGATTATGACCTCGAAACCGACGGTTCCTATTTGATGAACACGTGTCTATACTAGTGACCTTCGTCACGGATATACCACACCTATATATTGTGATAATCGTCTGTCCCCATACGCACTTTTGTTAGGTGAGTCATCCACTATCCGGCTGAATCTCATGTACGAAAGTCGATGATTTTTATCCCATTGACTAGTCAAGTGCAATTATTAGTCATAAAATCCTCTGATGTATCCATTGCCCTCAAGTCACATGCAATAGAAGGATGCTGAATAAACATTACATAATTTGGGTGGACAGAAAATAGAAAAGTAGTTGTTTTGAGAAAAGTGGAGGATCAAAGTAACTCCATGAAGCGGCATCTTATTGCCATTTTTTTTTTTTAGAAAGAAAATCTAGATCACCCGATGTCCTTACAAGTACCGAATAGCAGTAAGTAGTGACTTCGATATATACGATATTATGCCTATCGGTATTTATGAGGACCACCTGATCGATACCACCTGATGTTTTTACAAGTACCGAATGGCAGTAAGTAGTGACTACGATATATACGATTATATGCCTATCGGTATGAATGAGGACGCTGAAATTACAACAAACTCTAATTTTAGCCACGGTTAGTGTTTAATTAATCATGACCTCGTAACCGACGTTTCCTATTTGTTGAACACGTGTCTATACTAGTGACTTTCGTGACGGATATACCACACCTATATATTGTGATAATCGTGTGTGCCCATAGGCACTTTTGTTAGGTGAGTCATCAACTATCCAGCTGAATCTCCTGTACGAAAGTCCATGATTTTTTTCCCATCGACTAGTCAAGTGCGATTATTAGTCATAATATCCTCTGATGTATCCATTGCCCTTAGGTCATACGCATTTGAAGGATGATGAATTAACATTAAATAATTTTGGCGGACAGAAAATAGAAAAGTTGGAGTTTTGAGAATAGTGGGGGATCAAAGTAACTCCATGAAGCGGTATCATATTGTCATTTTCTTTCTAATGCGAAGAAAATCTAGACCACCCGATTTCTTTACAAGTACCGAATAGATGTAAGTAGTGACTTCGATATATACGATTTTCTGCCTATCGGTATTTATGAGGACCACCCGATCGATACCACTTGATGTCCTCACAATTACCGAATGGCAGTGAGTAGTAAATTTGATATATACGATTTTATGCCTATCGGTATTTATGAGGACACTGAAATTACAAGGGTCTGTAATTTAAGCCACTGTTATTGCTTAATTAATTGTGACCTCGAAACCGACGTTTTCTATTTGATGAACACGTGTCTATACTAGTGACTTTCGTGACGGATAAACCACACCTATATATTGTGATAATCGTATGTCCCCATAGGCAGTTTGTTAGGTGAGTCATCAACTATCCAGCTGAATCTCATGTACGAAAGTCGATGATTCAATAAAAGTCAAGAACAATATGTAACGTACGCTCTATTCTTATACCATTCACTTGTCAAGTGCGATTATTAGTCATAATATCCCCAGATGTATCCATTGCCCTCCAGTCATATGGATTAGAAGGATGCTGAATTAACATTGAATAATTTTGGCTGATAGAAAATAGAAAAGTAGGAGTTTTGAGAAAGGTGAGCAAATTAAAGTAACTCCAAGAAGTCGCATCTTATCGTGGTTTTTTTACTGGAAAAAAAATCGAGACCACCTTATATCCTCACAAGTACCGAATAACAGTAAGTAGTGACTTCGATATATGCGATTTTATGCCTATCGGTATTTATGCGGACACTTAAATTACAAGGATCTCTAATTTTGGCCACTGTTAGTGTTTAATTAATTATCACCTCGAAATCGATGTTTCCTACTTGATGAACACGCGTCTTTACTAGTGACTTTCGTGACGGATATACCACACCTATATATTGTGATAATTGTCTGGCCTCATAGGCACTTTTGTTAGGTGAGTCATCAACTATCGAGCTGAATCCCATGTACGAAAGTCGATGATTCAATAAAAGTCAAGAAAAATATGTAACGTCCGCTCCATTTTTATCCCATTCACTAGTAAAGTGCGATTATTAGTCATAATATCCCCAGATGTATCCATTGCCCTCAAGTCGTATGCATTAGAAGGATGCTGAATTAACATTGAATAATTTTGGCGGTCAGAAAATATAATAGAAAAGTAGGAGTTTTGAGAAAAGTGGGGGATCAAAGTAACTCCATGAAATGGCATCTTATTGCCATTTTTTATTATGGGAAAGAAGATCTAAACCACCCGATGTCCTCACAAGTACCGAATAGCGGTAAGTAGTGACTTCGATATATACGATTTTATGCCTATCGGTATTTATGAGGACACTGAAATTACAAGGATCTGTAATTTTAGCCACTGTTAGTGTTTCATTAATTATGACCTCGAAACCGATGTTTTCTATTTGATGAACACGTGTCTATACAACGACTTGCGTGACGGATATACCACACGTATATGTTGTGATAATCGTCTGTCCCCATAGGCACTTTGTTAGGTGAGTCATCAACTATCGAGCTGAATCTCATGTACGAAAGTCGATGATTTTTATCCCATTGACTAGTCAAGTGCGATTATTAGTCATCAAATCCTCTGATGTATCCATTGCCCTCAAGTCACATGCAATAGAAGGATGCTGAATTAACATTGAATAATTCAGGTGGACAGAAAATAGAAAAGTAGAAGTTTTGAGAAAAATAGAGGATCAAAGTAACTCCATGAAGCGGATTCTTATTGCCATTTTTTTTTTAAAGAAAGGAAATCTTGACCACCCGATGTCCTTACAAGTACCGAATAGCAGTAAGTAGTGACTTCGATATATACGATCTTATGCCTATCGGTATTTATGAGGACCACCCGATCGATACCACCTGATGTTCTTACAAGTACCGAATAGCAGTAAGTAGTGACTTCGATATATACGATTTTATGCCTATCGGTATTAATGAGGACACTGAAATTACAACAAACTCTAATTTTAGCTACTGTTAGTGTTTAAATAATTATGACCTCGAAACCGACGTTTCCTATTTGATGATCACGCGTCTATACTAGTGATCTTCGTGACGGATATACCACACCCATACATTGTGATAATCGTTCGTCACCATACGCACTTTTGTTAGGTGAATCATCAACTATCCAGCTGAATCTCATGTACGAAAGTCGATGATTTTTATCCCATTGACTAGTCAAGTGCAATTATTAGTCATAAAATCCTCTGATGTATCGATTGCCCTCAAGTCACATGCAATAGAAGGATGCTGAATAAACATTACATAATTTGGGTGGACAGAAAATAGAAAAGTAGTTGTTTTGAGAAAAGTGGAGGATCAAAGTAACTCCATGAAGCGGCATCTTATTGCCATTTTTTTTTTTTTAGAAAGAAAATCTAGATCACCCGATGTCCTTACAAGTACCGAATAGCAGTAAGTAGTGACTTCGATATATACGATCTTATGCCTATCGGTATTTATGAGGACCACCTGATCGATACCACCTGATGTTCTTACAAGTACCGAATGGCAGTAAGTAGTGACTTCGATATATACGATTATATGCCTATCGGTATTAATGAGGACGCTGAAATTACAACAAACTCTAATTTTAGCCACTGTTAGTGTTTAATCAATTATGACCTCGTAACCGACGTTTCCTATTTGTTGAACACGTGTCTATACTAGTGACTTTCGTGACGGATATACCACACCTATATATTGTGATAATCGTGTGTGCCCATAGGCACTTTCCTTAGGTGAGTCATCAACTATCCAGCTGAATCTCCTGTACGAAAGTCGATGATTTTTTTCCCATTGACTAGTCAAGTGCGATTATTAGTCATAATATCCTCTGATGTATCCATTGCCCTTAGGTCATACGCATTTGAAGGATGATGAATTAACATTAAATAATTTTGGCGGACAGAAAATAGAAAAGTTGGAGTTTTGAGAATAGTGGGGGATCAAAGTAACTCCATGAAGCGGTATCATATTGTCATTTTCTTTCTAATGCGAAGAAAATCTAGACCACCCGATTTCTTTACAAGTACCGAATAGAAGTAAGTAGTGACTTCGATATATACGATTTTCTGCCTATCGGTATTTATGAGGACCGCCCGATCGATACCACTTGATGTCCTCACAATTACCGAATGGCAGTAAGTAGTAACTTTGATATATACGATTTTATGCCTATCGGTCTTTATGAGGACACTAAAATTACAAGGGTCTGTAATTTAAGCCACTGTTATTGCTTAATTAATTGTGACCTCGAAACCGACGTTTTCTATTTGATGAACACGTGTCTATACTAGTGACTTTCGTGACGGATAAACCACACCTATATATTGTGATAATCGTATGTCCCCATAGGCAGTTTGTTAGGTGAGTCATCAACTATCCAGCTGAATCTCATGTACGAAAGTCGATGATTCAATAAAAGTCAAGAACAATATGTAACGTACGCTCTATTCTTATACCATTCACTTGTCAAGTGCGATTATTAGTCATAATATCCCCAGATGTATCCATTGCCCTCCAGTCATATGGATTAGAAGGATGCTGAATTAACATTGAATAATTTTGGCTGATAGAAAATAGAAAAGTAGGAGTTTTGAGAAAGGTGAGCAAATTAAAGTAACTCCAAGAAGTCGCATCTTATCGTGGTTTTTTTACTGGAAAAAAAATCGAGACCACCTTATATCCTCACAAGTACCGAATGGCAGTAAGTAGTGACTTCGATATATGCGATTTTATGCCTATCGGTATTTATGCGGACACTTAAATTACAAGGATCTCTAATTTTGGCCACTGTTAGTGTTTAATTAATTATCACCTCGAAATCGATGTTTCCTACTTGATGAACACGCGTCTTTACTAGTGACTTTCGTGACGGATATACCACACCTATATATTGTGATAATTGTCTGGCCTCATAGGCACTTTTGTTAGATGAGTCATCAACTACCGAGCTGAAGCCCATGTACGAAAGTTGATGAATCAATAAAAGTCAAGAAAATTATGTAACGTACACTCCATTTTTATCCTTTTCGCTAGTCAAATGCGATTACTAGTAATAATATCCCCAGATGTATCCATTGCCCTCAAGTCATATGCATTAGCAGGATGCTGAATTAACATTGAATAATTTTTGCGGACAGAAATCAGAAAAGTAGCACTTTTGAGAAAAGTGGTGGATCAATGTAACTCCATGAAGTCGCATCTTATTGCCATTTTTTTTTAATGGAAAAAAATCTAAACCCCCCGATGTCCTCACAAGTACCGAATAGCGGTAAGTAGTGAATTCGATATATACGATCTTATGCCTATCGGTATTTATGAAGACCACCCGAATGATACCACCTGATGTCCTTACAAGTACCGAATGGCAGTAAGTACCGACGTCGATATATACGATTTTATGCCTATCGGTATTTATGTAGACACTTCAATTACAAGGATCTCTCATTTTAGGCGCTGTTAGTTTTTAATTAATTCCGACCTCGAAACCAACGTTTCCTATTTGATGAACACGTGTCTATACTAGTGACCTATCTGACGGATATACCATGCCTATATATTGTGATATACGTCTGTCCCCATAGGCACTTTTGTTAGGTGAGTCATCAACTATCCAGCTGAATCTCATGTACGAAAGTCGATGATTTTTATCCCATTCACTAGTCAAGTGCGATTATTAGTTATAATATCCTCTGATGTATCCATTGCCTTCCAGTCACATGCATGAAAAGGATGCTCAATTAATATTGAATAATTTTTGCGGACAGAAAATTGAAAAGTAGGAGTTTCGAGAAAAGTGGAGGATCGAAGTAACTCCATGAAGTCGCATCTTATTGCTATTTTTTTCAATGGAAAGAAAATCTAAACCCCCCGATGTCCTCACAAGTTCCGAATAGCAGTGAGTAGTGACTTCGATATATACGATCTTATGCCTATCGGTATTTATGGGAACCACCCGATCGATACCACCTGATGTCCTTACAAGTACCGAATGGCAGTAAGTCGTGACTTCGATATATACGATTTTATGCCTATCGGTATTTATGCGGACACTTTAATTACAAGGATCTCTAATTTTAGCCACTGTTAGTGTTTAATCAATTAACACCTCGAAACCGACGTTACCTATTTGATGATCACGTGTCTATACTAGTGAACTTCGTGACGGATATACCACACCTATATATTGTGATAATCGTTTGTCCCCATACGCACTTTTGTTAGGTGAGTCATCAACTATCCAGCTGAATCTCATGTACGAAAGTCGATGTTTTTTATCCCATTCACTAGTCATGAGCGATTATTAGTCATAATATCTTCTGATGTATCCATTCCCCTTAAGTCATATGCATCAGAAGGTTCTGAATTAACATTGAATAATTTTTGCGGACAGAAAAAAGAAAAGTAGGAGTTTTGAGAAAAGTGGGGGATCAATGTAACTCCATGAAGTCGCATCTTATTGCCATTTTTTTTAATGGCAAGAAAATCTAAACCACCCGATGTCCTCACAAGTACCGAATAGCAGTAAGTAGTGACTTCGATATATACGTTTTTATGCCTATCGGTATTTATGAGGACTACCCGAAAGATACCACCTGATGTCCTTGCAAGTATCGAATGGCAGTAAGTAGTGGTTTTGATATATACGATTGTATGCCTATCGGTATTTATGAGGACACTGAAATTACAAGGATCTCTAATTTTAGCCGCTGTTATTGCTTAATTAGGTATGACCTCGAAACCGACATTTCCTATTTAATGAACACGTGTCTATACTAGTGACCTTCCTGACGGATATACCACGCCTCTATATTGTGAGAATCGTGTGTTCTCATAGGCACTTTTGTTAGGTGAGTCATCAACTATCCAGCTGAATCTCATGTACGAAAGTCGATGTTTTTTATCCCATTCCCTAGTCATGTGCGAATATTAGTCATAATATCTTCTGATGTATCCATTGCCCTCAAGTCATATGCATCAGAAGGATGCTGAATTAATATTGAATAATTTTGGCGGAGAAAAAAAAGAAGAGTAGGAGTTTTGAGATAAGTGGGGGATCAAAATAACTCCATGAAGTCGCATCTTATTGCCATTTTTTTTTAATGCAAAGAAAATCTAAACCACCCGATGTCCTCACAAGTACCGAATAGCAGTAAGTAGTGACTTCGATATATACGATTTTATGCCTATCGGTATTTATGAGGACTACCCGAAAGATACCACCTGATGTCCTTGCAAGTATCGAATGGCAGTAAGTAGTGGTTTTGATATATACGATTGTATGCCTATCGGTATTTATGAGGACACTGAAATTAGAAGGATCTCTAATTTTAGCCGCTGTTATTGCTTAATCAATTATCACCTCGAAACCGACGTTTCCTATTTGATGAACACGTGTCTATACTAGTGACCTTTCTGACGGATATACCACGCCTCTATATTGTGATAATCGTCTGTCCCCATCGGCACTTTTGTTAGGTGAGTCATCAACTATCCAGCTGAATCTCGTGTACGAAAGTCGATGTTTTCTATCCCATTCACTAGTCATGTGCGATTATTAGTCATAATATCTTCTGATGTATCCATTGCCCTCAAGTCATATGCATCAGAAGGGTGCTGAATTAATATTGAATTATTTTGGCGGACAGAAAATGGAAAAGAAGACATTTAGAGACTAGTGGAGGATCAAAGTAACTCGATGGAGTCGCATCTCATTGACATTTTTTTTTAATGGAGACAAAATCTAAACGACCCGATGCCCTTACAAGTACCGAATATCCGTAAGTAGTGACTTCGATATATAAGATTTTATGCCTATCGGTATTTATGAGGACCACCCGTTCGATACCACCTGATTTCCTTACAAGTACCGAATAGCAGTAAGTAGTGTCTTTGATATATACGATTTTTAGCCTATCGGTATTTATGAGGACACTGAAATTACAAGGATCTCTAATTTTAGCCACTGTTATTGCTTAATTAATTATGACCTCGAAACCGACGGTTCCTATTTGATGAACACGTGTTTATACTATTGACCTTCGTGACGGATATACCACATCTATATATTGTGATAATCGTCTGTCCCCATAGGCACTTTTGTTAGGTGGGTCATCAACTATCCAGCTGAATCTCATGTACGAAAGTCGATAATTTTTCTCTCATTCACTAGTCAAGTGCGATTATTAGTCATAATATCCTCTGATGTATCCATTGCCTTCAAGTCATATGCATCAGAAGGATGCTGAATTAATATTGAATAATTTTGGCGGAGAAAAAAAAGAAGAGTAGGAGTTTTGAGATAAGTGGGGGATCAAAGTAACTCCATGAAGTCGCATCTTATTGTCATTTTTTTTTAATGCAAAGAAAATCTAAACACTCTGATGTCCTTACAAGTACCGAATAGCAGTAAGTAGTGACTTCGATATATACGATCTTATGCCTATCGGTATTTATGAGGACCACCCGATCGATACCACCTGATGTCCTAACAAGTATCGAATGGCAGTAAGTAGTGACTTCGATATACACGATTTTATGGCTATCGGTATTTATGCGGACGCTTAAATTACAAGGATCTCTAATTTCAGCCACCTTTAGTTTTTAATCAATTATCACCTCGAAACCGACGTTTCCTATTTAATGAACACGTGTCTATACTAGTGATCTTCCTGAAGGATATACCACGCCTCTATATTGTGATAATCGTGTGTCCCCATACGCACTTTTGTTAGGTGAGTCATCAACTATCCAGCTGAATCTTATGTACGAAAGTCGATGTTTTTTATCCCATTCACTAGTTAGTTGCGATTATTAGTCATAATATCTTCTGATGTATCCATTGTCCTCAAGTCATATGCATCAGAAGGATGCTGAATTAACATTGAATAATTTTTGCGGACAGAAAATAGAAAAGTAGGAGTTTTGAGAAAAGTGGGGGATCAATGTAACTCCATTAAGTCGCATCTTATTGCAATTTTTTTTTAATGGCAAGAAAATCTAAACCACCCGATGTCCTTACAAGTACCGAATATCGGTAAGTAGTGACTTCGATATATAGGATTTTATGTCTATCCGTGTTTATGAGGACTACCCGATGGATACCACCAGTTCCTTGCAAGTATCGAATGGCAGTAAGTAGTGGTTTTGATATATACGATTGTATGCCTATCGGTATTTATGAGGACACTGAAATTAGAAGGATCTCTAATTTTAGCCGCTGTTATTGCTTAATCAATTATCACCTCGAAACCGACGTTTCCTATTTGATGAACACGTGTCTATTCTAGTGACCTTCCTGACGGATATACCACGCCTCTATATTGTGATAATCGTCTGTCCCCATCGGCACTTTTGTTAGGTGAGTCATCAACTATCCAGCTGAATCTCGTGTACGAAAGTCGATGTTTTCTATCCCATTCACTAGTCATGTGCGATTATTAGTCATAATATCTTCTGATGTATCCATTGCCCTCAAGTCATATGCATCAGAAGGGTGCTGAATTAATATTGAATTATTTTGGCGGACAGAAAATGGAAAAGAAGACATTTAGAGACTAGTGGAGGATCAAAGTAACTCGATGGAGTCGCATCTCATTGACATTTTTTTTTAATGGAGACAAAATCTAAACGACCCGATGTCCTTACAAGTACCGAATATCCGTAAGTAGTGACTTCGATATATAAGATTTTATGCCTATCGGTATTTATGAGGACCACCCGTTCGATACCACCTGATTTCATTACAAGTACCGAATAGCAGTAAGTAGTGTCTTTGATATATACGATTTTTAGCCTATCGGTATTTATGAGGACACTGAAATTACAAGGATCTCTAATTTTAGCCACTGTTATTGCTTAATTAATTATGACCTCGAAACCGACGGTTCCTATTTGATGACCACGTGTTTATACTATTGACCTTCGTGACGGATATACCACATCTATATATTGTGATAATCGTCTGTCCCCATAGGCACTTTTGTTAGGTGGGTCATCAACTATCCAGCTGAATCTCATGTACGAAAGTCGATAATTTTTCTCTCATTCACTAGTCAAGTGCGATTATTAGTCATAATATCCTCTGATGTATCCATTGCCTTCAAGTCATATGCATGAGAAGGATGCTGAATCTAATATATAAAATTCTTGTGTCACAGTTTTCGTTGCCATACTCCTCCGAAACGGCTTGACCGATTTTGATGAAATTTTTTGTGCTCATCCGGTATCTATGAGAATCGGCCAACATCTATTTTTCATCCCCCTAAATGTTAGGGGTAGTCCACCCCTAAATTTATTTTTTTATTTTTTAGACAAAATTTTTAATTTCTATTTTTTTATGATACAACATACAAAAATACACACAATCCTCAATTTTCACCCTTCTACGATCAACCCCTATTTTTTAATAGCCATTTTAGTAATTTAATCATTTTTCCTCTCCGGTCGAAAACTGATCAATCGTCATTTAATTAGTTATCCCCGCCAGATGTCTACAGGTGTCACTTCTGACCCAGTAAACAGCACGGAGTAGGGATGAGAACGAAGCCGGTCTCCTTTCTTTCTCACTCCCTACACAGTTGTCGGCCATCATTATTGTTTATGCATCAAGTGTAGTAGTAACGTTGACAATTATTATTTTGCTATCTCAGTGTAACTCTCATATTAACTTTTAATCATTCCTATTTTATCAATAATAATTAAATTATCAATTTTGAGTGTATTTTGCACGATTAGTTAATCAAGTGATTTTATAACCTCAAAAGTACTCAACACGTGACACGAGCTTCCAATAACAACGGATTTTGTGTTGTAAGTATACTTTTTTTTATTAATATCGAAAATGTTGTTGATCTTATAAAAATGTAATTTTAATTTAATTTTATTAAAAAAATGCAATTGAACAATTAAGATTTTCATAGTTTCCAAAAAATCAGTCATTATGAATCTTTATTTTGAAATGTCAATGGAAATATTGGTTGTATGAAAAAATTATAAGAGACAATGTTTTCATAAAATTTAATTTTTTACTTTTGTTTGAAAAATTTTTCCATAAAACTTATATTTTTGTTATAATTTCATAAATTAAAACTAATCATTTCAAAACTGCGGCAAAAATCCTGGCCCTAATTATACTTTTAACATTTTTCATCATTAAATAATTTCATTAATTCTATTTATGTATGTTTTGTACAGTGAGCAATGCCAAGAAAACGCAAAGGGGCTGATTTGAGCCGCAGTACAAGTAAAGCTCGAAACTTGCGAAATAGCAGATCCGAAAGAACAGAAGAACAAATCCAGCAACAAAGTACTGATGCACGTGTCAGAATGGCGCAATTGCATCAAGAAGAGCCAGAAGATACACGAGCTGAACGCAATGAAGTCAGAAGATTAGAACAACGACAATCACGCCGTTTCACAGTCAATAGACGAAGAACAAATGACCAACAACGACAACAGGTACATCGAGCATTTATATCTGATTCATTCCTGCGTCTAGCATTCCAGTATGAGCCCGATATTGAATATTATGCTCATTCAAAAGTGGTAATTGGTGCTATGGACAAGGAATGTCCGCATTGTCATGCTCTGAAATTCAAAAATGAGCCAGCTGGGATGTGTTGCGCGTCAGGAAAAGTGCAACTACCTGAAATTGAAACACCACCTGAACCATTGAACGGCTTACATATCGGCACGGATCCAGATTCTAGCGTGTTCCTGAAGTCAATTCGAAGATTCAATTCATGCTTTCAAATGACATCGTTCGGAGCAACAGAAATAGTTCGAAATACTAATGCAAATGGTCAACAATTCAATTCTACATTCAAAATCAGAGGCCAAGTTTATCATAAAATGGGCTCACTGCTGCCAATGCCAAACGAACCACATAAATTCTTACAAATCTACTTTATGGGCGGCGAGGATTCCGGAAGCGCACTTGCCAATCGCGTGAATGCACGTTGTGATTATAATAACCTTGATTCACTTTATGCCAGGCGCATCGTCAGCGAGCTAGATGCTCTTTTGAACGAGCACAACGAGTTGTTGAAAATATTCAAATCACATATGCACCAATTACAAAGCGATAATCACGCTATCGTCATTAATCCTGATAAAACACCAGCTGGAGAGCATATTCGTAGATTCAATGCACCCGTTGTTGATGATGTTGCTGGAATCATGGTTGGCGATTGTACAGCTGCACGAGAAATTGTGATTCGTAGAAGAAATAATAATCTTCAGTTCATTGCTGACACACATCGTTCATATGACGCTCTCCAATATCCGCTAATATTCTGGAAGGGACAAGACGGATATTGCATAAACATAAAACAACGAGATCCCGTATCAGGTACTTCATTGATTATTAATTTGATCATTAATCATTTAACAAAACAATTAAATTATTGAACGTAATAAATTTAAATTAATTTTTATGAACAAATATTACAGGAGCCTAAATAAACAAGAACGTTAGCTCAAAGGATTATTATGCGTACCGATTAATGATTAGACGTGGCCTGGACAACGTCATTTTACGATGTCGTGAGCTTTGTCAACAATTCATGGTCGACATGTACGCGAAGATTGAGAGCGAACGACTACGATACTTACGATATAATCAACAAAAGCTGCGCGCGGAAGAATACATTCATTTGCGAGACGCTATCAACAACAACGCCGACGTCGCCGAAATTGGTAACCATGTCATTTTACCATCATCGTACGTAGGCAGTCCACGTCATATGCAAGAATATATACAGGATGCTCTGACTTTCGTGCGCGAATATGGACGACCATGTTTATTTATCACGTTCACATATAATCCAAAATGGCCAGAGATTACATCTTTCCTACTGCCTGGCCAAAATGCAATACATCGCCATGACATTACAGCACGTGTGTTCAGACAAAAGTTGAAGTCTTTAATAAGTTTCATTACTAAATCACATGTATTTGGTCCCACACGTTGCTGGATGTATTCGGTTGAGTGGCAAAAGCGAGGATTACCTCATGCACACATTTTGGTTTGGTTCATCGACAAAATCCGTCCTGAAGAAATCGATAGTATCATTTCTGCGGAAATTCCAGATCCATCCACTGACCAACTGCTGTTTGATATTGTTACAACAAACATGATTCATGGTCCATGTGGTACTCTTAATAGTTCATCGCCTTGCATGGCTGATGGAAAATGTACTAAAAATTTCCCTAAAGATTTTACCAATGATACGGTCACAAATGTCGACGGATACCCAATATATCGTCGAAGAAATCCTGAAAATGGCGGACAATCATTTATTAAAAATATCATCAACACAGACATTGATATTGACAATCGTTGGGTGGTGCCATATTCGCCTCTGCTGAGCAAGACATATAATGCTCATATTAATGTTGAGTTCTGCAGTTCTGTGAAGAGCATCAAATACATTTGCAAGTATGTCCATAAAGGCAGTGATATGGCTGTGTTTAGAGTGGAAAATACTAATGTGAATGCTCCTCCAGTGAATAAAAACGATGAAATAACGCTCTACCAAATTGGTTGGTACATCAGCTCCAATGAAGCTGCTTGGCGTATCTTTGGTTTTCCAATTCATGAACGGGATCCAGCAGTTGTTCAGTTAGCCATCCATCTTGAAAACGGTCAGCGTGTATTTTTCACGAACGAGACAGCGATTGATCGTGCAATAAATCCACCTAAAACTACACTCACTGCATTTTTTGAATTGTGTAATCGTGCGGATGATTTTGGTGCCTTCGCACGAACATTACTCTATTCACAAGTACCACGCTATTTCACATGGACTCAAACAAAAACATGGATGCCCCGCAAGCAAGGCTCACCAGTTGCTGCATGTCTCAATTTATTTAAATCAAACGCCTTGGGGCGATTATTTACAGTCAATCCAAGACACACGGAGTGCTTTTATCTTCGACTGTTGTTGGTTAATGTTACTGGCCCATTATCATTTCAAGATATACGTAAAGTGAATGGGCAACAATATCCAACGTATAAAGATGCATGCCTTGCACTCGGCTTGCTGGAAGACGACAACCAGTGGGAATGCATGCTTGCTGAAGCTGCATTGAACTGTACAGCAATACAAATTCGTCTACTATTCGCTATAGTGTTGACTACATGTTTCCCAGCCCGAGCACAGATATTATGGGAAAATCACAAAGATTCAATGACTGATGATATATTGCATCAACATCGTATACGGTGCCACGATCTAACCATAACATTCAGCGACGAAATGTACAATGAAGCATTGATTGCTATTGAGGATCTTTGCATTGTCATTGCCAACTTACCACTTAGTAATTTCGGTATGAATTCGCCAAATCGAACTGCATCTGATTTAATGAATACTGAAATGAATCGTGAACTGCAGTACAGTACTGTAGAAATGGCAGCGATTGTTGCCCGCAATGTCCCACTAATGAATGAGGAACAAAGAACCATTTATGATCGCATTATGCTCGCAGTTTCAGCTGGACAAGGTGGGTTCTTCTTTTTGGATGCACCGGGTGGAACTGGCAAAACATTCGTTATTTCGCTAATTCTTGCTGAAATACGATCAAATAATGGCATCGCATTGGCCGTTGCATCATCGGGCATTGCAGCAACTTTATTGGATGGAGGTAGAACAGCTCATTCAGTATTTAAGCTGCCACTAAATATTCAGAATAACCCTGACGCAGTATGCAACATTAAGAAACAATCGTCCATGGCCACTGTGCTGAAACGGTGTAAAATTATTATTTGGGATGAATGTACTATGGCACACAAACATTCACTTGAGGCGTTGAACAGGACATTGAAAGATATTAAAAACAGTGACAAACTATTTGGCGGAACTCTGTTGGTCCTTTCAGGTGATTTCAGACAAACACTTCCAGTCATTCCACGTTCAACATACGCTGATGAGATCAACGCTTGCTTAAAATCATCTCCATTGTGGCGTAATGTTGAAAAATTACAGCTAAAAATAAATATGCGCGTTCAAATGCTTCAAGATCCATCCGCTGAAACATTTTCAAAACAACTCTTAGATATCGGTGATGGAAAAGTTGCTATAGATGAAACTGGATACGTAAAATTACCGACCGATTTCTGCACAATCGCTGATTCGCAAGATACTCTCATTGAACAAATATTTCCCGATGTACACACACAGTACATAAATCATGAGTGGCTTGCAGAAAGAGCGATTTTAGCGGCAAAAAATGTAGACGTTGACAATTTAAATCTGAAGATACAAATGTTGTTGCCAGGGAACTTGGTATCATATAAATCTATTGATACAGTTTGCGACGACAGCGAAGCAGTAAATTTTCCCACAGAGTTTTTGAACTCACTGGATTTGTCAGGCATGCCACCGCATAATTTACAATTAAAGGTTGGATCTCCAATTATCTTGCTTCGTAATTTGAACCCGCCCCGGCTGTGCAACGGTACGCGATTAGTCATTCAAAAATTAATGAAAAACGTGATCGAAGCCAGGATTTTAAATGGCAAGTTCAGAGGTGAAAATATACTCATACCACGGATTCCTATTATACCTACAGATGTGCCAATTCAATTCAAACGTATTCAGTTTCCGATTAGATTGGCATTTGCAATGACTATCAACAAATCCCAAGGTCAAACGATGTCTGTTTGTGGATTAGATTTGAGAACACCATGTTTTTCACACGGACAATTATACGTGGCATGCTCTCGAGTGGGTAAACCATCCAGTTTGTTTGTGTTAGCTAAAGATGGACTAACAAAAAATATTGTTCACGCTATAGCATTAAGAGATTGATATTGTTTAATAGTGTTACTGTCGTAATTGTTTAATTAATGATATATAATTTTAAGGAATAAATTATAATAACTTAAAAATGATGTTTGCCTTTTGTTATTTTTATATTCCCTCATCGTTCACAGCGCTCCATGCTTATTTCACGCATATACCACATTCTTACATACATACAATATACACATTCTAACATACATACATACTTACAATAAGTAAGCTATTTTTTGTCTACACTAGAAATTACTAGGAAATTATTTATATGGCAAAACAACGTTTGCCGGGTCAGCTAGTTAATATTGAATAATTTTGGCGGAAAGGAAATAGAACAGTAGGAGTTTTGAGATAAGTGGGGGATCAAAGTAACTCCATGAAGTCGCATCTTATTAACATTTTTTTTTAATGGAAAGAAAATCTAAACACCCTGATGTCCTTACAAGTACCGAATAGCAGTAAGTAGTGACTTCGATATATACGATCCTATGCCTTTCGGTATTTATGAGGAACACCCGATCGATACCACCTGATGTCCTAACAAGTATCGAATGGCAGTAAGTAGTGACTTCGATATACACGATTTTATGGCTATCGGTATTTATGCGGACGCTTAAATTGCAAGGATCTCTAATTTCAGCCACCTTTAGTTTTTAATCAATTATCACCTCGAAACCGACGTTTCCTATTTGATGAACACGTGTTTATACTTGTAACCTTCCTGACAGATATACCACACGCATATATTGTGATAATCGTCTGTCCCCATACGCACTTTTGTTAGGTGAGTCATCAACTATCCAGCTGAATCTCATGTACGAAAGTCGATGATTTTTATCCCATTCACTAGTCAAGTGCGATTATTAGTCATAATATCCTCTGATGTAT
Organism: Cylloceria caligata; assembly: GCA_963942595.1. Lineage (NCBI taxonomy): Eukaryota > Metazoa > Arthropoda > Insecta > Hymenoptera > Ichneumonidae > Cylloceria > Cylloceria caligata. The sequence continues at coordinate 28,357,352 of OZ012703.1, forward strand.
CCATTGCGCTCAAGTCATATGCAGTAGAAGGATGCTGAATTAACATTGAATAATTTTTGCGGACAGAAAATAGAAAAGTAGGAGTTTTTAGAAAAGTGAGGGATCAAAGTAACTCCATGGAGTAGCATCTTATTGCTATTTTTTTTAATGGAAAGAAAATCTAGACCACCCGATGTCCTCACAAGTACCGAATAACAGTAAGTAGTGTCTCCGATATATACGATTTTATGCCTATCGATATTTATGAGGACACTGAAATTACAAGGATCTCTAATTTTAGCCACTGTTATTGCTTAATTAATTATGACCTTGAAACCGACGGTTCCCATTTGATGAACACGTGTTTATACTATTGACCTTCGTGACGGATATACCACGTATATATATTGTAATAATCGTCTGTCCCCATAGGCACTTTTGTTAGGTGAGTCATCAACTATCCAGCTGAATCTCATGTACGAATGTCGATAATTTTTCTCTCATCCACTAGTCAAGTGCGATTATTAGTCATATTATCCTCTGATGTATCAATTGCCTTCAAGTCATATGTATGAGAAGTATGATGAATTAACGTTGAATAATTTTGGCGGACAGAAAATAGAACAGTAGGAGTTTTGAGAAAAGTGGGGGATCAAAGTAACTCCATGAAGTCGCATCTTATTGCCATTTTTTTTTAATCGAAAGAAAATCTAAACCACCCGTTGTCCTCACAAGTACCGAATAGTAGTAAGTTGTGATTTCGATATATACGATTTTATGCCTATCGGTATTTATGAGGACCACCCGATAGATACCATCTGATGTCCTCACAAGTACCGAATGGCAGTAAGTAGTGGTATTGATATATACGATATTATCCCTATCGGTATTTATGAGGGCACTGAAATTACAAGGATCTCTAATTGTAGCCGCTGTTATTGCTTAATTAATTAACACCTCGAAACCGACGGTTTCCATTTGATGAACACTTGTCTATACTAGTAACCTTCGTGACGGATATACCACACCTATATATTGTAATAATCGTCTGTCCCCATAGGCCTTTTGTTAGGTGAGTCATCAACTATCCAGCTGAATCTCATGTATGAAACTCGATGATTCAATAAAAGTCAAGAAAAATATGTAACGTACGCTCCATTTTTATCCCATTCACTAGTCGAGTGCGATTTTTAGTCATAATATCCCCAGATGTATTCATTGTCTTCAAGTCATATGCATTAGAAGGATGCTGAATTAACATTGAATAAATTTGGCAGACAGAAAATAGAAAAGTAGGAGTTATGAGAAAAGTGGGGGATCAAAGTATCTCCATGAAGTGGCATCTTATTGCCATTTTTTTTAATGAAAAGAAAATCTAAACCACCCGATGTCCTCATAAGTACCGAATCGCAGTAAGTAGTGACTTCGACATATACGATTTTATGCCTATCGGTATTTATGAGGACCACCCGATCGATACTACCTGATGTCCTCACAAGTACCGAATGACAGCAAGTAGTGACTTTATTATATACGATTTTATGCCTATCGGTAACTATGAGGACACTGAAATTACATGGATCGATAATTCTAGCCACTGTTATTGTTTAATTGAATGATGGCCTTTAACCCGCCGTTTCCTATTTGATGAACACGTGTCACGTCATCGCGATTGTTCACAGGCACGAAAAGTAATGTAAACTATATCTCTCCACGTGGCGATGCTATTTCAGGTTCTTTCAAAAAGGACAATAGATTTATGCTGAAAAAATACTCCGTATTAACATAAAAAAATAATCATGTACATATTTATCACGCTCACTAAGAAGGGATTTTTTAAGGTTCCCCTCCCAAGCGGAAATAACGGGTTAAATATGTTGTTTTTTTTTTTTCAATTTTTCTTAACCCCGATGAGATACTGCATTAGTTTTTACTCACGAAGGTTGTTTACGCTTATATTGCAAAGCATAATTCAGTATTTTGACCTAATGGCCCCTAAAGGGCCAAATCCAGATTAAGTTGAAAAATTAAAACAATCAAATAAATACCACGCCCAGCTCACCTCACCTCAACTCCTGTACTAATTTGGAAGACACCAAAAGTGCATATCATGTGGTACGCCCACTAAGAAGGGATTTTTGAAAGATTCCCCTCCTAAGCCGAAATAAAGGGTTAAATATGTTGTTTTTCGTTCTTTCAATTTTTCTTATTCCCGATGAGATACTGCGTTAGTTTTTACTTGCGAAGGTTGTTTACGCTTATATTGCAAAGCATAAGCGTTCTTCATTTAGCATTTTGCCCTAATCGGCCCTAAAGGGTGAAATCCAGATTAAGTTTAAAAATTGAAAAATCAAATTAATATGCATAAGACTGTATAAATATATAAAGAAGAAAAACAAGAGATCTAACAGTCATTATATGACTGTTCATTTCGTAGAAATAGGCTTAAGGCGCACTATTGCCGAAATGCTGTCGTCTTCGATAAATATTTTATTTATTAACAAGTGTGTGACATCTCGATTTCGAGTGTATCGAATCGACAGAAGTCTTTTTTTCACGGTGATATGTTTTTGTCCGTTGTGGTTACATTCGATAATATGTTTTTGTCTGTTGTGGCTAAATTCGTGTCGACAGCATTAATCTGTCAAACGGCAATTGCTGACCAAACGAGCAACAGAGCGTACGAGCAAAAGAGCGAGCAAGCGAGAGAAATAATCATTTTAAAGAAAATAGTGCTTCCAAGGAATATATTTGAAGAGAAGTTATTGTAAGTAAAAAATTAAATAATATTTTTGTGTGCTGACGACGATGATGGAGACGATGAAAAAAAAAGACGACGCTGACAAGGACTGCAACTATAGATACGATGACGATGATGGAGTCGATGACGACGACGACGATGAATTAAATTTTGAATTTTATTTAACTCCTTTCACGACACTACTACATGTCTGTATAATTTTGGTTTGCTGTCTATGGTCGTCGCAACATGAAAATTCGATTTTAGTGAAATGATATGTGGCTTTTGTTCGATATAATGCATTCTATGCAGAGCGTACGAGCGAGAGAGATAATTTACGGAATTTCATTTTACGGAAAATAGTGTTTCCAAGGGATATATTTGAAGAAGATATATTGCAAGTAAAAATATGTGCACACTAATAAAGGGTGATTTTTTAAGAGCTTGAGAACTTTTTTTTAAAAAAAAACGCATAAAATTTGCAAAATCTCATCGGTTCTTTATTTGAAACGTTAGATTGGTCCATGACATTTACTTTTTGAAGATAATTTCATTTAAATGTTGACCGCGGCTGCGTCTTAGGTGGTCCATTCGGAAAGTCCAATTTTGGGCAACTTTTTCGAGCATTTCGGCCGGAATAGCCCGAATTTCTTCGGAAATGTTGTCTTCCAAAACTGGAATAGTTGCTGGCTTATTTCTGTAGACTTTAGACTTGACGTAGCCCCACAAAAAATAGTCTAAAGGCGTCAAATCGCATGATCTTGGTGGCCAACTTACCGGGCCATTTCTTGAGATGAATTGTTCTCCGAAGTTTTCGCTCAAAATGGCCATAGAATCGCGAGCTGTGTGGCATGTAGCGCCATCTTGTTGAAACCACATGTCAACTAAGTTCAGTTCTTCCATTTTTGGCAACAAAAAGTTTGTTAGCATCGAACGATAGCGATCGCCATTCACCGTAACGTTGCGTCCAACAGCATCTTTGAAAAAATACGGTCCAATGATTCCACCAGCGTACAAACCACACCAAACAGTGCATTTTTCGGGATGCATGGGCAGTTCTTGAACGGCTTCTGGTTGCTCTTCACTCCAAATGCGGCAATTTTGCCTATTTACGTAGCCATTCAACCAGAAATGAGCCTCATCGCTGAACAAAATTTGTCGATAAAAAAGCGGACTTTCCGAATGGACCACCTAAGACGCAGCCGCGGTCAACATTTAAATGAAATTATCTTCAAAAAGTAAATGTCATGGACCAATCTAACGTTTCAAATAAAGAACCGATGAGATTTTGCAAATTTTATGCGTTTTTTTTTTTAAAAAAGTTCTCAAGCTCTTAAAAAATCACCCTTTATATGTGTGTATCGTTTTAATTTGTGCACTATTGATATTGTCGTCTGATACATTTTTATTTTTTGCGTAATGAAATGTAACTTTTTGGCTTTTCGCATTACGTCCTGTGTTCCGCTGTTTCAAATATTATTGTTTTAATTATTACTTTTACAATATTTGCGAAATGATATGTGACTCTTTTGCATATCGTATTTCGTTTTCTGTCGTTTTTACGAATGTTAATTGGACTTAAAGTTTTTTTAATAACATTGTTATTTTTACGATTTTTGATAAATGATTGTTGACTTTCCTTAACAAAATGCATTATATGCTATTGAAAATTTTTGCGATATTTGAGATATAATATGTGAATTTTTTGCATGTTGTATTTCTTTCTGTGCTGTCCCAGATAGCATTTTGACATGCAGTGTATATACATTGCATAAATACATCCGCGGATATGACATATCCTATGTACATACAGTGATACACAAACGACGTACATTGCATATCGTAGGGATATGCGAATGCAACGCGCTGTATGTTCAGTGGATATTCATACAATATACATATGTATATTAGTTGAACATTATATGTATATGTTCATATACATAATAGATAGTTTCATCGTATACGACACTTCGTCGTTCGCAATATTTCATTGCAAACGCGTAAGTTGCAAGGGCGTATATTCTACGTATATTGAAGCTACCATCCGAAATGCATATGCATACTACGTATGTTCATACGATATTCTTTGAATATTCGTAAATGTATCATATATTCATCTACGTACGTCGTATGTACACGGATTTGATGTATATACATGGCGTATATTTTACGTATATTGAGGTTACTATCCGAAACGCATAACGGTATGGTTCCGGTTCCGGTACTATAAGCTTTGTAAAATTTCGGTTATTATTTGTTTCAACGTCAGATATGTGAGAGAGAGACGCGCGAGAGGCGCCAAGAACGTGAGAAACGCAAGAGACGCGAGAGGGAGACGGAAGAGACGCGAGAGAAATCTATATATATAAAAAGATAAGTCCTGACTGACTCACTGACTCACTGACTATAAGTTTTGTCCTTTCTCTTTATTGTTTTAAGTTAGTATGGCAATTGAATTTTTAAATATTAATGGGGAGGTGGTGCCTCACACTATTGTCCCCATCACGGGAGACGGAGCTTGCCTGTTCCGTTCCCTCTCATATCTTATATATTATAATCGGCTAATGGCTAGGGAGGTGCGTGAGCTAATCGTCAGGCACGTGGTGGACACCTGGGAGGAGTTCTCCATCATGTCCCACAACAGCGAGGAGGATAACTACACCAAGGACACTGTGAGTAGACAGCATGCTGACGCTGCTCAGCTGGGTCAAATGGTGGTGCTTCCTTCATCATTCACTGGGGGACCTCGCTATATGCATGAGTGGACTCAAGACGCCATGACATATGTTCGCCATTACGGCCGTCCTGATCTGTTCATCACTTTCACCTGTAATTCCAGGTGGAAGGATAGCATAAATGTACTGCTGCCTGGGCAAAAGTCTCACGATCATCATGACATCGTAGCCAGGATATTCCATCTTAAGGTAAAGAAGATGATATCTCTTTTCAACACGGGCAGTCTGTTTGGTGGAGTACGGTGTTTTATGTACTCTTTCGAGTGGCAAAAGCGGAGTCTGCCTCACATTCACATATTGCTGTGGCTAGAGCAGCGCATCTTCTCTGACATGATCGACAAAGTCATCTGTGCTGAAATACCTGATCCTAAGCAAGATCCTCTCCTCCACGACATTGTCAAGGCCAACATGATTCATGCGCCCTGCGGCAGCTTCAACTACAATTCGCCTTGCATGAAAGGAGGTAGTTGCAGCAAGAAGTATCCCCGGCCACTTCTCAAGAACACTCAGACAGGAGACGATACATATCCGCAGTATCGTAGGAGGTCTCCAGCTGACGGTGGCTTCACTGTAGAAATCAATAGGATAAAACTGGACAACCGCTGGGTGGTGCCCTACAAACCTGTCTTGTCACGCACTTTCGATGCTCACATCAATGTAGAATTATGTAACTCTGTTAAGTCCATTAAATACATTTGCAAGTACGTGAACAAGGGCAGTGACCAGGCGTCTTTTGCTCTGGAGAATGAGAAGGATAAAGTAAAGATGTATGAGAGTGGGCGGTACATTAGTAGCTCGGAGGCGGTTTGGAGGATATTAGCGTTTCCTATTCATGAGAGGTATCCCACTATTTTTCATCTGGCTGTTCACCTCGAGAATGGTCAGCGTGTGTACTTCACCTCCGACAACTTGGCCGAGAAGCTTAGCAACCCTCCTCAGACAACACTCTTGACTTTCTTCGAGTTATGCAAAAATGACGATTTTGCAAAAACCTTCCTGTACTCTGAGGTCCCTTCTTACTTTGTATGGGAGAATAACAAGTTTGCGAGAAGGAAGCGAGGGAACGATGTCGATGGCTGGTCTGGAGTGAAGAGAGGCAATGCGCTGGGAAGGGTGTACACCATTCGTCGAGGCCCAACGTCTTTTTCAGAGTTGAAGTTTGTGAACGGTGTCCTTCATCCTACATTCCAGTCTACATGCAAGGCATTAGGTTTGCTGGAGGATGACAATCACTGGGATATTACTTTGGAGGAAGCTGCCCTGTGTGATTCTCCGTTTAAGCTCCGAGAGCTATTTGCAGTGATGTTGGTTTTTTGTCAACTCTCTGATCCTCTTAGTCTTTGGGAGAAGTACAAAGACAGTTTTTCAGAAGATATCACGCGGCAGGTGGAAAGAGAGTTGCAAGATAGTACGCAGCAGATGATGGAGCAGGTGTACAACAGATGCCTCATGCTGATTGAGGACGCAGTGTTAGCTTTGGGAGGACAGGGTTTGCTTCAGTACGGCTTGCCTCAACCAACAAGGTCTGGAGGAGTTTTGGGAAATAAGGACTGAGGGGTTCCCCTCAAGATCTGCTTTGCTATGACCATCAGCAAGTCCCAGAGGCAGTCGCTGAAGGTGGCAGGGATTGACTTAAGGGAGGAGTGTTTCGCACATGGACAGTTTTATGTGGCCTGCTCCAGAGTGAGCTCCCCAAGCAGCCTGGTGATTCTACCACTTCAGGGAAGAACTACCAATGTGGTCTACAAAGAAGTCCTTCAGTGATATGACATGGTACAGAAGTTAAAGTGAGGTTTTTTAGCCGGTAGGAGTCCGGCACTACCCCGGGGTGTCCATGAATGATTTTTCCTCACTTTAAAAAAAAAAAAAAAAAAAAAAAAAAAAAAAAAAAAAAAAAAAAGTAATATGATTTAATGTAATGTAATGTATTATACTGCAATGACAAATGTAATGTAGGGTGTTCATTACATTACATTAAATCATATTACTTTTTAAGCCAAGAACGGGTTGTAGAGTCGTTATAGGCAAAAGTAAGCGTTAAGTACGGATGTGCGGCATTGTTTTGACCTATTTAGAAATTACATTTAAAGATACCCGTGGCGAAGTGGCGAATTACCCACGGGTAATATGCTAGTAGGTGTATATAAATATATACCTTTTCCTGAATAGTGGCACTTGTGAGGACGGTTCTCATAAGTACCTTTTCGCATGTTGACAAAATTTATGAGGTCTGTCCCATAAACACCTTTTTACATCGAAAGCTATGAGGACCGTCCTCATAAGCCCAAAATGTCCTCATAAACACCCTTCTGCATCAGTTTTGGTCCCCATAAGCACCCTTTTACAAACATATGTGTATTTGTATATATATATATATATATATATATGTGTCCCCGTGTAATTGGAGAGAAAAATTCAATGAACCTTATTCTGTATGATGTACGTGGGTGAATAAAGTCTTTATTTTTTAACCTGCATCGTTTTTATCTGGTGTACCTATGATATTTTGAGAACATAATATCGCACTCTTTTATTATTTCTTTTCACTATTCTTGTACCTCTAATAATTAAATGCAATATCTGGTTCAGAATGTATATTGTCTCGCTGAAAATCTTCAATGCTAATTTTCTTAAACAGAAAAGAATTCTGTAAATGAAAAGCCAAATTGGAGACTCATCCATAATAATAGTTATTTCATTAATGATTTGAAATGATTTGATACCAATATATGTGCATTTAATTCTCGACGTGGAAAAACGATGCATTTAGTAAAAATTCAGATCAAAATAAGTAACTTATAGCCATTTTTTCAAAGAATGACAGCAAATAAATGTAATTGCATAATTTTCAAAAAAAGTGTATTTTTTACTTTAAGTGAACAGTAAAGCAACATAATACTTGTTTTTCAGTGTTCCATTGATTTATTTGTACCTACGAATTTTGCGCATTAGTGAGACTCTATATGCCGGATAAATAGTTGTTGCGCCCCAATTTTTCGCTTCGAATTAAATAACATTGTTACTTAATTAATAGCAATTTATAAAACGTTGTGCATTTATAAATTGTTTTTAAATTCTTAAGTTTGGAAAGTAGGTCGTTACACGATCGACGGGCCGCTCGCTCTCTTTTTTTTTAATCAATTGTTTATTGCTTAACAAAATAACAGATTACATTTGGGTATAGATGGTGCAATAATCATAGAAAAGAAAACCATATAAGAGTATAGCCCTAGAGATTCGGGCTTGAAGCAACATGTATCCGATAACGAATAAGTTAGTTACTAAACATTTAGTTTTTGTATCGATAATAAAATATTTATAAAAATTATAAAATAATATAAATAGGTAATTATAGGGTAATGAGACTGGTCAGGTGACATGTAGATGCATGGGGAAAAATTAAAAAGAAAACCCCTACTAAAAGTATCTAGAGACCACTTATTAGCTAACTTAGGAATAGAAAATAAATACATAAATAAAGAATAAATACTATATAGAGCCAACTATGTACAAATACTATAAATATTACTAACAGTCGTGTAATAAGCCATAGAGAGAATTAAGCTCGGACTTATAATAGAAAGGAAGAAAGAGAGAACTTAAATAATAATAATGTACTAACATTAGGAAAAAGGTATATAATATTTTTTGTGGTGTGTACGGATTGATTTCGCTGTGCGTGAGGCCTAGTTCTTATATAACGGGCTCTAAGTTCAGCTATAAATTTATCTTCGTTAGTGAGCCACCAGTTTTTGGCAAAGTTTAGTCTGGAAAAGTTGATGTAGTCTAGTTTGTGGATGGTGTTATTGAATTTAAATGCAGGGTTGTTGCGTAAAGGTAGGGTGAGGTTGATCGCAATACGTTTATTGGTTCTGTTGCGGCACCAATGGTATAAGATAGGTATATTGTGTGAATTCTGGATGTATCCTTTTTTATCGCAAATCACGAATGATTGTGGGGTCGGATGTCTAATAGATAATTTCTTAAGTGTTTGATGGATGTCAGTAGAAGAGGCCCTTTATAGAGAGACAGGGCATGGCCTCCTGGTGCCAAGGCGTGTCTAGACTAGCCCCGCCCCCTCCCCACCCATGCTGCTTTCTCATTGGTGAGTTCTTGGGTGTGGAGTGGGCGTGTCTGCCCCGACCACCCACCCCCGTTTCTGATTCGTCCCCCACAACCCCAACCACCCCTACCCCCAACCCTGATTGGTCCACCGCAGTCCCCACCCTCCAGACCACCTATCCCAGCATTCTGATTGATGCAGCGTCGCCGCGCCATACTTAAATGCCGATGCGCCATCTACTATTGGTAATCGTGTTACCGACAGTCGGTAAAGTAGATATAATGTTGGTAGTTGGTCAGTAAAAAATGTATCGGTGATCGGTAAAGTAGACCGGTTGTCAACCGTCGGTATGTAGCCGATCATTGCTAGAGCAAATTTGAGACTTACAGAAGATAAGTAGATTGGATTTTACGGTAAATAATATTTTGTACCCCATCAACCGGTTAAACATGCCCAGCCGTCGATAACCAGGCCCCCTCCATAGGTTTTAAAAAATTTCGTTAAGTAAAAAAATTAATTAGTTGAAACTACTATTTATAACAACGGTAAATGAAAACGCTCGTTATTTTTCAGCTCAATAAAAAGCTGTTTTATTTTGACATTGTCGTATAAGAAACTGCAGTTACGGCGAAATGGTCGTGAACTGTTAATACCTGTTTTCATACCTGATTCGTTGTAATGTAATAGTACACCGCTTTGGTGAGATTCCAAGAATCCTTGTAGCAGTCGATCACAAGTATACCAGCAATTCATTACGGTTGGAAAGAGAGGCAAAGATGCTTTCATCAGGCAGTTTCCTTTTTAACTAACCTTTCCGTAGCTGTTACGATTATATATACATCTGACGTCTCTTTGAATATAAAAATGCGTGTGACGTGGTAAGGGAACTTTCGAATAATATGAAGACAGAAGAAACAAGGCTTCGAATTTATTCTTAGTAATTCCAAATCGTTCTGTACACGTTTATATATACGTGCTTTTATTACACACACACACACACACACACACACACACACACACACACACACACACACACACACACACACACACACACACACACACACACACACACACACACACACACACACACACACACACACACACACACACACACACACACACACACACACACACACACACACACACACACACACACAAGCGCGCGTGCGCTATTTACATATTTACAAAGTTTATATTACATAATTGTTTCTAGCCATCATCAGCATCGCTATCTTTAAATCCACACGGTAGTGATAATCTGTGTGTAATATGGCGACGCTTATGGCATACGACATGATAAGTTTTGTATAATGTACGGGTGATGACGTTGTGGAGGGGTGTTTTTTTAATTGATTTGAATTTTTAATTAAGCGATGTAGTACTAAACCACGGCATTTCTGATTTTATAAGTTGACTTATTGAGTTAAAATTAATTGTTTGTGAGTTTTTATAATTCAAACTTATCCCCTTCAGTTTGCAAACAGTGTCCGCCACGGTTTTGGGATCCGCGGTAGTCGTAGCCGTATAACTATACAATTTCGGACCTCCGGAGACAAACGAATTGATATAAGCGTTCGGAGCCACCGATATCAAATCGTTGGTTATGTCACGGAGGAGATTACCTATCGAGGGCTCCCAAGCATCATCACCAGTACTCACGTAAATAACTAGTTAAGGAGTTAGGGACAATAGCCTCGTCGCGAGATACCCACTTCAAATATAACAAATCATCGTTAACCCGTAGCAGGCATTGAATTTCTTTGTCATTGTCGTACAAATACAACAATAGTTCACGAGTTTGAATTATTACCGTGTGCGTCAGGTTATCCCTCTAACCGTACTTACCCCAGAACGAATTTAAGCAAAGCTTATCAACTGAGTATAAGCCCTGATTACACGTAATGTTGCTAGCGTTCAGCCGGATACCTTCCACGCGCTCGTAATAATTTATATATTCCTCGCGAAACGCTTCGTCGATACAGTGCTCGGGCCAACCGCTTGCCTCCTGTTTAATCTTCAAAAATGTATTTACATAAGCGGCAAACAGTCCACCCTCGCGTGTATCAAGATTGTACGTTGTTGTTTTGTACGCCCAAATCATCGAAATTTAAAAGATTTTATAGCCTATGTCTATTGCCTTCCGCACCGCATCCGACACCCAGGTACCGGTGAAAGCCCTGTCATCAGGGTTCTCATGATTGCACGAGTGTTGAGCTATAGACTCTGTACACTTGCGGCACAGACCACATAGCAGTTTCTAGTGCATTCGAACAGGTAGCACGGAGTGAAAGAGGTTCTTTGCTCGCTGTATACACAAAATTTCGTATATTCGAGAACGTGAACGTTTGACGCTGGTATCCACGAGTTAAATTTTGCCAGATATCCCATCCCAACTCACGAAAATTTGTTTTTTCGCACCGTGTCCTTTTGTCCGTAAAACTTGATCAATCTTGAATCCTTTATTCTTCTCCACACGCTTCTCATGAATACTCGTCAATTCTTTGGGATAAAAAAAACCATAGGTACAGTAGGTGGCCATACAGTAGGTGACGCAATTGTAGTACGGCCGGCCATCTACTATAATTCGTCGACCATCGGCATGTAACCGACAGTCGGTAAAAAAGATCGAATACCAGCATCCAGATAGGTAGATTATGTATCGGCGGTCGGAGAAGTATATCGTTGTCAACCGTAGGTATGTTACCGACCGTGAGTAATGTAGAGTGGGTATACAGTTGGCAAGGCACGCTTATATACGTACAGTCGATAAGCAGATTGGGCCGGACGGCTGGTAAAATATCTTGCGCTCTGCTGCCGGTAAAACGTTATGCCCTGCCGTCGATATATTAATTTGGGGCCTACATTCTATAAAACGATTCGGCCTTACCGACGGTAAAGAAGATTGCATCCAGCCATAGATAAAAAACGATGTCATGTCATCGATAAACAGATATGGATCCTACGATCTGTAAAACAGACTTGAATCTTATTGCTGACAGTTACATTTGGGTCTGGCCTTTAATAATCAGACTCGTATCCTATCGTCGATAAACAGATTAGGTCTTTCGTATCGACATTTGTTACCTTTCGATGTTTCTACTCCAAATTCAATTTGATTTTTCGAATTATTGCAACTAATTAATCTTAATAATGCCGGTAAGAAGAAACACGTTTAGATGGCATACAGTTTTCGGAATTAGAGTGATATTGTGTGGCATTGATGACGGTCAGAAAAAGTCAAAGAACTTCCATTACGTTTCGGCTCTGATTCTCTTCTGAAATCTCTTCACAAGTTTCACTACAATTTCTGTAATATTGTTGACAAAAATAATAATATATAAATTAACAATAATCATATATTCGACATCACAGCGATAACATGTACCGAATGTGAAACATAATCATATGACTTTAGATAGTTAGCTCCAACCATATCTTCTATGAGAGATATGATGAGAAATTTGTTTGGAAAACGTTTGTGCAAATTGTGTAGTACGTGTATTTAAAAAAAAATTATTATAAAATCATTTAAGTGAGAATAATATATTGTAGATAAGTATTTACTAAAATGAAAGAACTTATCCGTAACAGGGTATTCCAGTTGAAAAGTTTAGATTTTTAATGCTTCGTGAGATCTGCAAAAGTTAGGTTATGTATGGCAACAGTTATTTTGTGTTTCCTACAACGGTCATGTTGAGTAAAGTAATGTATATGAAAACATGCTAAGTATAATTACGAATAAGTTTATATCTCAAAAGAGAATTACAAGAGAGTATACAATTTTATTCACATTTCACAAAAGGAATCAACCGGAGAAGCCGGTCGTGTAGTACAACAGACAGTAATCGGTGGGTAATGTGTAACAGTGATGATCAATTAATCAATCAAAGTATCAAGGTGTATCCAAGCCGTATATGATTACAGCAATATTTTATGGGCAAGATTTCAAATTCTATTGCACTTATAACCTTGTTAAAACTGTGCAAAGTTATTGCCAAAGTAAATTCCATGTCGAAATTAAAAATAAGTATGAATGTATCACTAGTAGTATGTGTACACTTTGCTCCATCCCACTCCTATCCCCACTCCTTCCCCCACCACGCGGCTACCCCCACCACCTCACTTTTCCACCGCCGCGCTACCCGCTCTGCTTGACCAGTGTCGGTAACATGGAGATGGTAAAGTGAGGTGGTGTGGGTACCTTGGTGAACAAGGAAGAGTAGAGATAAAAGTAGGATAGAGCAAAGGTGTACACATACTTGGAATAAAATTTTCAACTCACCCTTGTGTTGGCGGCATCTGCGACGACTCGCCAGGGTGACGGGCACAATATTTAGTCCAGGACACACACATATGCACTCTCTCTCTCTCTCTCTCTCTCTCTCTCTCTCTCTCTCTCTCTCTCTCTCTCTCAATCACTCACTCACTCAGTCACGCACGCACACGCTCACCCACGCATCAAAAGCCGCAGCTACGCGCCCTGGTAATACGAATTACCCGCACCCATGGAGCGTGGGCATCGGCAGGGGTGGGGATACGTACCCCGATCAACGTATCGTTACCGCGCGTTACATCGATTCGATCTAGATTTCCGTCCTCGTCAATTAAATGATCGAGGCCGAATATCGTGCACTCCACGAGCAACACGGGTAACTCGCTAATCAGTGGCTCGGGGTGATATAGTTGCTGCCAATCGACGTATACCGATTCATCGATATCGACAAGCAGCACCTCGCAGCACCCGTCATCGTCCATGTTTACGATCTCACCGCGCAGAGCCCTTTGATGCCGCACAACGACGCATGAGGCTCCCGCACACAACTCCTCAAATTTAAAAACACTCCTGTCCACAATTCTGTCAATATATAGTCGCTCCAAATCGTCCTCTAATCTCAGCCACGCAGCACACATTAACTCAGTGCGCAGGAATAACGCGTTATCCCACGCACCGCAAACCACCCGAAACACAAAAGCCGCGGCTAGCGCGAAGTTATCATTTCGCGGATACATTTTTTATATTTAAACTAGCGACGTGCACTGCTAAAGACAGACTGAATGCTCCGGATGAGTCTGGCGGTGATCATAGTGTTTGAAGATAACAAACCCCCCTCTGAGTCATAACTAGGTGTGCAACGCTTTGAATGCAATGTCAGCGGTTTTGCACGTGCGTACCGCTTTGCGCTGTGCTTCTCGTGAAGCGAATGCTCTGCAGTAAAAGACGCAGAATATGATACCGTGCCGCGAGAGACCTCGATTATAATGTATATATAATTATAAAAGAAGAGACACAGTAAACCGATGTATTTGTTTTTAATTAATCAATATTTTATTTAAATCACTTTACAGATATTTACCGTCGTATGCAACATCCCTGCAAACACGGTAATCTTCGTTTGGGGACTCCTCTACCGTTAAATTTATTTTTATCACTGTCTGATCGTCGAGAGGCAAAAGCATTGTAATATTCACGCACTAATCTGTCGTTTTTCGTTACATTATCGCTAAAGAGATTATTAAATCGCGACATGGTAAAGCCGCACGACATAAGGTGTAGGAATACGATGCAAAATTGTCCACACACATCCGACGTATTACTCTGTAGCTGCTTGAGGCCGTACCGATAGAACTTGCAGTTTCTTCGTAGTCGGGCGAGATGTTGCGGTATAACCGGTGGTAGCCCGTAGCTATCAAAGTACATTCCTTTTCCATGATGGTTAACGTACATGGCGATCCAATGCTCTCCAGGTCCGTCGTGGTTATCCGTGTTAACTACGAGTCCGGCTGGTAACGACCATACACGAGGAATTCTGTCAGCCGGGTATACGCCAACGGTTGAAAGTGGTAGATACTGCAGACTCTCGTAGATTTGTCTAGTGTTCATGCTGAACACATAGTCAATGATTAAATGATGACCGATGCGCTTTGAAAGACGTATATATGCAAAATTTATTTCACTGCGTCGTCGATCGTGTCACGACCACATGATGAAGATTTCTCCTCTTTTTTATTCTCTTCCTCTTCGTCCGCTGACCAAACATCCATGTATGATTCTCCTTTAAATGGATGTTCGCGAAGCCAATTTTTTATTTGGAAAGCCTGGCGCATTGCACAATGCGAAGACGCTGTATCGTTTATCATAGCGTGTCTGAAGCATTTTCGCAAAGATTTCGGCATAAATGTGTACGATGGGGCGCCCTCCTCATTCTCCAGGTTGGAAATTTCACGACTCGTGATATCGCAAAGACGTATAGCCTTCTCGTGACCGCGCGTATAGATGCGTCTTGATTTTCGCGAAATTTCACGCAAGTTAGCGTATACCTGTTTACAGCTCACATCGCCCTCGTACCACTCCATACCGTGAAAATATTTCGAGAGAAAATTATTCTGGCTTCTCGATTGCTGTGGTAATTCGGCAAAGTGACACGGCGGTGCAACGATCCAATGAGCAGAGTACGGTCTATCCACTGCTACCACGGCAATTTCTTTCGGAATAAATTCCGAGTCTTTACCACGCATTCCCTGTATATCCACGACGATATCCATTTTCGCGTCTAATCCGTACAGATGACCGAGTTCGACTGATTAGTTACTCGCGGACACGCTTCTACGTGTCTTAACACGAAATAATTTTATGCCGACATCAGCACATTTTCGCTTATCCGGTAAAATCCACCATTACCTGCCGAGAGGCATCAATTTCAAGGACATTATCATATTCCGCGTAGACTACACAATTTATCGTTGAAGCAAGCGCATCCTCAAATCGTACCTCTATTCTCACACTACCGTGCTTTATTAAGGTCCAATGTGTATTGCTGTTCGCCGAAAGATCGGGTGTCAAATCAAAAGCAAACAGACAGTATCCATCGCGATAATTATCGCGATCGATCGAATTACCGTCGTTCAAGAAATGTATTCCAGTGCCCGAAAACAACGTTTGAAAAGCATCCACATATAGATGATTTTTCGTGAAATCAGGTTGTAACGGTTTCGAAGGTATTTGAGCACCATCTACATACAACGAGAGATAATTTATCTTGTAATTTTGGAAATTGAACGGATTCATACTGAAGTCACCGTTAAACGCTTTGTTATCGACAAAACCGATAATTATACGCTTCGGCAACTGACCTAACACGATATTATCGATAGTCTCTCCATGAACACCCGAGTGTATTGAAACGGCTTTTACCTCGACTCTCGTAAGAGGATATTTAGCCGTAGATTTTGCCAGAGTTCTAGCATGTGAGAGCAGCACACCAGGAGCTATTTTTGTTCTACGAACGAGAAGCGATGCCTCGAGAATCTTTAAGCCGCATTGACCATTCTTTGTATTCCCCACAAAACAAAATGAATCTCTAGACCGAACCAGCCGTAGACGCATCTCGACACCGTTTAATAGGAACCGCTCCTGATTGAATATATCGCAATGCAGATGGCCGAGCAAGTCTACAGTTTTTTCGACATTTAAAAATTGTTTTCTCTTCGCAAGCCCCGTATTTTCCGATGTTATATCATCCATTTTCCCAGGCGTATCGTCGTACCAGAGAACGCTCGTGAGATGCGAATTTTTTGCTGCTGGACCGTAATTCAAAAGTGTTTCTATGTACGCTCGATAAGCGTAGGCATTATTTGGAGGTGAAACTAATTTTTGATTCAGGTATACATCCACCTGATTAAACATAGAATGCAAGAGATTGTTTACAGGGCCCGCACTTACTTTCGACGATGTGTCCGCGGCAATTTCCGTAACGGTAGGAGATGTTATTTTCACTCTCAGACTAAGCATAGTATGCGCGAGATCGATATACTCATCACCCTGTCCGGGGATAACAAATTCAATCGGTGAATCATCTGTTAGCGAAGATATTGGTTTGTAATACATCCAATTGGAGCCTTCGATAGTAGTTTGCGTCGGTGGGAGTGAAAATAATTCAAGTTCCGATTTAAGACACTCGCATGAGTGCGCATGTAGAAAAGCCATCTTGTTTCAGCTATCCAAAAATATCTGCAACTGTTCGTTGACGCGTCTTCTTCTTCTTCTTATTGTTCTTATTCTTCTTCTTCTTCTTTATTGTTTTTGTCTTTATTACACTTTTATTTTTACGAGAGATACGTCGTGGTTTACGTTCGTTCGATGAATGAGGAGTACGTGAAATTTTGCGCTTTTTATAACCAGACCCCCGCATGAGAGTGTCAATTTTTTCAGAGGCTTTGCGTTTGAGATTACTGCCTGATTCTCGCGCTCTCTCGCGAATAGCATCTTTCACAGCTATATTTCTATCGAGGATATCACCGGCCACGTTTACACCAGCACGCAACGCCTCTTCTTTAAAAGCGGTAACACTCGACGAAACAGGCCCCCGAGAAAGCTACCGATACCGTGTCCTCGCTGATTAGGTGTTCCGATATAAACATGGCTAATACCACCGTACCCACGACGACCCCATCCGTGCTGCACACTGTCAATATCATCCATAGTGGTGTAATCAATCGCGGGACCTTTTGAAATGTAGTGTCACAGTCAACGTTCCCTGCTCGAATGGTATAGGATCCCCAAATTCGTCTCTTATATCGATCTCGATAGTGTGTAAATTATTGCGCAAGAGAGGTATATTTCGTGGCGTTGAAAACGATTTAATTTTTATCGAACCATACGGACAGTCATCAGTATCAATGGGAACAACTCGTAAGAGGGGTGTTTGTACATCGCCTGTAATATAGCTCTCGCAGATATCTGTATATAAAAACATGCTGCCCGGTATAGCACCGGTGAGAGATGTAGGCCTCGACCCTGTGTATTCGCAATGCGGTTCTATCATTACGGGGCTACAAGCCTCTTCTGAGAATCCTAGTAGCCTTGCGATAGCGGGCGATACGCGAAAGTCGTGGTAGCGTAGATCGTCGCATACGCGTGCCACTTCGACCTGCCCGCTCGGAAGCGATTTAAAGCGCAAATGATCGGCCACGTGAGGTAACTGATTTATACTCTCCAAAAGAGCGTCTATAGAGCGATATACACCAGGTGCTACTTGGTCTCTATCAGTGCTCCTCCGTGTTAAAAGATTTAAACCCGATAAATCATAATCACCATCCTCAAAAGTTACGAGATTTTCTACAGTAGGAACATGTAAAAGAGTCATCGGATAAGCAATTTCCACAAGAGAAACAGCCCATTCTCCGTGCAGGCGTATCTGACGTGGTAGTTTTGTAATAAATTTCGTCGTCGTATTATCCGGAAAATACTGCATACTACTGTTGCTCGGTAGTACGACAAAAAAAGAGCTATCCTTGGAGCTCATATTTATCACGGACGATGATCCCGAGCGTTCTTCTTCTTCTTCTTTGTCCTCTTCTTCTCTTCCGTCTTCTCGGATGACGGAGGCGCTCGTACTCGTGATAATTCTGCCTCGTAGAAAATACCGTCGATAGTCTCGTTATTCAGATCGTGTAAAATATACACGAATGGCTCTCGATTCACCGATATTCGTTGAATCTTGAATAATTCGTTACTCCAACCACGCTCGTATCCTTTCACGAAAGCTGCTTTAGCTGTACTGATACGTACCAAGTCACCGACGCTGTATTTAGGCTTTTTAATTTTTTTCGCGTTACGCTCGTAACGCCGTGCTAAATTGTCTCGGGCTATAGAGGCATTTTCGAGGGTTACCTCGCTCGGAGGAATACGCGTTCCGCTGTGTCTAGTGTGATTATAAGCATATAAAAAATTTTGTAAAACATCGATGTAACGCTTATTTCGCGTGTATGTAAAGTAGTGCCACATTCGCTCTTTTATTGTTCGATTAAAGCGTTCGGCAATCGAGGCTTTTATATCAGGGTTACGAGCAGCGCGAAAATCGATATTCTTTTTCTTGAGAATTTGCTGAAACGGTGCGCCGATAAATTCTTTGCCTCGATCAGTTTGCAATTGTTGAGGGCGACGATTGTTACTGCGCGCGAGTATGCGTGTGAGACCGCGGGCCACGTTTGCGCTCGTTTTGTCACGCAAAGCCTCGACCCACGCGTATTTGCTCAACACATCAATAACAACAAGCAGATACGCGTACCCATCGTTGTACGTGGCTATCGAGCGAAGATCAGCTAAATCAGCCTCCCATACATCGTCTATATTACTCACACTGTACGTACGACGGGGAAATCGTCGTCGTACGAGGCGATGCATGTTATATGAATCCTGTGTCTCGAGCCATGGTAAAACATTTTTTCGCGCTACTCTACGATCCACCTGGGCCAAATTTTTTGCTCGAGAATAGGAAGCAGGATGAGCGGTGTCATAATAGATTTTTTGAAGAATTTTCATAATTTTAGCGATGACCAGTTAAATGGATGCTTTTTCTTTTTCTTTTCTAACTGTGTGGGTGGTCGATATTCTACTTGTGCAAAGTTTTGCAATTGTTCGTCCTCTTCTTCATTCCCCTCCTCCCCCTCGATGATGTCGTTTTCAGCCGTGAGCATTAAATCTCTGTTTGAGTGTGCGGTCTCGGCCTCGTCGTCGTCGTTGTTGTTGTTGTTGCTACCGTTGCTGCTGCTGCTACTATCGTTTTCGCGCGGTAAAATAAGACGCCGCTGTGGTGTCGACGATGATGTAGGTGTAGGCTCGTGTAGTAACGCGGGGTTACCGATAAATTCACGCGGCATCTGTATCGCTCGCAGGAGTTTGGCAAAGTGAGATCGTCCGATGGGTTTCTCGCGTTTTCTAGCTCGCATAGCATCGTTAACAAGATCAACGATATTGGAATTTGAAATTCTTCTGCCGTCTATGGAAACAACGCCGTTACGATCCCATGTCATTTTTTTACCAACGGCGCTGCGATGCAAATTGCGAAGCAACGATATTGCTTTAGATTTAAATTTTTTTGGTACGCTATCGATAATAAGTGTGTCATTGAGCCGCGATTTAACTTTGTTCATTAAATCGTCGTCGGATTTATTCTCGTGGCTATCGAGTGTTGCTACTTTTCGTTTTGATGAAATATTCGGTACGGCATTATCGTATTCGACCATGTGAAGATAACGCTGTAAAACCTGTTGGTACGCTATCCACTTCTCTCTCTCGCTCTTGTACGAGTGAGAGTTTAGAATTTCACTCAGCTCAGAGTCGAGGCGCGATAATGGCGTACCGGTAGTCTGTACGGAAGGCAGCGGGTCTGCACTAGTAGTAGTAGTAGTAGTAGCAGCAGCGGCAGTAGTGGCGAGTCCAGCGAGACGTTGTATGTTATCATGAGGAATAAGTACCATCTTTCTGGCATACTCCATGTCTCGCGTAGGCCAAGACAGGCGCAAGAAGCAACTTGAGAAATCCGACACAGTGCTCGACGATGATCTTCCTCTTACCGCTCCAATTTCCCCTTTTGGCGGCTAGTCGTCGAAGAATTGTCGCGTGCCTCCGAAGATGATTCTTTTGCACGTTGTTCAGACTCACGTTTCCCTGTAAAACGTTTAGAGCACACTCGCATATACAGCGTACAAGCGCTACATCTGCTTTGCGCAAAATTGCACGTCGTTGCTCTTGCTTCAGATAACACAACGCTTGCAATATAATTATCTGCTTTTTATCGAGAGGTCCGCGCAACGCCATTACAAGCGCATTACTGGTACATCGCGCGATGCATCGCGAACTTTTATTGCTTCTTGAGGCACGTAAACGTAATGGTATTGGTCATCGGGAAATATACAGGCGCGAAATCGACAATTATCAGGCGTCGATTGTTTCAAGTCGAATAATAGATAGCCGTGCGGTGCGGCTGTTGCATCGAAATATACTTCCTGCAAAAATCGCGGATTCTCGAGACATACCTGGCGGGCTAGGTGCTGAATTTGCGCGCGTTCTCGCGGATTTTTGAAGACAATGATATAATTAGCGTTTAAGGAGATATCGCGCTGCCCGTGACCCTGATGGAAGAGATTTTGCGTGATGAAAATGACACTAAGATTTTTATGATGGCTACCCTTGGTGAAAAGATCGACCACAGTATTGTTGGATGCCTCGCGCATTAGATCGTCAATGACCACAAGTTTAGGTCTTGCGTCATTCGAGTAGTCTACTGCTTGCGGTAAACCCTCGCGAAATTCGATTTTATCACCGTACTCTGAATACCCGGACTGCCACTCTGAGTAATAAAAAAGTATACGCTCGAACGGGACATCCGTCATTTCGCGCATGTATTTAAAGAATTTTTTTACAAAATATGTTTTACCACATCCCGTAGGACCGCTTATCACAGCTGTCCATGGATGTTTCCAACGTGTATCCATATCGATGAGTGTCTATCAAAATCAATCAGCATACTCTTAAATAAGCTTATACCGCGGCTGCGGCTGCGGCGGCGGCGGCGGCGGCGGCGACCCCGCGGCATCAGCTATTTTCGCGGCCTTAAAGAGCTGATAAGACGCGGCGCGCCTGCACTAGCTGATGAGGCGCGGGCCCGCGGTATAAGCTGGCGTTTACGCTGTATGTATATTAAATAACGATAATTTTTATATTTCTCACAAATAAAGCAATATTTTTATTTCACTATGCATACATCTCTATATACAAATTTTACGAATCATCAAATTCTAAACAACGATATTATATCCACGGATGTGGCACTAGAAAGCCAGAACAAAAGGAAACACTCGATAAGAAAGACGGGACAAAAGGAATCAACGATGAGAAAGTCAGCACAAAAGGGAACGGTAGAGAGATAGCAGCTACTGTTACGAATAGCAGCACAAAAAGAACGATCCGATAACGATTTTATACATGATAAATCAATTTTTCAATGTATTGTACACAGTAAATATGTTACATGAAATTAGACAAAAAGATTATTTTTAAATATCGCGAATTCACCCGTAAAACTATATACTTTTTGCGTTATACTAATTAGCGTGTTTCGCAATAGCCATACGGTACAGTAGAGTACAGCCCGTGCCGTTTTCGCTTCGTGTTAACAGGCTCGCATGATTTCGTTTCTTTACGCGTTACTACATGATGAAATTCCGTACGTCGAATAGCGTCGAATTTTAAAATAATAGGTACGCTCCTTGCTCCTGTCACGAAAGATCGTAATGCGTTATAATTTACGTGACGGCTATTCGCAAAGTTTAGCGTGATACCCTTCACTTTACATTTTTCAATAATCGTACCGTCGGGTTTACGGACAAGGTATGCGTAAAATTTTGGTCCACCCGAAACGAACGAAGTTATATAACTACCAGGCCCGTATTCACTTAATTCATCCGTAAGATCTCCTAGAAATTGACCGATTGGTGGCTCATACTCGTTACCACCGGGATGGCTCACGTAAATACAGGAGTCCGTATCGCAGTACAATATTCGCCGCCCGAGCCCCTCAAGATAACTGTATAATTTTAGGCGTGCCTGTGCCGTCGTGTATGCTGCAATCACGGCGTTTGATGTCGGTGATGGTTAGATAGCATCGCGGTTGCTCACATAGTTTACATACATAATCTTGTGATTAACCGGTAGCATCCCCGTCACCTCAATCTCCGGACTCGTTAGTAAATTCATTAACTCCGCGCGCGTGAAGACGATAACGGTTTTCGTGAGATTCTCTCGTTGACCAAACTTTCCCCAGAATGAATTAAGAGCCAATTTCGCTAGTGAACGTAAACCCGGATTTGGCTGCAAAGCACTTCGCTCGAGATATACACCCTCAGACTCCTTGTACAATGCTATAAAACGCTCTATTGCTTCCTCGTCATCGTTACACTCTGTTGGCGGACCACTCGCCTCCTGTTTTATTTTTAGGAATGTATCGATGTACTCGGCAAAATGACCGCCTCGTCGCGTTGTCGAGTCATACTGCGTAACAACGTATTGCCAAATTTCATAGATACGCGTCACTTTATATCCGAGCGACACAGCTTTTCTCAGTTCGTCCACGACCCATGTGCCGTCAAACGCTCGCTCAGTCGTGTCATCGTGTGTACAAACCTCGGATGTGTCCATATCTGTACAGCACGTTCTACACAGGGGGAACAGTAGTTTCCCATGCATGCGAACAGGCAGTACGGGTATATACAAATCGCGCGGTGCCAGCACGGTACACTTCACGAGACCCTCGACGACACTTAGATCGTTTTCAAGTCCTACGAGTTCTCGACACTCGTCACCTACGTACAATTTCGGGTGTCCAACGGGATATTTTCCATTCTTACATACCCACGGATACAGCGAGCACACATCCACATAGCGTATCTGCTCCCCGTTCGCGACGTCGTACAAGCTTACAAAATTTTCCGTTCGACCGCCAAAGAATGCATCGCGTGGTTCGAGAGGCGCCTGCTTGACCATGGCGTGATTTTTCACGTATATCGACATTTCCTCGTTATTCTCGAGTAATCTGTCAAAATCGCATTCCCATATTTCGGTTAGAGTGTACCCTTTCGATCTGATTCGCCCGGAAATAAGAATGGTACGCTCGTATCGCTCATCCATTGTATCACCGAATTTAGTTCGAGCATCTCTATTCACGCGATAACATCGTGGACAACCATGCCAAAAGCAGCCATGAAATTGAAGAACGTGATGGACCCCCGCATCCACGTAGTAACCGTCCACGGCCGGTAGGCCGGCCGGAGGGCGATACTCTCTCGTGCGTCCAGCATGAGCGATAACGCAGTTGAGCTCACGCTCGAGCCATACGAGCCATACGACGGCCTTGCGCGATTGCTTATCGCCCCAGCGATATCCTCCTGGTGGTAACACCGCAATGCGATCTTTCTGTAGAAAATTCTTTCGAAATACTCTCATACATGCTGATGCTATCGTGCATGCTTCTGTAAAGGGGCACACGCTCCCACAACGTATAAGTAACTCTCGAAAAGCTAAACACGCTCGTCTCAAAACCGTAACATCTGTACGACAATATTGCACAAATTGCGTCGC
The DNA here is from genome assembly GCA_963942595.1 of Cylloceria caligata. Classification (NCBI taxonomy): domain Eukaryota; kingdom Metazoa; phylum Arthropoda; class Insecta; order Hymenoptera; family Ichneumonidae; genus Cylloceria; species Cylloceria caligata. The sequence goes on from OZ012703.1 coordinate 28,381,786, forward strand.
AAAATCAAATTTATAATCTACGCGACTCGATTCTTCCTCATACCATTTTAAAAAGCGCTCGCGATCCGCTGAGAACATGGTATCGGGTGAGTAAAAATGCAAAGCCGGCAGAGGACCTGAGTAATTCTGATATTCCGGTGTGTTGAATAAATGGGGAAATGTACCTTTTGCCACCTCATCAGCGAAACCAAAGGCCTTAGGTAAAGCACTAAGAGCCATGGGTAAATAGTTTAGACTATCGAGAAAAACGACATCGCCAATTTTCATCGAGACAATCTTCGTACCGTTCATAATCAGAGAGGGTAGCTGTGTTTTTTGCACCTCGATTAAATACCGTAGAATAAATTGTGCGTCGAAACCTCTAGCATTATGGGCGATGCAGATGGTCTTTTTAAATTTTTGCGATAATGCCAATTTTACGAGATCCCCAACAGGATCATCGATAAACACGAATTCACGTTTACCACAGTTAGCACAATCTGTCTCTATATCTGTGATATCCAGACATGCCATACATACGCATTGTGCGACACATAAATTCGGTTCGTGAATTCGTGTCGATTTATCATCATGCAATTGCGCGTGTTGCTGCGTCTCAAAATCATAAAATAAAAATCTCGTGCAAGACTTGTCTTTTTTCTTCTCCTTTTGCGCATCTGATTTCTTAAGAGGTGCTATAAAACATGCATGCGTAGTCGGCCGCGTTTGTTTGCATGTAGTACAAAACGATATACCACATACATGCATCTTTTTATCTGTGGTTTTAATCATACGCGAGCAGCCTCTACAGATTTTCAATGCGTTACAGACGCTGTACCGTCTATATTTACGAGACGTGATACCCGCGGAGCCCTCACTCTTGTGATGAGCGAGGCAAAAAGCACCAAAGAACGAACGATTACAGTCTGCGCAATACTCAGGCTGAGAGTCTCTATTACCGTTGCAATAAGTGGATTTACAGCGAGCACATTGATAGCTACATCGATGCTCGAGTACTCGAATATACTTGGAATTACATTGCGTGCAGAACCCCCGACTACCTAGCGCACCGGCGAGATTTAATATCGGTTGATAGTGATGAGAACGCTCGTAATAGAGAATAAAGAGTGTATGATTAATTTTACCTGTTGCAGTGAGTACGTATTTTCGCCCATCGTACAGAGCCGGAACGCGTTTTCCGAAGGTGAGAAATTCATAAACAACAATCGCTATACCCTCGTGAACCAAGTACTCCTGAAAGAGCTGAATTTCGCGCGCACCACACCCCCTAGACGGTGTCGTTACCCCTGCATTACGTGTGAGCTCTATCGCCGCTGTATATTGCGCATCTCGAAGCCCGTTCCGAATTTGACACCATCGTCTGTGTAGCACACCCGTACGTATTTGACCGCGTTCGGCATGCGCTCGGGCAGTGACAAGGGATCGTTGTAGACACAAATTATCGCGATTACTTATGCGTAAAATTGACTTTTTTGCTATAGACTCGTGTGTAAGCCTAGTGCCCACACCGGCTCCTTCGACGCCTCGTACTATACACGTCGTCATTCTACATGTACCAGCGTCTATTCGAAATTGGCGCGCGCTCTGAGCTACACTATTAATTAGTCGCCATATATCGTCGGGAACGATGTCACGAGCTGGTCGAAATGATAACCATACAGGTCCTTGCGCAAAAGACGGTACGCTCAGAGTCATACCCACATAATCATGTCCTTCGCACGATTCTGTAAGACGTGTGAGAACATCTCGTACACCTCCCTCGAACCATGTCAGATGATCGATACCGACCGGTGGCTGACGAAAATAAAAATCTGTCTCTCGACCCTGCATCTTAAAGCGTGAAAAATAACGTCTCTGCTCGTTGTCGATACCGAAACGTTCACCAGGAGGCAAAATATCACCACCCCGTGCAACAGTCCTTCCATCGCCGGTCTGTCCACCTGCAGGCATAATTAAACCATTTATTAGAATTTTTATTTAATTTACTTTAAATTTTTGTTTGTCGCTGGCTATATACTATGCATATAATTCGTGTAACGTAAGAATTACAAACTTATATTTGCTTCTAGTCCTCGAATCCGTCGACTGCACCCGGGAACCGCCGACGCATTTCGTAAACCAACTCGATTGTCGGCGGTCTCGGCACAGTGAATCGTGCAAAGCGAAAAACGTTTGGGTCCGTCTCGTACCCTGCTTTTTCATTTTACTATTATTATCCGCGTAATTTTTTTATTTTTGTCAGCGTAGTTGTATTATTAAAAGCTTACCTGAATCTACAGGGTCCTCCTCCTCCTCTTCCTCCTCCTCCTCGTCGTCATCGTCTACGTCTTGCTCCTCCTCCTCCTCCTCCTCCTCTTCTTCTTCTTCTTCTTCTTCTTGCTCCTCCTCCTCCTCTTCTTCTTCTTCTTCTTCTTCTTCTTCTTCTTCTTCTTCCTCGCTGTCTGTATTGCTGCTGGCATCATCGTTTGAACTGTATTGTCGCGATGGGCCTGCGACGGATTCATCTGGTTCTCTCGAGGGGCCTGCCATGAAAAGACCGTTTGTAGGTTTATAACCGCAGAATGGCTGGGTAAAATTTATCCAGCGATTCCCTACGGTGCTGTCGCCATCGTTGTCCCTGTTATGATCATCTGAATCGGTTCTACCCTCCTCATCGAAATCATAGGTGTCGGATCCCATTTCTGCGTCCTCATACCGTCGAACTATATAAAAATCTTATGAAATAAAGGAAATAAAATAAAAGTAATTAGCGCTGTATATTACTTACGTCTTTCATTGAGTATGGGTTGCAGAGCAGTCTCATTCAGCCAACCTCGTCGACGAATAACACGCACCACCGAATCAATAATTATTTGATTATCAAACAATCCAATATTATACGCGTCAACTAAATCGCGCTGATGACACTCGCACAGCATACCGCGAATTTTACGAACAACCGCCTGTGTCGGAAGTTCCCATAGGGTGATCTGTAAATTTCTTCTACCCCAGCGCGAACGCAACGACGGTCTACGCTTCAATATAAACTCTATCAATTTTCTTATCAATGAGCGCTTTACCACTCTGACCATGATTATGCTGTCACAGTAGTAGTAGTAGTAGTAACCACAGTAAATCAGACAATTAACTAGAGAATTTTCAAAGCGGCTCACTTTTATATATATTCCTTTAACAAGCTCTCTCTCTCTCTCTCTCTCTCTCTCTCTCTCTCTCTCTCTCTCTCTCTCTCTCTCTCTCTCTCTCTCTCTCTCTCTCTGCATATACTGCAACGATGTAATGAATACGACTAACCAAGAAGATGGCCGCACGCGATCGCTTTACAAAAGCAAGACCTAGGGAAATATTTAGCGATGATGATGTACTTAGTTATCGAGTTTCGCTGCTGAAAGTCATATTGTTTTCATCTAATTTCAAGGCACTCGCCTATGAGGAAAATCATCAAATTTCACCGACGAATATTATTTAGTTTTCATGGTACATATTATCTGTATGTCAATGTGTGCGTGTGCGCATAAGTGTGCGCGAGTATGCAAGAGTTTTGGGATATATCTGCTGCTGTTACTAGGCTGTTGAGGAGAATGCGACAAATATCAAAGGATATTGGCTAGCAATTTTCAGGCGTATGATTTGCAGTATCAAAAGAAGAGGCAATGCAATTAGGTGGTGGGGGAAATCTGTATAAAACGGAGTATGAACACGACCGACGATTCATTCGAAAAGTTACAGTCTACAGGAAAGCAATAAAAATGGCAAATAACGGTGCTAAGTCTCATGCGATATCGCAGTATATAGTGAACCCCGTTATGTACGGTTTAAATAAATCATTTGGTAAAATAATCGTAGCCGGGTTCGAGTTGAACTCTACGTGTACGCTTACACCGGTGGTGAAAATATTGTCGAATACTTTTACCGGAATTACACTCGGTGCGGACGAGTGGCGAGTGTTTAAAAGTGATTTTTCTCGCGTTCAACAATATTTCGAAGCTCATGGGACTGATGCCGAGAAAATGTGTAATACCCGCATAGAGCACACAACGCATTACACACTTTTAACCTCGTGTTACCAGCACAGAGCTGTGTCATTTGGTAAAATAAGCGGTAGCGTTGATGAGGAATACGAGAATCAAGAGGAATCTGGAGAATCGAAACGGAAACGCTTCCGAAAATACTCTCCAAACATTGTTCTTCAGCGGTCTACATTTGATATGCTCGTCGAAATAAGTAGAAGAATTGATATTCATATGCAGGCTCTAGAGAGCAAAAGTGAAACGATTCAGAGGTGTATGCACGAGGTGGTATCATATGTCCGTGAAAAAATAGTTGTCAGTGAAATGCCTCGTGCAGTAGCGTATGAGATCATCGGTTCCAAGGACTTCTTTGAAGAAGCGCTCGAACACATCGCGATCTTGCTAACGCCAGAGGATACGGAGTTTATAAAAATTATTTTGTCCGAAATAATTGTGCTGTTTCGTGGTCATATCGCTGATCATGCATCGGGTGTTGCGTCGCGAACGCAATAATTCTACGTATGTGCAGCTATTTGTGATAAAGAAACTGTTGTAAATAATTGTATATAGTGTACATTTCGCTCGAAATATTATAAAGTATACGCCGATGTCAGTCACAGTGAGAGAGAGAGAGAGACAGTCGTAAAACCGAAGCATCAGCAAAGGTCTGCGCTAGAAAGAAGACGGATCGCTCGTCTCTGCTTCATTAACACAGCAGATCATGGAATACGTGCCAATGTCGATTAGCAGCAAAGCAGCAGAACTTGGTAAGTAAAAAATATAAAATAATTTAAAATCATGTGATATTTATTTTTAATTAAAAAATGCTTTGCAGAGCGAGTAACCCCTGCATATGAGCCGACACCGAGGGTTCGTTATTCGTGTCATGGAGAGCGAGAGGAAGATACATATACTGTACAGATAGAGCTAACTTCGGGAAAGAAAAGGGCCACCCGACATCCTCATCCGCAGTTGTCGTCGGTAGCAGAAGATCATCAACGCTGCCAACTTTGTATAATGAGGCGTGGCATATCAGGTAAGACAATATCGATTATTCTGTACACGATGTTTTTTATTGATCAGTGCGCTCAATTAAATAGTTGTTTCGTTCTTTTTCCAGAAGTACACTATGATGACAACGTCCACAGCGTAAAATAATTTAAAACCAATATTACGAGTGATAATACAAATTAATTCCATACAGCGATAGAAATAAAATTAACGGTGAAGGAATCTCCGAGCGTGGATGACCGTGTTTGCAGGGCTGTTGCATACGACGGTAAATGTATAAAGTGCTTTCCATAAAATATTGGTTAGTTTAAAAATATCTGATCTTACTGCGTCTCTTATTTTTATAGCATAATAATTGAAGTCTTTCTCTCTCTCTCTGTGAGGGATCATATTCTATATCTTTTACTGCAGAGCAAGCACTTTGCGAGGAGCATAGCGCCGGGCTATGCATGCTCGAATACCTCTTTCGTTGCATTCAAAGTGATGGATACCTAGTTATGATTCATAGGAGGTTGTTATCTTTATGCCCGTGATACTCTCTAGTAGCATCTCGAGCATTTAGTCTGTCTTTGGCATCCTACTTGGAAACATTAAAAAGCAATATGTATCCACGATACGGCAAGGAGATTTTAAGCGACGCGTTTTGGTGCCGATTAATGTTTGTCGAGAGTGTAATGAGTGTGTTTCTGCGTACGCAGGAAATGTGCGATGCATACGACGAGCTGGAAGAACTCCTGCGTAGTGTGTATTTAGTGGAACGTCGTGGAAGACCCATTGAACTTGGGGAGTTGCATATCGGCATGTCCTGTATTGTGCCTCGTTTCAATAACGTTGTCCGCGGGGAAGTGGTTTACCCGGACTTTGATGGGTACTGCGAGGTGTTGCTAGTCGATTTCGGCGAAACTATTTACATCGACTGGTCTCACCTATTTCATCCGGATCCTCTAGCAAGTATGCCGCCGGTTCTTGTCATGGAGTTTTCCATATACGGACTCGAACGCGTGGATGTTGCAGGTATCGAGCAGCTCGTCGAAGAAGCGTGCGGCGGAGATGACTTGATCGCTGTCATGATGCGACCTCTTGCCGGCGATAACGTTCCGCGGGTTCGCTTATCGAACGGTGAACGCGTGGATGTGGCTGCGTTTATTATAGAAGCCCTCGGTGATGAGATAGATATCGGCTACGATATCGACGCCGTGGACGAGGGCTTTGACGAGGACGTAGTAATGAATTAAAGACGCTGTGCATGTGTATGTGTGTGTGTGTGCGTGTGTGAGAGAGTACATTCGAGAGACAGGAGTTTAAAATCGCTTTGGCAGGAGGGTAGATGCCTACAACAGCTGCGGTGGTGGTGAGTACATAATTTTATTCATTTTTCCAAGTATGTGTACACCTTTGCTCCATCCTACTCTTATCTCTACTCTTCCTTGTTCACCAAGGTACCCACACCACCTCACTTTACCATCTCCATGTTACCGGCACTGGTCAAGCAGAGCGGGTATCGCGGCGGTGGAAAAGTGAGGTGGTGGGGGTAGCCGCGTGGTGGGGGAAGGAGTGGGGATAGGAGTGGGATGGAGCAAAGGTGTACACATACTACTATCACTATATACGAGTAATCGATTAACAGAAGTTATTTTTCCGATTTATAATATGGAATTATGAATAATGCTTAACTTATAAATGCGAGTTCTAAAATTTGTAAAATGATTGTTTTCTTTTATGCAAATCATTTCCATGAGAAGAAGTTTGTTTAAAAAGGATTCAAAACCGAATATTCAAGAAATATGAAAAGCATGTTTAGCCGCATTAATGTGACTGCCTAAGGTGGTGCGACCTTGTTACAGGTGATTTCTCTATTTCTATACTCTCGAATGCATGCCTTTTAATCCATTCAATATCAGTTGCAGAGCGATATTTTCATGGTGACAAATAAACTAATTTGGATTTTAACAACGAGGGAATTTCATCCTTCGTTGAGACGCTAATTAAGTCAATGTTATGTTTGTCATTTGTGACTTGTTCAGTTTTCGCACCTACCAAGCACACACTCAACTCATGCACACGCTACACTCACAATCTTCTGATGTCTCGCGTCATATGGTATAGCTGGCAGGTAAGCTATATCGATTTATCGACCGCGCACTCAAGCACATTGTCCATCAGCTCACATCCTCGATCGAAGCTCACTCAAGCGGTCAACGCTGCTAGCGTAGCCCCAGCGGCAAGACCACTCACAAGGCTCACTTTCCATTGCTGGCGGCGAATCACAACTCAAACAAGCTGTGATGCACGTCTGCCCTCTTGATACTCTGCCTCGTGGTCGACGGATGTGGCCATTGTCCTCACTCGAGTCGTTCGCGCTCCACGTTCCCGCGTAAACTCACGTAGATATTCATTAGTTCCACTTACGTTTGTGTGCACTCAGTATTGTAGCGTATTACATTCTTGGCCGAATCACCCGTGTTTCAACTCAGTGTCAGTGCGAATCACCACAAATCAGCACAACTATTGCAACATTCACATAAACGTCAACGGCGTGGTTCGTCGTTGGCAGCAGAGACGCCATTCAGCCTCGCATCGCACGTTGGCGATAGATCACTCACCAGCCTGCCGTGTGGCTTCAATAGAGCTCTACAATCAGACCACATCACCAGGATCATCCACACGGGATCAACAAGTCACCTCAACGGCCTGAGATCCCACTCACCGTCAGTACATCATCACACAGGATTGAATTATTATTGTTAATTACTGAGTGCATTTAATTATTTATACTTGTCACCAGGATCCTTAATCTTACTATTCGCATCTGTCACTCGACATGCTACGTGTGAATGCATCGACCTGCTACCCGTCGACAGATTAAAAATACTCAAACGATACATGTTCACTGCACATAGCACTATATTCATTGCCATTTATTGTGTGTTACTCAAGCTGACTAGGCGCTCACTCTGCGCACTTGTCAATCACTCTTATAGTGCTCTGTCGCATCAGCTAGTTTTCATTCTAGAGTTCTTAATAATTTGATGTGAACCATTAGCACATATTTCAAACTCACTCTCAATCATTTGCATACATGGTTTGGACTTTCGAGCTAATTCCAACTCACTCACACTCATTATCATACATGACTAGATTAAATTCAAATGATTTGAAAACCCATACTGAAGGATAGTATGTCTATCATATGTATATAGCCATAATTACTATGTGATATAATATTGGAGCTAATGGAAAGCCCATAGGAAGCCCAGAAATTTGTTTGTAAATTTTATTGTCAAAGTGAAATAAGTAAAAGACATAATTATCTCAGTGACTTTTTTAATTCGTTGATAACACTGCCATCTCCACACAAATACTTTCTTTTTAAGACGGTTTAAAACTAATAGTAAAGATACATTTGTTCAAAGAGAGGTCACATTTAATGAAACTAAAATGTATTAAGCAGGTAAAATGATTTGCGTAACCAATGATTTCAGCGAAGAACTGTCATTAACATTAGGAATCGACTCTTAATACGCTTCGTCAACATTTTATGAATAAAATCAACTGATTTTGTATGTGGGACAATTGATAGACTAAGCTATTGGCCTCGTTGGGATGTTCAGTTTGTATATTTTTGCTAAAGTGTATATTCTAGCTAAATTTGTATTTTCAGGTCTTAAGTAATGATAGTTAGTTTCATTAATGAATTTTGCTCGATTTCAGATATCTATGCGTCTAATAACTGATTTGTGTGTGCAATTTTTGTTGTATCAGTTACTATAAACTTGTAAATAATTTTCATCATTTCAGAGTGCAAGGGAGTTTTGTATGTAATCAATAGACTTTAGAACAATAGTGCTATTCACTTTGTCATCTCTGGTGATTTTTATATCACGGTGTAAAGATAAAGATATCTTAGTATCAAGTATGACTTTTTTAGGGTCTATTTTGTGTTAGTGCAATGTAATTTATTTCAAATATTAGTTAGCAAGCGTCTCGCATAACTGAACTTATCTTTCTGAATCAAATCTGACTGTGATTCAAATTTAGAAATAACTTTATGAATAGCACCTTCGGCTTTCTTTGTGAGTAAGTATTACAAAATTTAGTTTCGTCCGATAGAAAATACTGGATAGATTGATCAACCAGCATTTTGTAAGACTTTTGTTAGAGTTGTAAGTTCCGAGTCAGTTCAAAATAGTCTTAAGATGGATGATGGAATAATTATTTGATGTATTGTTAGTGCTGCGATCAGTTGACTTTGAATTCGAATTGAATTAACTTTGGGGTTTTTTATAGTTATTACGGCTACGACTACCATGGATCCAAAAACCGTGGTGGACACTGATTGGAAAGTGAAGGGGATAAGTTTGAATTATAAAAACTCACAAACAATTAATATTCAACTCAATAAGTCAACTTATAAAATCAGAAATGCCGTGGTTTAGTAATACATCGCTTAATTAAAAATTCAAATCAATTCAAAGAACACCTCTCCACAACATCATCACCCGTACAATGTACACAACTTGTCGTGTCGTATGGCATAAACGTCGCCATATTACATACAGATTATTACTACCGTTTGGATTTAAAGATAGCGATGCTGATCATGGCTACAAACAACTATGTAATATAAACTTTGTAAATATGTAAATAGCGCGCGCGTGTGTGTGTGTGTGTGTGTGTGTGTGTGCGTGTGTGTGCGTGTGTGTGCGTGCGTGTGTG